>CM048932.1:23103295-23696627 GCA_026686955.1 Epinephelus cyanopodus | reverse complement strand
CCCGTCTGTTCTTGAGTTACAGTATGGCATTTAATAATGGCCAGAAAATTATGAGGTCAGAGTGACTTTTGACCTCTGGAATGGAATAGAAAATGCCATCCAATCATCACTTTATCTTATTTGACATTTGTGTGAATCTTTTTTATTATTCTTCGTCAAAATAAGCATATGGATTCTTGAGTTTTGTCCAAAAACATGTTTTGTGAGGCTGAATTGACCTTTGACCACCAAATTCTAATCAGTTCATCATTGAGTCCAAGTGGACGTTTGTGCCAAATTTGAGAAAATTCCCTCGAGGCCTTCTCAAAATATCGAATTTACTAAAACACACAAACACAAGGTCACAGCAACCTTAGACCACCAAAATCGAATCAGTTCAAATCTAAGTGGAAGTTTGTGTCAAATTAGAAGAAATTCCCTCATGTTATTCTTGAGATATTGTGTTCAGGAGAAAGGGACAAATGGACGGACAACTCCAGCCACGGCTATCGCCAGCATGGAGGCACAAAAACTCTGTGACCTCAAAGCCCTCTGGCGCTCCCAGCTGGCTGTTTCAGAGGAGCACCTGGCAATGTCCGCTAAAAAAAACACTTTGATGGACACACAAACTTATGAGAGTAACACCAGCAATTTTCCAACCAGTGAGAATTTGGTTGGACAAGAGCATATCGACCACCCCTTCGACCAACCAACCAGAAGGTGTCAGCCCTATTGGATTACATTATATTGCAATTATATTTTCTTCTCTCTCACATACTGTAGTACACACACAGTGCCTCCATCCATCCAAAGTGCCAACTCACACAGAGCCACATACCTAAGACTCCCGTCTCCTTCAGCCCTCCGTACTTCTGCATGGCTTTGATGGCCTTGGTCAGGGCCTCCTTGGTCTGTAGCTGACCAGTCACTGGGTCAGGAGGCGGGAGGTAGCCAAACTTACTGAGCCAGTCCTGGAAGGGAAACAGTAGACAGAGTTCAAGAGTCATCGCAGGCATTTCAAGGACTTTACGTACCCCAAAGCAGCTGAGAAGGTCTAACACCTGTTCGTGTTTACTGTCTGGATACTGTGTCTCTGTGCACACACTGGTGTGCACATTCAGGTTAAGTGAGAGCTTTTTGTCTGAATGCAACAGTTTTCACATATTTCCTCGAATCACAGTGAGCACAATCCAGAACCCATCACTGCTCAACACAAAGTGAATCGAAAAATATCATTTTCACAGCAGATATTTCAACATGTCATGGGAAGGAGAGGCAAAGCACTTGTGTAACTGATAACATTCATAATGGCTGCATTTCATTGACGTGTTCTAGTTCTGGGACCCTTGTACTGTAAATTTTGGCTCACTGCTCTTGGCTTACTGGGGCACTTAAGTAGAACACAGCTATAATTACCATTATTAGTAACACCTGCTCTTTTCCTCTTATGACAAGGTAAGTCTATGATGTTATCCGATATTGTATATCAATTAAACCATGTCTTCCAATGACTTCCTTACACATATAGACACTGAACAAAATCCTAACACACGATGAGGTTAAAAAAGTACGTAATAACTAATATCACAAATAGATTTTCTGCATTTGGGGGAAACAGTTGGGGGAAAAGGAGGAAGACACTCATGATCTATTTGTGATCTCAGTCGGTCTTGTTTTACAGCAGACATTTCGACACGTGCTCCTAGAAAAAGTGTACGCGTCAACATTAATGATGGCTCTGTGCTATCCAAGCACCCCAGTAACATCATTAATTTTATTATTTGCACCTGTGCTCCTCTCTCTGTGACATGTCAGAATGTCTTCTGTTAAAAAAAAAGGCCACATTCATCAGTTTCCTCCTCAGATTCTGATTCGAGTTGGATTGATTTTACAGCTTGCAAATGTTGTGTTAGACTGTTTCATGACGGTTTCATGTATGAACACATGTTTTTGCAACGGACAGGTTCAGATTGTTATTAGAAGAGTCTGACGACATTACAGATTAAACCTTTTTCTTCACGTTTCGCTAATGTGTGCTGTTGTTAATGCATTTCTGTTACAGTGTGTAACCAAGTCTAGCTCAAGGAAAAGTGTCAATCTGAAATCCCCTTGACCTTTCAATATTGTCAAAACCAGCTAATTATTTAGCCATGACATTAAAAATCTTTTAGACCAGTGGTTCCCAACTGGTCCAGCCACGGGGTCCAGATCTCCTAAGTCATCAGTTCAAGGTCCATGAAGTTAAGGGGTTTTATACTTGTGCGGCAGAGCGTATGCCATAGCCTACGCACGTGGCCACGCCATTGTGAGCATTTATACTTGTGTGGTGGTGTGTGTGTGTCACTCTGCAGCCCCAAAACACTAGTCGGCAGCAGAGGTTTTGGTACAGTGCTGGTAAGTTAAGTTGATTCAAAACACACATTAAATATGGTAGAATATAGACAAATTTAAACACAAGTACACAAATCAGCTTCACTATCACTCGCAGCATTCACAGACAAAGCACTTGTCTTTTGCTGGACACATTTGCCTCACAAATACAACATGCTAATGTTTTTAGTACAAGTCTATGGCATTTTACGTTGTATAAATTAGCCTAGCGACACACACACACACACACACACACACACACACACACACACACACACACACATCAACGCAGAGCTACGGCACTGATTCCACACAGAGGTAGAAATTCTGCCTTTGCTGTCTCCATCTTGTAGCTGTCCATTAGTTACTCAGCCTACAGCAGGAAACAGCACTTCAAAATAAAAGCTGTGTTTTTTTCAAACTTGACACATTTGCGAGTCACTTGCGGTCCATTCAAAATGGACCTATGACCATCTTTTGGACCCGGACTCACCAGTTTGGGACCACTGTTTTAGATTTAGCCTTTCTGTACTCAAACACAACAATCCCTTCCTGTCACTCCTCGCTCCAACTCTCCCTGTACTTTCCACCGGTGTTTTCCTGCAACAAGTAGCCTACCTCTTGCAAGACTTCAGAACGACACTTCTCCCTACAATAACAGACCAGCGAAGGTAAGGAAAAACATTATTGTAACACGATGGAACGTAATACAATTAGACACTTATAATAACAATCTGAGCCTGTCAGCAGCAAAAACAAGCACTTTAAGTGTAAGTAAATCAAAGCCAAATGTCCCAGGTGGTTACACTGCAGCATAGTTCACTGCTGCTGGCTGCAACACTGTCTCTCAATACTGGACGGGTTTCAAAAATTGTTGTCTCCATTAATCTGGCACAGAAAATGCGGAAAATAGGATTCAGGCTGACAAATATTGAAGTTTCCCGTTAAGATGTGTTGAAAAAGTTTGGGCTGAAGAGCCCTTCCTTTGGCTGCCAATACAGTCTGGGATATTTTATTCATACTCAAGTTGTGTCAGTTTGATAGTGAAAACTATTACTTTCCTGACAGATTAATTTTCATTTCGAGTCAATTACTTAAAAAAAAAACAATCTCTCTGTCTTTCTCCCTTGCTGTCCCTTGTTCTCTCTGTCTTCCAACTATCTCATCTCCACCCCTCTATGATCTGAAAGCCAGCCTGACACATTGGCTTTCTAATGGCTTTTTGATCAGCGCTCATCAGAGACGAGTGACACAGGTCGATAGGGAGGCGACTGTTGTTGACGGACAACACTGGGAAAATTTCATTAACTTAATAATTGACTTCAGTTTTTAAAAAGCTGTCCACTGACATTTAATGTTTGCCTCCTCATTCATGGCTTTGCTTAACAGAAATGGGGAAAACAGAGAAAGACACTTTCTGAGTTTACCAGAGTAAAGTTCTTGTTTACTGTACGCCCAGTGTATGAGCACTGAATCATATTATATCTCTGATGTCTACAAAATAACTACTCCCGGTGTTTATACACACCATCTTTTATTTTAATGTGCTGATAAATGTCAGGAAGTGAGGCCTCTTTTCATTTACTAATAAAACTGAAGTAACTGTCTATGTGATGATGTGCTTTTAGCATCTGTGCTCTTGCCAACCTGGCTTAAAGGTGGACGAGGGCAGGTTTATGATTGAGGCATATTTTAAGTATACCATCAAACATCCAGCGGCTGAAGGAGCAGCGAGATGAGAAAGAAATCAAGAAAATTAATGATGAAACAAAATGTGGTAGTTGTGGTAGCGTTGGAGAGACGTAAAGAAACCGCTGACTCCGAGGTCTGAACTGCATCAAAGGCTCGGCCTGATACAGTTGTCATGTTGTATATGTGTGGTCTGGGTCAATGGCATTGGGATTCTGGGGCGGTTTATGCTGAGCTGGAGGGTCTAGCTAAGCACTTTAAGGTTCAAAAGCCACCTGGCCCACTTTTCAGTGACTGAATACGTCAGCATACTGAACGTTTTGGCAGGATGTAAGGAGAAAATAATGATATCAGGCAGTATTGATCCCTGTTGGGAAATTTCCACGTCAGTCTTTTTCCGTCCACAGGGTAAGATACAGAATAACATCCCTGCAGCTGCTATAGATGAATCCACTGACTGCTTTATGTGTTGGCAAGTCATATCCTGCGTTTCATGTGTCACATATTTTTCTTTTTACTTTCAGTACGTACTATAGCTACCCTTTCAAAGTGCACACTGTTGCCTGGAGTATGCATTCAGTTGAGACATACTACTTCATCATAACATTGTGCCTTGAACTTTGACCCTCTTGCTCATATATTTGTCGCAGTCTGTACTGGAAAACTTTAACCCTTGTGCCATTTTTGACCACTTTTTTAATGATTTGAATCATTTTCACAGATGCAAATTAGTGGTATATGAAACACACTGGCATGTAAAGGGTTAATATTTGATTAAATAATAATTTCAATTGATTAAAATTAAAGAAATGACACAAAAAACCTTGGAGGAATTGATGAAAAACATTCACAATTTTACCAGGGGCAGGGTGGCATGACAGTTTTTTGTCATAGGAGGAAATCAAAAGACATTTATTAAAATCTGACATTGCACTCAAAAACAAAAAATAATGCACCAAAGTCAATGTTGCAGTGATCTGAGCCTTTTTTCACAGATGCAAATTAGTGGTATATGATACACACTGGCATGTAAAGGGTTAATATTTGATTAAATAATGATTTAAATCAATTAAAACTATTTTAATAAAAAAGAATGAAATGGAAAACCCTGGAGAAATTGATCACAGCTTAAAAAAATGCAACACGGTCCTTGGACAATTTTGTGGTCATAATCAATAGGAAACAAAGATACAACAAAACGCCATTCACCGAGCTCACCAGAAATGGAGGTCACCCAGAGAGTTCTCCTGTGTCCTTAACAATCTTTGTAGTTTCAACTTCTATGCAGAAATAGACAGCTTGCATTCAAAAGTGCATATTGTACTGTAGGTAGATGCCACCGCAGTAATGCTCTAATGTCTCGCTGAAGCACCAGCTTTCTGACACTTGAACCCAGCCCCTTTAGTGGAAGTTTGTTTTCAATTCACAACCCTGCTACTGCTAAATAAAAAATGTTTCTTACTGTATGTTGTCCAGAAAAGAACAACATTGATTTCGCATCACCTTGGGTCTGCATATCCAAAAACCTGACTCAGTACCTGACACAAATGCAAAATGAAGAAGAAAAAACGAGAAATACTAGACAACCACACAAGGCTTGTATGTCTAAGAGGACCTTTTGACAACAATTGAGCAATTTCTGCACACACGTTGGTGCTGAAACCACTACGAGAGAATCAATCACAAGTGCTGTGTTTTTAAAGCAGCAAAGAGGCAAAGCATTATGTGCTGTAACTTTCAAACACAGAGCAAATTCAAGGTGCCTCACATGAGGCATAGAAATGCTTGGAACTTTAAGGACATAGTGAATGGAAAAATAATTAGTTAAAGTGAGTTGCAATGAAATTACATAAAAATACAAACTAGCAAAAAAAGAGCAAAGAATAGGGTTTGAGTGCAGCAGGATATAAAACCGTTTAGATAGCTTGGTATGGAATAGAATCAGACTGGGTGTAATCCATATGAAAGACTATTGTAAGTCAGATATATATTTATCAGGACTGCACATAGTGGCATCCCATATCTAACACAATGTAGAGACAGTGTAGAGTGCATAGTAATATACACTGCAACAATCAGCAGCATAAACCACTGTGAGTGGCTTAAAAATAAACAAAATTGTCAACTACTGTACTGTAGTCAAGCTCACCAGCAAAAGTGAAAGTAAAAGCCAACCCTAGATTCTCTGTCGTTTGGTGTTTTGCCTTGCAAAAAAGTGCATTTTTTGGCACTGTGTCTCTTGGATTTGCTAAAGCCCTGACCTCACCTGAGCACTGTGGGCGTACATACCCATAAACGACCCGAAGACAAAATTAGAAAATGCTGGCAAAGGGCAAAATCTTTGCAGAAAAGTCGACACATTCTCACTTCAACCTCGTCACATATCGACACTTGGTCATGGACTTTCCATGTTCATTGTCCTCTTCCAAAATACACTTCCGTTTTCACAGGAAATCTCTGTTTCTTTCAGAATAAACGTACAACACTGGTACAACACTGTTTTTTGTCCAACAAACACACATGGTTGGGTTTAGGCAACAAAAACACGTGGTTAGGTTTAGGAAAAAAAGAACAGGGTTTGGCTTTAGAATCGTACAGGACACAAACACCACACTCTTGGGTGAAAGTCCGGATTTGTTGGACCCAACCACGACCACTCCTGCCCACCCCAGTCAGACTTTTGCCGCCTTAACTTTCGTCCTTGTCCCTTTGTGTTTCCTCCTGATGCCTCTGGGCGCCGTTAAACTTTAACAGCAACCGGCGACGTATCCTCGTTGGTCTATCTTTCGCTGGTTTCTGATGCCGAAAATCACTACCCAGGTGCCAGATTTCAACCAGTTTGGAGTGAGACTGGGCTAAAAAAAAACATTGTAACACACTTCTAGTGGGTTATAGTGATGACTGAGAGGGCTTACTTCTGTATACATTGTTTTTTTTTCCTGAAACAATTCCTGCATATATATTTAATCCACAGACAAAGTTAGAAACTGAGGCACTGTTGATGCTCAGAAGCCTGGAAGCCAAATGTTCAGTAAAATACATGACACTAAAGGTCAGGTTTGATTACACTAGATTCTAAAAGAATAAGAAAGGAGAAAGGTATTATGAAGACAGGGAAAACATCTCTCCCTCATACAGAGACTGAGAAGTCTGTATGTATGTATAATGAAAGAACCAAAGCCGCCCCGTGCGAGTTTATTCTCTCTAAATCTGTGATTAACTGCGGCACGAGGGGGCTGATGCAGATGGCTGAGACTCCAGTCTTCTTTAATCATACATTATTAAGACATGCAGACACAGGAAGCGATGGCACAAAATGATGTCTAACACTCCAGTATTCCCATATTCTTGTACCTCAAATGAGAGGCATGTTTTCAGAAAATGTGCTCTGCCAAGCCCGCCGCCGCTGCACTGAGCTCTTCTCTGGAACAATCAAATCTCTCTTTGTACAGTAGTAAGCTGTCGTGTTTCAGATGCTCTGCTGTGGTCGGCACAAAAGTTTCTTTAAATGTCCAAGTTGTAGAGCAGCACCAAAGAACAGTTGATCTGACAAACAAGTAAACAACTAGCACAAGAACTTAAAGGTAATTGTGTCACAATTCAAAAGGTTTTATGAGAGCAATACAGAGGTAAACAGAATACAGAAAACTGTCCTTGACACATTATTACTTGGTATAAGAAATGTATGAAAACTTTTTTCCTTTCTACAGTAAGCAGGAAAAAATCTCACTTAAGAAAATATGTTCGTGTTGAATTGTCTGTATAAATAGAATATTCATCATTGTGGGTCCCAAAATTGTCAATTACTAAGCGAACATTGGTCCCAATGCCCTGGTGTCCTTTTTGTGATGGTTGAGAAGGGATGGACCATGGATGTATAAAGAGAACTGGATACAGTGCTGGAGGTGGGGCCTCCTTTGTTTCTATAAAAGTTGCTCAGTGGCGCATGAAGCCAAAAAAGTCCATGGTGTAAAATTCCCTGGATCTTCCACTTTGTTCAGCCCACAGAGCAAGTGCACTAGAAACTTCACTAGCCGAGTGGCTATTAGCGGATTAGCCCTCTGGTAACACTAATCAGTATGAAATGATTGAATATACGGCTCTTCTAGATGACTGAAATGAAACTGGACCTAATGGAGCACATCCTGATGGTGAAACAATGATTTTTCAGGGGTTGTGAAGCTCCACAAAATGTATCCGCTGATTTCTTTCCCACTGAAAGTCTATGGCAAGTTTTTTTGGGCCCATTGGTATCTTGTGATGAACCTGAAAGTTGTCCGGAGCACTTCCTAGGAGAATGAGTTGACCTAAGAACCTTTGCCAAACCACCCTTACACCCTCTCCTACCCAGTTTTACTCCATTTTCGCCTTCACACGGAGGGTCTGCCACATTGAGTGCAGTCTCAAACCAACTAGTGAGGAGTGAAAATGAGTTCTAAAACCCTCCGACAGTGAGCCTGCACCGATGCCGACTTGCTGGCCACGTGCAACGCCATATTGTGTTTGTCATGGAAGACGCTCTGTACAAATAAAGTTCCACGACTATCCTTCTAAACATAACCTGCTCAGACTGAGACAGACACTTATAGGTCTGCTGCCAAACATCTTAAGGGTTACATTGTAGAAAGGATCACATATATCCTTCTCTAGTCAATAGAAAAGAGCTGTGTTCATTTGATTCTAGTGCTGTATATTTACAAGAACTGTTACAAATACCAAGCAGCTTATAAACATCAAAGTGAAAAGCAGAAGATGTTTCTGAAGCCAAAAAAGAAAAGAAATGCTACGGAAGAAACTTAGGAGCAAGTGCTATTTTTTTTTTATGATGAAGAAAATAAAATTGGATTAAGCTCTATGGGAAAGTTATGACATTTCCTCTTCTTGCTGCAGAGAGGGAAGTTTGTCCCGAAGCTTGCCACTGTGTTTATCCCTGACACTTTAATGAGGGGTGCTTCATTCAGCTGTGAAGGTGACTACAAATAGAGTTACACTCCACGACAGAGTAGGACTGGGTAGGGTCTGGTTTTGGAAAGGACCTTAGAGCCTACAGCCATGACGGCTCTGTGAGGCTGTACTTTGGCATAGTGGTACTTTGAGCTAAATGTTAACATCAGCTCATGTCAACAGTGCTAACATGTTGATGTTTAGCAGGTAATGTCTACTGTGTTCACCCTCTTAGCTTAGCACAGTAGCATGGTAACACTTGTCAGTAACACTAAACATAAGTTACAGCTAAGGCTGATGGGAATGTCAGTTTTGGAAGTATTTGATCAAAAACCAAGGAAAATCTAACCTGCTGTTTGCACTAATAAAGATAGTCGTTATGATGGCAGCTCCCCAAAAGTGAAGCCAAAACATCTCAATCGCCCCCTGGTGGCTGGCTGCAGTACAGGATACAAACCCTACCCCCTTTGTGTTAGCGTATGGGACAGGGTGTTCTTGTCAAGCTGATGTGAGTTCAAGTTTTATTGGTAATAACTAGTTATTTGATGCAATAAAAATGGGGCGCAACATCGTGATGGATAGCTGTTTGTGTCTGTGTTCTCACTATCAATGGCGCTGCTCGAAATTGGGTCAAATGGGTTTATGGGCAAGAACTCGATACCTCGACTCCACTTAACGGAAGTGGAGATGTGTCGTCCATCTTTATATATGTTTTTTTGTGGTACTGGATGTATTGTTGAGACATCTCTAAAAAAAAAAAAAAACAACAACGAAATCAACCTTATGACCTTAAATGTTCTAGAAGGTCGGGAGTTCACCGAAAACAAGGATTCTTCCACTAGGCACCATATCTGTACCATATTTCATCTGCAGTCCGGCACCCTGAGAAATGATCTTTATATTCACCATTCCTGCAGTGCACAATTTACGCCCAGTGCCAGTGTTCGACGCAGGAAGCAGTATGACCTTTATTTAACAAAGCAAAAAGTAAGAGTACAGAGGCTGAGACAAAAAAGACTGGCACTGAATTTTAAAAAACTTTGTCATTGAATGTAATCTGAAGTTTTGCAGAATCGCTCAACATCAACGTTCTATCGATAGCGATAGGGTTGTTTATTATAAAGTGGTATGTCATTGCGGTGTGTGTTTGTGGACACAGAGCAAGGTTGTTGTTCTGCGCTGTCAAGAATCCCAAACTCCGTCATCTATCTAACTGTCAGGACTGCCTGCTGCTCAGAAAGGTGACTGTACAGTGAGTGTGAGTGTCAGCATGTATGTGTGAGCGAGAATGTATGTGAAAGCAAAATAAAGTCAGAAACTTAACCCGGCAAAACACCTCGCTCAGAGGAGGCACGCCACAGAGAAGAAAGGTGAGAGAAGACATAGGGGGAAACAGGAAAAAAGGGAAGACGGTGAAAGACACAGAGGGAGATGGAAGGAGATCTCTGATGAGGAGGGCTTCTTGAGTCTTAAGATGTGCTCATCCTCAAGGGAGCCTTCTGTTGTACAGCCTTGTAAACATCAAACCAAACCACTGACTATGATTTCACACACCACAAGAGAGACAGAGGGAGTGTGTAAATGTGAGTCATGCATGAGCTGCATGAATAACAGCCACTGAAAAAAATAAAAGACGAAGAAAAAGCACACAGATCGACACAAACTGCAACCCATGTTTCCAATTGTGCTTATTCCATCTGACCTTCCTGAAAATGGATGCATGGTCTTTCAGAACGAGGCAGAACAGCAGGTCAGTGTGTGACAGGTAGTTACATCTCCTGGTGTGTCTTTCAATACCAACTTTTACAGAGACTTGAATCAATAAAAGGAGAGTGTTGTGGGGAGAGTCTCTCGCCAGACTGGTTTTATAAGTTCCTGTGAGCACTTTGCTACTTTTTTCCAGTATAAAACCATGTTTCCTAATTCAAGCTGACCGCAACTACTGTTTTATATGACGGGGAAAAAAACACCCAACTTTTTAACAACCATTTTTCAAGCCAACAGAGGGAGAGTATTTGTACTAAAAAGACACATTTAAGAGTTTTCTGCCAAATACGTGGATTTACCATATCTTAAATAGAAAAGACCCAATGTGGAATTCATTAAGGAAAAATAATTGAAAACGGAGAAAGTGTTTCAGTTCATGAAACGGTGGTTTTATAGTTAATTCTGGAGTTTTAAAAAACAGAAAAAGCCATTTGGGTCTATTTTTGAGTGTTTAATGATGGAAGTCCTGGCAGGATAATGGGTATTGATAATAACGTTAGAGCTTTATAATTTATTGTGCACGGACCGGTATAGATTGGCTTCTTTACAGGGAATGAAAAGAGTCTTGGGGGGCACAGAGGGACCAATCATCTTAACAGGATATTTCAATCAAGTGATGGATGGATTCCTTGACAGGAGCAGATAGGTGGGCTCACTGAAGAGGAAAATGGCAGATTTTGCAGAAACTGCCTTTCTTTACATACAGTAGCAGTAGCACCCCTAGTCAAAATTTCATTTGATGTGCATAGTTAAGTAAGTAGTTACAGATTTTAATCAAGATTAAAGTATTTTTGGTACAATTTCAGTGATTAAAAGCAAAGGAGCACCATGCAAATGTTCCGGCACTCTAAGACATTTGAGCTCTCACACACCTTCTACCAGGGTCTCGGACCTTAATTAGCTTGTTCGGGCTCTGGCTTGTTTAAAATCATCGTTAGGAAAGGCCAAGTGATGCAAATTTAAAAGCTTTATAAATAATCTGACTCCTGAAACCTTGTCCTGTCAATCAGCAGCCATGGGCTCCTCTAAACAGCTGCCTAGCACTCTGAAAACTAAAATAATTCATGTTCACAAAGCAGGATAAGGCTATAAAACTATAGCAAAGTGGTTTTAGGTAGCTGTTTTCTCAGTTTGAAATGTAATTAAGAAATAGCAGTTAACAGGAACTGTGGAGGTCAAGTTGAGGTCTGGACGACCAAGAAAACTTTCTGAGAGAGCTGCTTGTAGGATTGCAAGAAAGTAAATCAAAACCCCTTTGACCGCAAAAGACCTGCAGGAAGATTAATCAGACTGGAGTGGTGGTGCACTGTTCTGCTGTAGAAATATAGTCATCAGACGAAAACCTTTCCTGTGTCTTCACCACAAAATTCAAAATCAGACGTTTGCAAAGGAACATCTAAACAAGCCTGATGCTTTTTGGAAACAAGTCTTGCGGAGTGATGAAGTTAAAATAGGACTTTTTGGAACCAATGAGCAAAAGTATGTTTGGAGAAAAAAGGGAGCAGAATTTCATAAAAAGAACACCTGTCCAACTGTTAAACATGAAGGTGGATGGATCATGTTTTGGGCTTGTGTGGCAGTGGCACAGGGACCATTTCACAGGTAGAGGGAAGAATGGATTCAGTTAAACTCCAGCAAATTCTGGAAGCAAACATCACAGCATCTGTAAAAAAAAAAAAGCTGAGGATGAAGAGAAGATGGCTTCTACAACAGGACTGTGACGAGGTCTGAGTGAGAATGTGTTGGTTTCTGGCAGCGGAAAGAGTTTTAGTACCACTTCCTTCTGCAATAGTGATTTTGTCATCTTTCCTCCCAAGATAATCAAAGTGATGGGATACTTCCTGCCGTTTCAGGTGAGTATTTTATTCTTCCAAACAAGCTTGCTGCTTTGTGACGTGCATGAGCAGTGTGTCAACTACGAAAATGAATCTGCCGATGTGATTGTTGCAACTGTAACATTCCTACTGAAATCTGATTAGAAATTAGTGACACTACTCGTTACTGTCCAATACGGTAGTTATAAATGACAGAAATTCATCAGGTGCAAGACTTGTTAGTACTTAGTGTTTTTCTTCATAAAACCTGTCCAAGTTTGACTAAATGTGACGAAGGTGGCTGCCTTGTAATTCTCTATGCAGAAAAACCCTGACCCATAAATTAGAAGGGCTATTAAATGATTTTAAACCCTAAAAAAAGAAGAGAGAAAAGGGCAAACCTCCTTAATGTCTTCATTACACAGCATCATACGTGAAGAGTTTCGGCGAGAACAAATCAGCAGTGTTCTTTGATCACTGCAAGACTGTAGCCGCCATAATTGACACATGTTCGTGCCAGTTAATCAAACATTTCATTTATCACAGGTTTTGTCTCTCGCACGCATTGACAGGGTCATTTTTCTCTGTCACGTTCTCTCCTTCTGCCGGCCATTTTATTCAAATATGATAAGAAGTGGAATAACAAAGACAAAGATAATCCATCTCTCTATTTCAGCCTCTTTATTCTATTCCACCCCTGTTTCAACTACGTTCCTCAGCCCATGACTCAGTGTTGCTCCTGCTCATCTCGACATGAGGTCAGTCACTGAACATGATTTGAATCCGTCTCCTATGAAAGAGAGGCGCAGGGAAAAGAGAAAAGAAACCGAGTGGGGGAAAAAGGGTTGATTAAGGAGAGCGTTTGAGAGATGGCTGGTCCTCCTTATCGCTCGCAGGTAACGCAGTCAGATGGACAAAAGGCAGAGGAGATCTTAGACGAGAACAAAGACAGCGAGCGGGAGTCAGACGGACAGACGAGGCAGGGCTGGATGTGTTGTTGCATGATATAAAGATAGCAGATGCAAGGACATACATCTCATACTGGATAGTAGTGTTGCCTGCACAGTGAGAGATATATGTGGAAATTTAGATCACAGTTAGGATAACAGTAAAAGGTCTGTGTTGAAAGTTACCAAAATTATGCCAAACGTTTGTTGATGTGCAGGTTGAAGCATTATAGACTAAAATAATTTGGTTGAAACTCACTCTGCATTCATTGTGCAGCGTGTTTTGAAAGTGTCTGACATATTTCAGCTTTTTGTGAGATTTGTATCTGCCTCTTAATGAGACACTTTGATCTCCCCCAGTTGTTTTAATTCAGAAATGAAGCCGTACGGAGGAGCTTCTTCAACAGCAGGGTAAAGATGTGAGAATGTGGAATACATAACCACCTACAGAATCAATGTATTCTTAAAAACTGACATTTAAAAATAAATACATTGCAGTATTAAGGAAAAAAAAATGGACTGCTGCACTGGGTTAAGGCTCTGTGTAGTAAGTTATAAGTACAGACTTAGTTGGGGTGCAGACTTCAGCAGACTTCAACTTTTTAATAACCCAAAATTCATCGCAATACGGACATGACGGTCTGGGTTTGTCAACTACTATATATATGTATCTATATCTATATCTATCTATCTATATATATATATATATATATATATACATACATATATTAATGTGTAAAATAGTTATTAATAGTTAGGCCTATTAAAATGTTACTTGAATTGTGTAGGCCAGAAAAAATATTCAACCACATCATGATTCAGAGATATGTATAAGTAGGCTGTGCTGTGTAATAGGCTAAAAAAATGGCCAAAAAACAATAAAAGATGGTCTTCTGATGTAAGTAATGTCCAATTTCTTATTATAGTCCTGTCCTCATTTACAAATATTTCTGATTTTGAACATGTGTAGCCTGTTATTTAGAGTTGTATTTATACATTTTTGTTCAGTCCCAAAAGATGCCATACATTGAGCATAGCATACGTGGAGCAGCTGATTGATGAAGGGAGTCAGCTGATAGATCACATGATTCCTTTCTATGCAACCAATTGGTGAATCTCATTCAGGGCCCTATTTAAACTGCTCTGGCCTGCCTACTGTTACTGCTTCCTCTGCAAGCTGCTTTGCAACCTGCCTCCACCCCAGCTCCTCCTTTTCATGCTGTGTCTGACTTATCAATGTCATTTCTGTTTGTCATTGATGCTGCTCTGTTCTGTTCCCAAGGGGTCTTTGCTGCTGCTCTCCCTTCCTTTGGTTTTCCATGTAGGCACACGGAAGGGCAGGGAGGTTTGCTCTCTCCGCCCTCTGCTTTCCACATAGGCGTGTGGAAGAGGCTTTCTGTGTAGGCCTAGGAAAGGCAGAGAGGCCCCAGAACAGAACCATACCGCCAAATATAATACTGCAAATGGAAATAATGTTTTCCTTGACTACAGTGGTCCTGACAGAAATGGGATCTTTATCTTGTTATCTGCAGGAACAGATGAGTCATCAACTTATATGACATATATGTTCATATGACAGCAACAATACTTGAACAATTCCATGGCAGCGAGTAAACAGTCTTGAGGGCTGTCTATCAGCCGCTTGCACTTACTGCCCTCGCAGACTTTATGTGATGACAGTAAATATGTCACACTACATACAGCTGAAGTCCGAGAGGGCTCAGTCTGCAAGTCCAGAGGGTGGACATTTGGATTCAGCCCTTGACAAAAATGAAAATGACATAAATGTATGCTGTGTGTTTTTTTTTGTCCAGTAGGGCTATACCAATATATCATGTGACCTGTGTCACATGACCTTCACATGAGCTCTGTTTCCAATGCATTTTACACCCTGATGAAGACTCTCTAGTCGAAACATGCTGGTTCATCCATGTATCTTTTTTTTTGCAATTTTAGTTTCTAATATAGAATAATGAACGGTACATCAATTCTTTTTCCTGGCATCAGTGTCTGTTCTTTAATGTCTTTTCATATAACTCACTGATTTGTCATCATGTATGTGCCAACATGTGCAACACATCAAACCACTTAGTTCTCAGATTAGACTCTTACGCAATGAAAAACGGAATTCAAAAGGATTAGTGAACGCAGTGAAGGTACACAGGTACAGTGAGAAAAAATACAGCATTCACAGTGTTCACAGATAATGAAAATGATTATAAAACATCAGTATATTTCTCACCATTCTGTGCACTGCCTCACTAAAATGGTACACCTTTAAAATATACAGTTTTTCATAAGGTGGGTGTAAAAGCTTTAATACTGCAGGGAGGTGCACCACCACACTGTACAAATACCAGAGTCCTAACAGGGTAGGGTATGTAATGGTTTATTCATCATGCCTTTATTTTTATGCATGATCAATAAGCAATTATAAAAAACAGCATCTACACTCACAAAGGGCTGGTTATGGTAGAAAACAACTAGTTCACACAACATGTTCGCCAACCACGTCAAAAGGCAAAAGTGTTTTCTTTTTTCAAACAGCCACACTGAAAGGTGGAGTGAAAAGCCAGTTGCTGTGCAGAGGCAGGAGATTTGATATTGTTATAATATGAGGAAAACAGCACGCACTTTCAGACAGTCTCTCCTGGAAAAACATTCATAGCGTTCCACTCGATTGTGCACGCACATCAAAAGTGCCACAAATAGCTGAGTAAAGAATGACATAAGAGAGCCAGAAGTTCAAATCCTGGCTGCTGGAGAAGACTGACACGATCTGTCAAAGTCTAAAACAGACAATGTAGGAAGAGTCAAAGGTATATTATGTAGGAATTGTCGGTTACTGCATTCAGACTTGGCCCCTGCTTACTACTCTGCTTGGATGTACTATACGCTGCAAGCTGCAACATTACATTTGTTATAATGGAAAAGTCGATGCTTTAGCAAGCTTACTGAGCTAACCTGCAGCACCTGCCTGTCCAACAGAAAACAAGACTCTGTGTCGCTATTCATTTCAATCCTCTAATTCAGTGCTTTGTCTGCTGCTGTTTTGCCTCACTACATGTGCATTTTTTGGGCACAATTTTCACAGTTTCCTCTTGGATGCGTGCTGCTCACGGCCTGGCACCTCTGTGCTACCCTTTAATAAAGTCCGACCTCATCTGAGCACTGTTTTTAGCGAGAAGTACACACCCGTAAATGTTCGAACAGGGCAAAATAAGAAGAGAAAATTCAGGCAGAGGGCACAGTCTTGCAGATTGTCTCTACATCATATGTAGGAAAGTTCTTCACATCCAGACAAGGCCCAGACACACCAAACCGAAATCAAAGAACTAGTAGTGATAAGGGCCAGGTGTCACCTGTGTCCCAGCCAGAAAATTGCACATGAGCATACCACAAAGTCAGCAGTTGACAGCCAAATCACATGTACATACTGCACCGACATGAGGGGGAAAACTCCCTACCAGCAGGTGGCAGTTGTCTGTATTTGTCATTCAAAAAACATAACAACACAGCCCAATATTGAAAGAACAAATTATATTTACTGTGGGTTAGCGAGCAACACAAACAGTTCCAAACTGTTTCTGTTAAAGAAGTCAGTGGCTAGAGAAATAATCTTACCTAATATAACAACTTTGTTTCGATCTCACGCCCTTTTGACTTCAGTCATTTGCTTTCCTCATTTCCGTCTCTCTTCTTGTGCACTGAGCTGAACTGTCAATTAGAGTGATTTCACTCATTGACAGGCTCCACCAGCTCTGAAGCCAATTCAACATGCTGAATGGGCCAGAGAAAAAAAAAAAAAACGCTAACAAGGGCTGACTGGTGCCAAAGGTACAGTTAACTAGGGGTGGGCGATATGGCCCTAAAATTTTATCATGATATTTAAGGGTATTTTTGCAATAACAATATTCTTGACAAATTAGTAAAAAACAGAACAAAATAAGTGATATAGTTTCACAGTTTACCTTCAAATATTCAGTAAAAAATAAACAAAAAATATCTAATTTCTATAGTTTGTAAACAACAGTAACTCAGTGAGATATAGATTCTGTATACAATATTAATAGTTCCACAAAATAAAATCTACCAGAAATTACATTTAAACAGCTCCCAAACACACAAAAAATGTACCCTGAGATCTACATATATAAATCAATAGGTGATTTCCTTCTTTTAGCAAAACCCTAAATGACTGAGTTGTTTTTTATGTAGTATGTATATGCAGTTTTTGTTGAGCCACGAGCATTACATAGATTTACATTACCAAAGGTTAATGAAAAAACCACTGGACGACACCAGCTCCCGTGTGTGTTTACGTTTACCGGAAGAAGACACTGTAGTCCTCGTTTTGGATAACAAGATACTTGATGACGCCGTTCTCAGTGCCTTGTTCTGCTAATGCTTCATCTGTCGAGGAGGAGAAGGGAGGTAGAAGGTCGAAGAAGGGAGATAGAGGACCGTGCTGTGGTGAATGGAAACCGGTTAGTGCAACAAGTCCGACTGCTCTATCTCAGCCTGTTGCCGCTGAAACGAGCATGCACAGAAAGACCGGAATGAACTTAAAGAGGAATGAGCGTATACAAGCGCAAGAAATTCTTTCATTTGGAATTAGACACAGAATATTCCAGCCAGAATATTCCTGTCCATGTAAACCCACTCAATGTGTCAACAAGTCGAAATACCGCGAGTATTTTTCATATCATGTTAAAAATCATACTGGTGTTATCATAATTAAGAAGATATGGTGACTAGGGTGATAGACGCTCACCAGTGGCTCGACATTGACCGGCGGCCAACAATCGTCTTGTGTCAGAGCCCTTAGGCACTTGTAAAGGAAGGATTTTGACATCTATCATTTAGATGTGATGCCAGTGCCTACAGTGTAAAAGTTACATGTGGTTTGCTGAGTTTATTGTGTACGCACCCACACTGTCATGACTCGGTGAAGACATAATGTTTTGAAGTCAGACATGTAATATTAAAGGCTTTTATTACACCCAGGAGACAACCTTGGGATCTTCTTTGTGGGTTGCACGATAAAAATGAGGGGTCACAAGATGATTATCAAGATGCAGTGAAAAAATAATAATAATAAAAAACTCCCTGATGTCTGCTTGTATTCTGAAGCACTGGATGGTTTCACCTCTTGTGGCCTCAAACTCTGTCTGGAACATTACGAGACATTATGCAACCTGTGACAGGGCTGTGAGTCGACGATGTTTTGCTTAAAAATAGAGAGCTAAAAAAAGGTTAGGAACCACCATTAGAGGATATTGCCACTTAAACAGCCTACTCAGAAACATCAGTGGAACTAATGTAGTCGTCAGTCCAGGTCTTGCCCGTTTAAGCATCCCAGAAAATGCGAAGCAACAAGTGAGTCACCAGAGTGCATAACACAATTCTGAAGTCTTGATAAAGCTCCAAAGCACTCCGCTCCACTAAACAACAAATCCAGTTTGTATTTCATCCACACTGCTTTATAATAGGAGGTGAAAATCAATCCATACAATATTCTCAGTTTAGTCCTGCTATAATTTAATAGTTCTCACAAACGCATACACACATTCTCAGCCTCTCACATTCTCAAACAAATTGTCAATGGGTATTAAAGTGGGTATTAAATCATCTGAGGTTTTGTTTGTTCTATTTCGCGCTACGTTATCTGTGAAATAAAATTTGTTTGCTCTGAAATGTGTGAGCCCCGGTCACTGTAATCCCATTATACAGTGCGGACTACAGCAGGTAAACGGCTATAGTAGATATTTCTTGTTTTGTTTCATCTCTCCATCTCCTCCTCCACTCCCCATTTTTTCCGTTTCTAACGCAGTTTTCTCATTTTTCACTTCCATTCCTCTCCACAGACTTCGTTCTCTCTGCCTTTTGGAGCGATGCTTCATATATACTGACCTGTTGTGATGAAAAATAAGAGTGACACCCACCATAAAGACGGAAAAATAGAAAAATAGAGCGGACACTGATGCAGAAAGACACGGAAGCCGGAGAAGGAGATAAAAAACTGCCAATAAACAGCCGTGGAATGGAGCATTCTGTTTTTGACTCAACTCCCTCATCCTCCTGTTATAGATTAAAGTCATTCCAACATCATACAACACATCCTGTCAGATGGGGCCGACCCTTTTTCCCGAAAGGTCAAATGTCACCCTCTATATAGAGCTCGATCTGTTTCATCCTCCCTGCTTGTCTGACAAAACCTTCCTCTGTTTTTCTCAAATGAACAGCTGCTGAGTGCCTTCAACCTCAGCCTTATTGACAAGAAATGAGTCACCGGGAGACGTTTAACCCCACGACCTCACTGTTTTTCAGAGTTTGATGAGGTAGCAGAGGCCGCCTCAGTGTTTACATTGTTCTTTAATGCCTCAGAGACAACGGCGGACCTTTACCTTTCCTGTCTGTTTAACGGTTTTGAAGCAGTAAAGTGCTAATTCAAACAGACAGAAAAGAGATTCATAGCAAGTAGCACTTCACAGAGAAGGGCTGAAGTTGTGATGGACGACTACAGTCTTTATCCTGCAACTTTTCCCACGATAATGATAATTTAGCACTCTGAAAAATGTACAAATGTTTTTTGGAAACTAACTTTAACTAACTCATTTCTTGCAGCGAAGTGTAGGACTGGCCTTCGGGTTAATTGGGTCAATTATGCAATGCCTGTTACCAATTTTGCGCTAAATTCAGTCCTTCTCTCTCTGTCTTGCTTTCCCTATGCTTCGCAGCATTGTTTAAGCATATAAAAAAAATATAAGTAACATGTTAGCATACATCTGACACTGTTCATTATTACTCATGTAATGTTAACCCTTACTCTAAAGATGTCCACTCTTAGCAAAAAGAATGCAAATGGGCCAATTTGTCGATTCTTTAGTTTTAAACCAAGTGGAAAAAAAAGAACCAGTGTAAAACATGGCTCGAGATGCATTTACCTGACCGAACCCGACCCGAGCTTGACACAGTTTGTTACCTGACATGGTTACCTGCATAGTTTTTTGGCAGTTTCAAACTTCCCTGAAAGTAAATTTTGTCTAGCGTCCTACATTTTCATTAGCTCCATCTGAATATTGCCTGTGCCTCCTGCCTGAAATGTAACTATTGGCTTTTGCTGTGTTCAGGCGTTGTCACGAAAGTAATAAGTTCCAGCACTTGAATAGACCATTGCAAAACACAGCAGCATGTCAAGTGGGCTGAACCCAACCAAACCCGAGCAAAATTTCTTATTTGTTATCCGAATCCAGCCCTACCCGTATCCACACTCTAAACCAGAGAACATGAATGAAGTGATTTTTTTAGCTGTATGATAAACAAGTCGGGACTAAAGATAGGAACGCCACAAATCTCTGCTCCCATCTTTAAACCCATCATTTAACAGAATACACAAGTATGCTAGTGAGTGACTCAAATCCACAAAGACTAGCTGCACCCAAGCTCCTACCACAGTGAGCAACCAACACCCAATCATCAGGGCTTTCACAAAAACAACAAAACATGAGGGGGAAAGTAAATAGAGCGGCTGTGGCTCAGAGGGTAGAGCAGGTCGTCCACTAATAAGTGGTTCGATCCCTGGCTCCTCCAGTCTGCATGTCAGAAGTATCCTTAAGCAAGATACTGAACCCCAAGTTACTCCCGATGGCTGTTCAATGGCTGTGTGAGTGTTTTAAAAACTGAGTAGCCTCGGCCACCAGTGTGTGAATGGTTGAATGTGATTTGTAGTGTAAAAACCGCTTTGAGTGGTCGCATGACTAGAAAGGCGCTGTACAAATGCAGGTCCATTTCGAGACTTGATTGATCTAATTTATTCATGCCATTTTTTTTTTGATGATGATGTTTTGTATATTGTTGTTTTTCTTAAGGTTACATCACCAGTAGGGGAATTCCAACACTGCCTAACCCTACAAGTGATGAAATGATTAATTAATGCTCAGAGAAGCTCTAATCCACTTCTTCACCTTTTTCCTTCTTTTGGAAATTCTTACATCATTTAATGCTCACTGATTATTCTGCAAAAGCATTCAGGATTTTGAGGGTTTATTTTCTAAATTTGTGTTAAATTGCTACTATCTTTGGGAGCAATTAAAGTTGCCCTGTGGGGTTTTCTTGTAAACAAACTTAAGCTATTTCTACATTCCTGACATCCTTGAGGTCTCACAAAAGTGTGTTTCCTTGCTTGTAAAACTTTCACAAAACCCAATTTTTAAGTACTTTAAATAAATTGTTGGTGGAATAGCATGAAACCATCTAGGGCTGGGTAATAATGGCCTGTAGTATATCACATCGTGATATTTTTCGGTCATAATGTGATACGTATATATCGATATTTTGAAATCTTCTCTAAACCACTGAAGACTACTAAAATACTAAACTAAAAAAAGTACTGTTACAATAAAGTTAAATAAAGTATTGTTATAATAAAGTTAAATGAACTACTACTATATTACCTTCAAATTAAGTTCTGTTATAGTGAAGTTAAATAAAGTGTCGTTATAATAAACATGAACTACTGTTATAGTAAAGTAATGAAGTACTGTTAAAATAAAATGAAGTAAAATGCTGTTATATTACTTCTACGTAAAGTTCTTTAAGGTAAAGTTAAATACAGCACCGTTATAACAAAGATAAGTACAGTACTGGTGTAATAAAGTTAAATAAAATATTGTTATGAGACATAATTAAAGTGGAACAACTGGAGCTTTTATTCTAAAGCACCCGGCTTCTCTCTGGCCGGAAGTGTTGCTGTCTTATTTTGTGTGATTTTGAAGCTTCTGGTCAACAATTAGCTGTTTGCTGAATTAACATAAAATTAAACTGATTGCAGTGGCTCCGTAAATGTGAGGATTTATTCACTGTGGCCAGGAAACAAAGTGACAGCTCTCCAGTTCACATATCAATAATATTTGCAAGTTGCACTGGTGCTCCATGGTAGCAAAATAAGACTTAATGGTTGCTGTCTAGAGCCCTTCAATACTAAATCTGCTCACGCTATGGCCCAAGAGAGAGCGGTCTGGATGAGTGCGGAAGTATGTGTGACGTTTCTAGCACTGACTTAAAAAATATGACGAGACACTTTATACTCAATGTTTGTGATATAGTCATTTTACACATCCCACGTTGAAGAAACCACAATTTTCTGCTGGCCAAGAAGGTACAGCAGCAGGGAATAAGAGAATCTAAGACTACAGTGACACATGCAGACAGAAGTTGTAGGTAAAGCAAAGAAAATCAGTGCCAACTTTATTATTGTTATTTGCCCTCTTGAGAAATGAAAGAAAGTGGCGTGACGTCCCGTATCCGGAGTATATTTGAGCCAACAGTTTACAAGAAAGCAGCAGCTGCAAATGGTAAACCAAAACTATACTATTCTGAATAATACATATTGTTCCAGACAGTGTCTGGCTCACTGTTATGAATGCTATAATTGCAGTCATTTCAAACCACATTACAAAAGGTGCATGCTTGCCTCTAAGAACACAAGCCAACTCTGAAGCTTTCTCAAATTCAAGTGTATTTTTTTCATTAAAGAAAGCATGATAAATACCTTTCATTCTTCAGATTTTGAAGTTTACCTCCAGTTCAATATTTCTTATAGCAGCTTGATAAATGCAGGCCCGGATCTGAATACTGTGTGTGGTATGCTATTATTCAAAAAATGGCACACAAATGATGTGTGTATATCCAAATAAATACCCACAGTATGACACAAAAGAATGACTGTTGTGTTAAAAAAAAATCTCCTAGTGCACCAAAACGTATATAAAGAATCCTTCCCCTTCTGTGTCACATCAATCAACCCCAAATCTCTGCTCTCAGCCGAGATTTCTCCAAACCGTTTCTCTCTATAACACCCAGGGAGTGTATGCAATAGCTGCAGCGATGCTATCACTCTCCAAAGCAGTTGGAGCAGCTTTCCATTTTATATCACCGGCTTATTCTGAGAAATCGTTTACTTAAAGCATTACACTGGGATGACATAACAGGCAGGCAATGACAGCTTGTGTGTTTGACTGAGGAGCTCATAAAAACGGAAACTAACGGCAGACCCTTTTTTTTTAAAGCAAACACCATTTTCTGAAGAAATGAGGGATTTACTCTCACCTGTGCAAACAGAGGAGGTGAAAGTAATAGGATATAAGCAAAAGCAGGAGCGAGAAATTTCAGGTGACGCACAGCCTTAGAAACATGTTTGATCACACCAAAATATTGCTGCCAGATTACCAGTCGGTAAAAGCGAGAGTTTAGCTGAGCCGTGATATCATCTGTTTTCTTTGATGCATTTCCACCTGTTCGCTCGCTCCTCACAAACAAACAGGGCTGAAGAGCCAGACTCTCTAGTGAAAGAAAGATGAGCTGCGCCAGCTAGAGTGCCAGACCACGTCTGCGATCCAACACCGTGAAGACTGGTCTGATCTATAACAAGGATACTTACAGGCTCAAGTGAATGACTTACATATCTCAGTGGTTTAAAGATAATCTCTTTCTTAGTGCCAGCAAAACAAGAAAAAAGATCATCACTGACTTGATACATAAGGTCACCATATTACAGTAAACTGATGTGAATTGCCACTTCAAAATTTACTTTACCAAGTCTGTATTTAAGAAAAGGCTCACTTTGTTGACAAAAGTGCAACACTAACAGCACAGCTGTAGCAAACTGAGATAGGTAGCGTGGTTTGTTATCCAGGGTTCCTACAGTTTAAGGTGAGTTACATTTATGACTTTTTAATACCACTCGAAATGAAATCTAAGACCAATTTTACCATAACTAAAACTGAAGCAATATCAATTGATCTTCGCTAAGCCTTAGTGATGGTGCGACAAGCTGTCGGAGTAAGCATGGAGCCCACACTGTCACTAACAGCACACCCTGAAGAAATATTATCATATTTTTGGAAAACTGAAACAGTGATTCCAGAGAGCAGACAGAGGGGTCTACAGTCTGTGTTTGAAGGATATATCCAGGATGTCAAACTGACTCAGCAGCAACAACAGGTTAAAAAGACAAAGATAGTTAGAAGCTAAAGCTGCATTAGAGTCAATGGAGCACAGCTGTGTTGTGAGCCGGCCCGATGCTACATTATGATTGGCCAGTCTGCGTCTGGGGGCGGGACTTAGCAAAGGGGCAATTATAGGGATGTACAGATATAGATTTTATCAATCAATACCGACAACTGACACGCTTCTCATGGCCAATAACCGACACGATAAACGATAATTTCACATTCTTATATTTTAAATATTCCACCGCTCTGACCTAACCAAATGAAACTGACATCGCTACTGCTAACACAACAAAAACAAAGAACAGTTGTGACTCTTCCATACCTGCCACATAGAGTGTGAAAAAGAGGGAGATTTTCTGAG
The DNA here is from genome assembly GCA_026686955.1 of Epinephelus cyanopodus. Lineage (NCBI taxonomy): Eukaryota > Metazoa > Chordata > Actinopteri > Perciformes > Serranidae > Epinephelus > Epinephelus cyanopodus. The sequence goes on along the minus strand of CM048932.1, from coordinate 23,671,741 downwards.
GTATTGTCAAACGGCCTACCCTTAATGTGTGAGAGACGTCCACACCCTGACATGTTTTGCCCTCTAGACAGCGTGCTGCACTTGTTGTTCTTCTTCTTTTTCTCTGTGTTCACTGGCAGCTCACAAACCAAGTTTAAAGGAGCATGTGTGCCCTTGTTAAGTCAATGAAAGCAGCCTGGCTTTGTATTATCTGTGCTATTTATTGGTTTTAATTTCAACTGTCCAAATAATGCACGATTATAAAAATGTCTCATTATTGGCCGATAATTTAAATCCTGCTACTTGCACCGGAGAAATATTATCAAAATCACACCAGCTGTGTCTTCTTCTGACCTCGAAAAGCAGATTCATGCTTTTGTATTCTCGCGCCTCGACTACAGTAACCCACTGTTTACATGCCTCAGTAAATCCTCAGTAGCTCAGCTTCAACTAGTGCAGAATGCTGCAGCTCGTATTTGAACTGACATAACAACTTACATAAAAGGGGACTTTTTTCCCGTGTGGTGGAGATGAAGGTAGAACAGAAGTGGAAAATACCTGGTGTTTGTTGTTGGCGATTTTGTTTTTCTTACTCTGCTTGTAGGTGCCTTGATTCCATCAGGCCAAGTTTGAAAAATTGCTTTGCATAAAATATACCGAGTCTTACACGCTTTGCCTTATTCTGGATTCAGCCATGCCACAGAATCTTGGTTGAATAGCCAGTTTTGGTTGAATCTGCACCCCTTCATATCGACCAGAGAACACTCACAGCATACTAGCTGACGGTAAGTTCAGGCGGTTACGTTCAGCTATTCTGATCCGTATGACGTTAATGCAAGAGGCGTTCAATTAATTATTATTCTACACTAGATGATAGACAGATTTCCCACAGCACCGTCAGACAGAAATGATTCATAAAATCTCACTTATCATACGTTAGCATTTTAAGACTTTTGAAAGATTGAAGACTGATTGATTTAATACCAATTACAGCCTTTTTTATATTAACAAATTTGAAGACTTTTTAAGGACCTGCAGGAATCCTTTTATCTTAAAGATGCGGTGAAATGGCAGTCTGAGCTTTGTTTAAGCTTCTGTGCTGTGACACTTTTCTGACTTTTCACCTCATCCCAACCCTGTTAGATCAGGAGACAAGGGAAGTGAAGGACGAGGGAGAAACGACTAAAATAGACCACCAATTAGGAGAAGTAGACTGGCGAGAAGACACCCATCAAAACACAGCCAGTCATTTTAGTAGGAGACACTTCAACAGACTCTTACAAACAAAAATGATAGTGTGGAGTTCTCTTATTGTTGCCGCTGACGATCAGACAACTTTTCCATTTAGTACACAAAGACGAGTACAAAATACAGTGTTTGTTTTGACGGTTGAGTGAGAGTACGAGACATTTCCACAGTCAAGCACAGACATGATGGTTGATTGTGCGGTGATTTTCTTTTTGCGGTCTCTAGTGAAATCAACAAACATAAATTTGCTACACACATCCACTCGCTCAGGAACACAAGACAATATTTGTGCAAAACATGTACTTGCATCACTTGTGTGTTGTCCTTGAGAGTCGTCAAGGCACACGCTTTTCCCTGGGTTGAATGTACTTCCATAATTTTCATGCAGATGATAATAAATTGCCAAAACTTGAACTTAAACTCCCTCGTCTCCATTTCTATCTCACTCCCATTCCTCTGCTCTGAATGGAGGTCGTTTTACTTCATTGCTTCGTCTGGGAAAGTTAAGGTCAACAACTCACAGAGGCCCTTACGTCTTTAAGTGTACAGCATTTGCACAGACTGTGTTTTTATTAATTAAAATACTTCACTTCATCCTCCATAATGATGTTTATTCCCTCTGCAATACAAACAATATTATTTTTTTCTATTGTGCTAATCTAAATGGACGCTTGCACATAAGAATACCTTCAAACACAAAAAGAATAAAAGGTCTAAAATATAAAGTGATGTCTTCGACCTTATTCTGTACAGCTGGTTAGTGTGTGACACAGCACGTTGAGTGAGAAACTGAAACAGTGGTGCTCTGTGCGCACTACACCAACAGCATATGTTGACCCCCAGGTCAGGCTTAATCCGAGATGTTCCTACAGTATGTGCCTCTGTGGGAGTGACTGTGTGTGTGAGTGTGTGACACATTCACACTTCCAAGCAGATGTCAGAGAGGGCAAGAAGGACACGCTGAATGGAAACTTGGAGCAAGGGGCATCATTTCTGTCTTGGCGTAATGGTATGTGTGCTTTATTGGACAGAGAGGCTGTACAAAGAGAATAACTGAGGATGGCTGGAGGGACTGTACTGCGCCAACCGTTTTTGAACTGCTCGACGAACATTATTGGGGTTCTTGATTTTTCATTTTGTAGGGATTATTCATCAGTTTTCTTTTTAAGAACCAAATGTAAAGCTTAAATTATCAATACTTCTCTATTAACATTGGATCAAATGACTGTGTGCAATGACTGTAGCAACTCGCTGGCAATCACAGCGACCTAAAGGACAAGTGCCAGATATTTTCTAAGGAGCTGGTGGAGCCCAAACCAGAGCAAGAAAACTGAGCAGGAGTGAATATTTGATTTAAATTCATCATGAGGCCAGAAACTAGAGTAGAGGTTTTGCTGGTCCAGTTCGGTGTACAAGCTTAAACCGGCATTTGTCAATGTGATTAACATATTCTTTTTGCTAATTAACGGACAGGTTGTGCCAATTTTACTGCCGAGTTGTGGCCAGTAACATAGAGATCAAATTTCAGTAGAGGTGGCAAGGGGGGGAAAGTGGTGCTTGTTGTGTTTTCATTTAATTTTCCTCATCCTGTTAGGGGTGATGGTGGTGCTCCAGCTAACATCCCTGCTGACACTGGGCGAGAGGCGGGGTACACCCTGGAAAGGTCAGCAGATTATCACAGGGCTGACACACACAGAGACAGACAACCATTACAGCCAATTTAGAGTCACCAATTAACTTGACACGCACGTCTTTGGATCGTGGGAGAGAGCCGGAGTATCCGGAGAAAATCTACGCTGACACAGGGAGAACATGCAAACTTGCTTAGGGTCTGCTGAATGTGTAATAACTTTGTAAAGTGATGATTTTCTGGCTATGTTCAGTTTGTTGTGAGATATTTCTGCCTCCAACGGGCCGAAGAGTAAATCAATTACTGCAACTCTAACTACTCTTTACACTCAACATTTCCCTTTATTCTAATCACTTTCCATTTTACTTCTTTTGCTTTCTAACCATGCTGCCATATCCCATTGACTGTCCGGATGCTGTGGGCTTCTCCCCATGTCTAAAGACTTAATTTTGTCGAGAGAGATGGACGACACAAGGTGCGAAGGTGAGGGGGAGCGACAGAAGATTTAAACCCCAACTTACACCAATTGTCTTGGTACATAAGGTCAAGACAGATGGCGAGAAAGATGGATGAGCTCTCTGTTCCTTGGTCAGGACCAGATGGGAGTATTGGCAAAGCAGTTTTATCTGCTTAAGAAAAAAAGCTCCATGAGAATACGACACGCTCCACAACTGAACTGCCAACAAGAAGGAGAAAACAAGAGAAGAGCGGCATGGCTCTAGGGATGTCAGTGTCTTCCAGTTGGTCCATTGGTCCGACACTTTGATCCAGATTAAATTTCAACAGCTACTGGATGGACTGCCATGAAACTTTGTACAGACCTTTGTAATTCCCAAAGGATACAACCCTCTGACTTTGGTGATCCCTTGACTTTTCCTCTAGCACCACCACAAAGTTGACTTGAATGGTTCAGAGTGAAATATCTCAATAGCTACTGCGGGGATTGCCATGAAATTTGCTACACATATTACAGATCCCTACAGGATTAATTCAAATGACTTTGGTGATCCTCTGACTTTTCCTCCAGCACTATCAGCAGGTCAAACTTTACTTATGCAGTGATGAATCTCAATCTCCTGACTTTTCTGCTGGTGCCACTCTGATGCTGACATTTCCACTTTTTAAAAGAATATCTCAACAACTACTGGATGGATTGCTGCAGAACTTGGTGCTCATCTATATTCCCAGAGGATGAAATGTAATCATTTTGGGTCCCCGTCCTTTTGTCCAGTGCCATCATCTAGTCAAACTTTGATACAGTGCTTTGGTTTATGATCAAATACTGCAGGTCGCATACACAACTGCCCTCACAGTAATCTCAGGTCACCCAACCACACTTATTTTTCTTCACTCTGACTCACAGCGTTTCTGTAAACCAAAAATGATAATGTGCGGCTGTTAGAGCATTTTAACATCTGACAGGGAGACAAAAAACAGATTTAACTGCACTGCTTCAAATAAAGTAGATTTAATTAACTTTTTTGCACATAGTTGTTAATAGTTTGTGTAAACAGTGTTAAAACCGTTTAAATAATTGATACAATGAGGCCTGAGGCTTCCTGACCTCTACTGACGCATTTAGTTTTTTTTACTATCTGGATTTTATGCTGTTTAACGAGTGTGCAGATAAAAAATGAATGAATAAAATCTCAGCATCCCACTCAGATCTTCATCGCCCCTTGAGGGGAAACTTGGTTTGCAATAGAGGGTAAAAACACAAACGCAACATACAAGAGGACATTAGACATTGACAGTTGGAGCAAACAACTTGTATGTGTTTGTTAAAAGCATCATACCATTAGAATGGTAGTCATGACAAAGTGCTGCTGAACAGTGCAGTCAAGGGTTAATGCAAATTAAGCGCATATATTGCAACTGAAACAAAGGACAATGTGAACCTATTGCTTTTTACCCTGAGGGACCTGTATCTCCGCTCAAAAGGGAAAGGAACAGATTACTCCGAGAGTGGGTGGTCAGAGCTGGCCAAGACTGACTGTGCCTTCCGCAAAAATTGTCTGTCTTAAGTATCTGCTTAAAAAAAAAAAAAAAAAAGCTGCTGCGTGCCAATTATGTTGCGTGCCAGCAATGTTGCACAAACACTTTGTTTGTACTGTAAGGTTGGGGCCGTGGAGGAAGAGCAGTCATCTGCCAATCTGAAGTGTCCTTGGGCACAATGCCGTACCACAAATTGCCCAAATTGTGACAGTGTGTGTGTTTATCTGATTCTCTGATTATCCGATGAACAGATGGTACCTTGAATGGCAGCCTCGTCCACCAGTGTATGAATGTGTTTGAATAGGTGTGTTGTAAAGTGCTGTGAGTGGTCGCTTAGACTATAAGGCAATGAATAAAAGCAACCTCCAGTCCATAAATGCAGTCCACTACCATATGAAGGTTCCCATAGCAAGAAATCGAACAAAAGGTTAAAATGGACTCAGTAAAGAATTTGTAATATAAAGCCATCTGTGTCTTGTCCACATTAAATCTTTGCAGGCCCTTTTTGCAGATCCCAGATATATTGATGTCATGGTTCAAGTTCTTGTCAATCACTGGTCCCAGGTACTTGTAGCACTCAACTGTTTCAGCAAGTGAGCCCTTAATTAAGGTTGGAAAGGTTGAGTGGGAGGTTTCCCTGAAGTTCATGTCTTAAGATTTGTGAATATTTAACTGCAGGAGGTGGCTGTCACAACTCTACAAAGTCTTTCACAACTGGCCCATGATTGACCTCTCCATCCTGGAGCAGACTCATCAAAACAGTGTCATCTGCAAACTTCAGGAGAGTTCTGTCATCACAGTTACTCCTGCACCCTATGGGTGGCCTCAGGGCCGTACATATGCAGTGTTTTTAACTGCCTGGAAAACGCAAGCTCCGGCGCTGGATGCTACTTTTGTGCCTTTTTTTGAACCAGCTTTCAAGGGCGTGGCACCTTGCATCTGAAGTTGCTAAGCAACCTTAACAAGCACTGTATCAAAGCCTATTTACCTCAAATCCTGAGTGCAGAGCTGATCTTCTCCCAGGCGCTGTTTATACGGAGTGGGACAGATGTAAAGCTCTGGCAGCCCTGCACTGAAATTATCAACTTTTCCGTATTTATTTGCTCTGGCGTTTGAGCGCGCCTGCTGCACGTCTCCTTTTTAAACAATGAATTTGAGGGCAGCAGCGGCATGTGTGCAGCCCCTTCTGGGAGAGAGCACCACTCGCTCTGACTCCTTGGCGCCTATGTGTTAAGAGGTCCCATTTTGCCATACCAGCATTGAGATAGAAATTGAACAGTGGTAAACTTAAATGTGTGGCCGGGTTGTCGAAAAGCTCGAAAAAAAATCTACACATTAAATCCCTGCATTGGTTTTGTACCCTCGAGATGCTTGTACAGATAATTAAGTAAAGTTGTGATAGCATTATCCACCCCTCTATGAACCAGATAATGAAAATTATATCTGGTTGTGCAGGCCCTGAACCATATCTGTCGGGATTTGCTGACTCATCGCTTAAAAGTCTTCAACACTATTGAGGTCACAGCTAAAAGGTAATATGTACTTGACCACTGGTACAACAGTAGACTTTCCACAGTTCCAAGACCTTGTGCTGTGAAGGTGACAAGTTAAAAAGACCACTAAAAAAATATCATATAACTGATCTATTTCTATTGCTTGATATTCCAATCCAAACCATTTTAAGTGAAAAAGCCTTTAGCCCAGGCTCCTTTATGCAGAAATCAATACTGCTATAGATACAATGCCTGCTGTTGTCAGTTATTAAAGGAGCAGAGGGTGAATATGGCTGTGTACAATAATAAACAAGCCATGCATCTGTCCCACACCACACACAAATGGGCATAACTCAATGTGTAAAAGCTGTTTTGAAATATCAATCTGCATAAATCTATTTTGTCAGACAGTGTATAAGCTGCAGTATTAGAAGTTTAAGAGTTGGTATCCACCTTCCCAGAAAACCCTGGTCAGCTTGGTGCACATAGAGAACACTTTGAAAAAGTTTCTCTCGAATTCTGTCAATAGTTTTTGAATTCTAAATGTTTCTGAAAGAGCGGGTCAGATTATTTCTGTGCACTGCACTGTGTCAATCCATGTCACCCATCAACATGTAAATCTCACTGAGATACACAGGAAACTGTCAGTTTCTGACATCTGAAACGGTGATGCGAGCGCTGCCTTGGAGACATAATAAACTCCGCATAAAAGAGTTAATGTCTGTCTAGACATTATCTGTCTTTTCGCATCTTTCCATTATTGCTCTGCTCAAAAATAGTGAGTCTTTGTCTTGATGTCTCGCAGGCCCATTTTAGGAAGGTGTAACGACTGATGTGAGATTAAAATAGAAGAAAAACACTGAATGCTCACTTTGGTGGCAGATGACAATGGAGTTATCACTCAGTTTCAATAGCTTTCAAAAACTTATTCCCAAAATGCAGCATTTTAGACTCTTTAGACAGTATAAAAAATAATCTTACATGATATTTGAGGATATTTAAAAAGCTGCTCTGGAAGGTTTTTTTTGACTTCTCCATTTCTAAAAACAGATGTGAAAGAGCCTTCTTCGTTAAAATCCATAAACACCTGATGAGCACACACTGATTCTCATTCACCAAACTTTTTTCTTATATTCTCCTACTTTTGTTTTGGAGGAAAAAAACCTGGGTGGGATTCAAGACGTGCATGGATACTCAATTTTGTGCACACATCCAGTGTAGCGGATGAAGAACGGCGACTGCTACAAAGCAGCATGGGCATGTGGGTTAATACACTTTATGTAATTATGCTAAGCACATGCAGATCTTCAACAGGCACGCTGACTTTCACAGCTTAGATTGTAGTTTAAAAAGCTGAAGTTGCTCCTCAAAGGCAAAGACCTTTTTCAAAAGTGCTCCAGAAAAAAACAGCATGGTGAAGAATTTGATATGCAGGAACGTGGTATCGGCAAAGCCCTGTACAGTGGATAAAAAGAAAAAAGTTTGATATGAAATAGACGAGAGGGAAAGGGGGATACAAAGAAGTGACACAGTCTGTGGGCCACAGATTGAGGGCAAGGCACTGCTGGCTCTATAAGAGACAAACACAATGGAGGAATTATGGGTAATGGACAGCAATGTCAGGCAGCCATTCAGAAAAGGGTTGAAAATCCGGCCTGATTTCAACGTCTTCATTTCACATACATATTAAACCCATTTATAATGTGCAAGATATTAATCACACTTATCAAAGCACTTTAAAGTTTTAATACAGACTGGACTTCATATTTTTTTTGTGTCCAAGAGGTCCAATAAGAGTCATGCATCATGACGGAGCGTGCATGCAGAGCTGAGCAATCTTCGAGATATCTGATTGATTTTGGATTACCTTGCCACCATTCATCAACATTATTTTCCTTTTTTTTTTCATACGTAAGGACAAAATCATAGATTCCTCACGACTACACTGGTCTTGCAAGCAAAACAGATGTTGCACTTAGCAATTTTTTCAGAAGCTATTTTGCATTATGAAAGAACAAGACATTTGACTCTGTTTCTTTCAACCCTTATTTCATCAACAGCGCTCATCCCCTCTCCGTTTGATATAGACATAATAAACTCATTTCAAAAAGGGCATGTAAAGTGCAAAACAAATTCTGCTCTGAGGCTTCAGACTTTGGATTGCAATCACTTTTAGTCCCTCATAACTTTTTCAGCATTTTGTAGTGTAGTTGTTGTGTGGTGCGATAAGTTCAATCCGAGGGAGCAACCAGAGTTCACAGCCATCAAAGCAACCTCTCCAAACGTGTAGCATTTCTCATCCATTTCCACCGTGTTGACCTTCTCTTTTCCTCTCTTGTCTGGCAGACTTACACATGAAATTTTAAATCAAACCATTTCTTTATTCATCAGTTTATTTCTTTGTGTCGTTTTCAGCTGATGCAGCATTAACAGCGTGAGGATTTTTTTTTCATGGTCTGAGCTTATCTGGAGCTTTAATGCCACTGCATAAACTTCTTTTTCTGGATCCAAACTTTAAATGATATGATCGCTATTTCTGATGAAGAATTTATTTTTTTCCTTTAGGAAGCATGCTGTAGCGGGGAAAGTGGTCTACTTTTTTCTCTTTATGCCAAATTCAGTGGCCAGGTTTAACATCTGCTGCTATTATAGGGTGTTTACTGACAGCCAGGTTTCTGCAAACCACAGCTATGCTACATTGCATGTTTCACACGTATCAGTCAAAGTTTCTATAGTGAAGTCGCGTACCAAAAATTAGGAGTTGCCTTAGTTCAGGCAGGACATGGTGTCACGCTCTGCTCATGTCCCAGCTACATCAGCTGATCTCAAACAGCCCAATCAACTGATGGAGCAGCTGATAGATCACATGATTCCTTTGTTTGCAACCAATTGGCAAATCCCATTCAGGGCGCCCTATTTAAACTGCTCTGGCCTGCCTACTGTTGCTGCTTCCTCCGCAAGCCACTTTGCAACCTGCCTCCACCCCAGCTCCTCCTTTCATGCTTGTCAGGTGTCTGACTTATCAATGTCATTTCCGTTTGTCATTGATGCTGCTCTGTTCTGTTCCCAGAGGGTCTTTGCTGCTGCTCTGCCTTAAGCTTTCCATGTAGGTGCATGGAAGGGCAGAGAGAGACTTTCCTTGTTTGCACGTGGAAGGGCAGAGAGGCCTGAAAAATGGAGAAAATGTACCGTACACCAAGTCTCAGCTCCCACTGAAGGTTTTTTTTATTTGCGCAGATAAAAAAGCCTTCAATGGGAGCTGAGACTTGGTGTGCAATACATTTTCTCCATTTTTCATGACTTTTATAAATATGTATCCAGCACCCACTCCAGATGGACCTTGGGATGTGTGTGTTTTTCGACTATGTTTTGCTTGAAAGGCAGAGAGGCCCCAGAATAGAACCATATCAAATATAATTCTGAAAATGGAAATCAATTTTTCTTTGACTAAGGTTCCTGACTGAACTGGGTATTTTTTGCCAAAACTGTTTCAATGAAAAGTTTCAATGTATTCACTACATAATGACGTGCAAATGTATTGTAACTGTGGTTTGCATGAATATACATTGCCAGCAATTTTTCAGGCTATTGGGTTGTTACTGAGGCTAATTACCAATTATTCCGCACACTTTTTATTTTGCTCATAAGATGAACAAAACAAAAAAGATAAGGGTGTGCATGTTTCATGTCTTTATCATTTTTCTTTGTTATTTAAATCCAGAGATAACTGTTCTGTCTGCTGTGGAGCTATTGTTTCCTGTTTCAGTAAAAATGTGCACAAAAAGTAAACTTCATAAAAAAAGACATAAATAAATAAAGCAATACTTCCCATGTAGGCGGACTGCAACACTATCAACCTATTACTTTCTGAATTAACATACAGAATCACTGATAATGTGTTTGCTGGAACACAAAAAATAGAGTGGGTTGGGAGTGCGCTTAACCACATGAAGCAAACACTACACTGGGGTGCATGTACAGAGAAAGCTGACTGAGTATAACACACACACACACACACACACAATTATACGCTGCCAGTAGCCATAGTGCTCTCCCGGTCTGAATCTGATATATTGCAGTCATTATCTAATAAAATGCAGGCATCAGAGATGATACATACAAGCTCTTATGTCGCTTTACAAGTGGACACCAGAGAGCAAATAATCACTACAGCAGGGATCTGCACTATGTGTGCCTCCCAGTAAGTAAAATGGAAAATGGAGGAGGGATGCAATTATCTTTGTGTGTGTTTGTTGGGTGGGCATTATGGCCTGACCATCTACTATCCCCTGGAAAAGGACTTTGCCCACCCTGGGCCATACTGCATATTCTTGATATAGTGATATGAGACAAGATACCATCTGTATTTTTGCGAGCTCAGTTCTACTCTAGGAGGTGTAATTAATAAAATCTAATCATTACATAACAGTATTTCAGTCACTATGACTTCATTTAATCTTAGTTGGCCTGCTGAGCTAAGAGACCACACTGGATAAGGAGCTGTTGATGTGGTGGATATTGCTGGCTGAGATATAACAGTATCATTTTCCTGAGGGGGGCTTCAGAAACAGATGGTTTCCTGGGTGGAGAGGGTCAGCAGAGCACTTTCTTGCTTATTTCTTGGCTCTGCCCTCGTGCAGATTCTCAGTCGAGAGCAGTTGGTGGCCGCTTAGCTTCTTTGCCTTGTGTGCAACATTACATGCTGTGGTCTGTCCTTGGTGCAAGTGCAGGTTATAACACACACTTGTGGTGCACACAAGGGTGTTCACAGAGGTGGAGAAGCCACAGAATGACAATGTCGACTTCCTCTCATGGCAGAGGGCTGGAAATGAGTTCACCACATTCACAGCTGTGCTGTTGTTTTTTTTTACAGGGAAAGACGAGAGAAGTCAACCCTCAGCTCAAGTGTTTAAGTTTCTTTCAGAGCACCACCTTGCCAAGTGGGTCACTTCACATCTGTAAGGCCGGTAGGGTTGTGTCATCAGCAAACCTTCCCAGACTAGACACACAGTCAGTCGTGTACAGGAAGAAGCAAGAGCAGTCCTGTGGTGCAGCAGAGCTGGCTGCTGCTTTATGTTGCATCTGAACAAAACACCACAAAGACCACATTAAATCTGTATTTCCTCCAGGAGCGAAGAGGACCAGCATTCTTTCTTCTCTTTTCCAGTCTTAAATTCCTGTGCACTAAACCCTGAGTTTAGTCGTATAATATCCTTGGGACAGCACAGAAAATCAAGAGCAAGCTGGCACATTCAAAAGCTCATATTGAATGAGTAAAAAGCACATGGCACACAGTTAAAACAAACACGGAGAGAAACATTGAAAAAGCAGGAGCCCAAAAACACAAGGTGCCAAGGTTGGTGCCGAAATCCCTTTGAGTCAGTGTTTGGGTGTTTATCTTCCTCTTCACCAAGAAAACATTCAGTCAGAAGACCATGATGAAGATTTTATGTCCATATATTTTACTATTATCTCCACACTGCATTGCGGCTGCACATCACAATTAATTTAATTATATATCTGTCAAAACCAATACTCAAAAACCCCCGAAATAAAACTTACAGTGATGTAAAAATGACGAAAGCAGTGAATCACCATATTTCAGAAACTGGAACTGGCAAATGTTTGATATTATCCCTTGACAAATTACCTTGTTACGTACCCAGACAGGAGCTACAAAAATGAGGTGACAGTGAAAAACAGTGTGTGGGTAATTTGGCTGGACCGGAGGAGTGGGTGCACCGGCTTACAAAGGTGGCCACAAAGCCTGTAGAATGCTGAGACCTCGGCTTGCTGTTGCTGTGTCCACTGCAAGCCCAAGCATGGACACAACATATATATATATATATATATATATATATATATATAAAAGCTTTTCTCATACGTAGGAGAAAACCAAACAAAAACGATACCATAAAGGGGGGAGATCAAAACACCTTCCAGCTCTATCCAACATTCAAGCCATCTCTTTTTTTTCCTTCGATCCAACCCTCTTCATTAAGTCCAGACAATGAATGACAGCACTTAGAATTAAGTGCGAGCAAGATCCAACACACTGTCAGATGTCTACACCTTACTGGTTGCTAATGGAAAACTAGAGTACTAGAGTTGGGTCAATTTCTGGTTTTGCCAGCTCAGTCCAGTGTTCGCTTTAGCTGAATTGATTTCATGCAAACCATCTGAACAGGCAATTGTCATTATGACACTGCCATACTGAGGCCAGCAACATGAAGGAGATCGAGTTGGGTTGGGGGGCGGCACAGCACACATTGTGTTTATTTACTATAAAGCTAAACTATAAAGTTCTTTAGGATGATGAGATGAGACATGGCAGAGTTAGCTTCGAAAGCCCCATCTCCACCAAGCAGTCCAGTTCAGGTCAGCTCAGTACACATTTTTTTCTGTTTCCATTGTGAAAAAACTGTAAATGGTACCAATAGAACCATTGCGTACCATCCCCATTTTTTGCCAGTGCTCTGTTGGGGTACCTAGCACACTGATCTGGTACTAAAGGGTGGAGCTGTAAACACTGCAGTCTGTTAAGTGATCAACAGAGAACCGTCACTCTTGCTTAAGGCTGTGTTGTGGTTGGTTTTGAAGGTTATGTGATCACGTTCCTTATGTGGCAAGTTTTACATACATTAGTACACTATAACCAGAAAATGAAAGGATGTTTTGCTGCCTTGCTGCCGACTGCCGGCAACTTTTAAGGTGGAATGTTTACTTGTAATGTTACTGAACGCATGAGTTGACAACGTGAATCTATCAGCACACCTTAAATTTCAATGAAAATTTTGACCATTCCATTCGTTTTTATTGTCTCTCCTGGATGACATAGACTTTTAGTAATGGGTGGATCTTCAAGCATTTTATTTTTTTCTATTTTAGTTTCAACTGGATTATGTGAACTGCATATATTCTAATCCTTACTTGGAGAAAAAGAAGTCATTCTGGTGGGCGTGCTGGCAGCACTAAACCCCTGAACTTGCCTAACAAGGACTGCACAGACCAGCTTTTTTTTTAAATATCCCATTGAGACTTTTACTCCAGCCTGTTATTTTCTGTTGTGAAAATGTCATCTTATAATCCAGTTCCTTCCCTCTGTATCACCAGTGAAAGGGAAATACAGTGAAACAACCCCACCTACATTTAAGAGTACTGTCTGCGATGGAAATGCTCAATGGATCTAGGGTCTAGGTATATGTCTATAGAGGTTACTTTTGGTTCTAAAGGTACAGCAAACATTTTAGGTGGAAAAGAGGCCAAAGAAAAGTCAAAGTGCACCAATATAGCAACATTTTGGATGTGAAGCTGATGAAACAAAGTGAGTCAAAAAACAGACAAGGCTATGTGTAAACACTGCAGGACAAAAGTCATCAAAAGGTGGTCATACATCTAACTTGCATGCCCATCTGCGAAAATATCATGCCTCCCTTGCTGCACAAATGGCCCCAAAGCCAACTAGTAATTACTAATTGAACACAACTATCCATTGAGTGGACATTTATTGAAGTACAAACAAGCTTGATGGAAAGAGTGCACTTAAGCAGTCACCGCATTCATTGCTTAAGAGACTGTGTCTTTCATAGAAGTCGTCTTTTAAATCACTGCTCAAGACACTTAACCATCGATATGGTCCATGAGGTCAAAGTATTTTTCTCAAGTTGCTATCCCTGAGATGTATAATATACTGAGAAATGAAGTTCAAGTTTGAAATATGTAAGGCCATCACCTCGCGCTAATGATAGATGCAGTCAAGTACTGACGTGACACTGTTTAAGTCAAGATTATGTAATGATTCATTATATGAACGAAGGATGTAAGATAGTGTCAAAGTGCCTCCAAACAAGCTTCTTCTCGGAGAGCCACATAGAAAACTGATTCGCTTGAAGATGCCCTGCATAACAGGCAACTGTAGCAGATCAACATGTCGGCAACTTGCGATTAGGGAATTGGAGGGGCAATGGCTAAAATGTTTTGGCCATAATTTTAACCCAGCCATGACTAACACAGTCCTACGAGCCATAGGGGTCTGCAGCAGCATCACTGGTTTATTTTCCCACAGCTGGAAGAAAAAAAAAAAGTGACCCGAGAAAAGCACAGCGAGAGATTCTTGCACATTTGTCTTGTGATGTCTATTTATTTATTTATTGTGTAGGCTGTCAGAGCCAGGGCGCATGCATTCATTACATGTTGATATCAGAATCAGAACTCCTTTATTGATCCCGAGGGGAAACTGGGTCATGGTACAGCTGCTCATGTTGTAGAAGAGAAATATTATATAGAAGCACAAAGAAATAACAGGAAAAATGATGTATACAGAGCAATGAGAAATATGTAAAAATGTACATCATTTAACAGTGTGAATTACAAGGAGAAAGAAATAGGATCTATAATTAAGTTAAAAAGCAAGACGAGTGTAACTAAATAAGTATAAATTAGAAATATTAGTTGAAATATATACGACCAATTCATCGGTTTGGCCGATTAATCAGCACGATAGGACTTGTTAATGGCGGAACGGGGCTCCGATAGTGGCCGATAGCTGTAACCTCCAAGTGGGTACGTCTGTAAGGTTTTGCACAAAGTACCCCACATGCTAATACGAAGTAATGTGTGCTTTGGATAATTTGTATGATTTAAATAAAAGTTGACTAATGTAGAGCAGCTTTACTTCTTTATTAAGGGCATAATAAGGTTGCTGGTTTTAGAATATTAGTACGTACGCTCTCCATTTTGCTAGCAAGCAGGGTCGGTATAATTTCACTAGAATTAAGTGGCAAGCCTATAACTAGCAATATGTGTGAAATTCATTTCTTATTAATTTGAGACCGAAAGGGGCCGCTCCAGCCATAAATTCACAACAAACATTCAATCTCCGGTACATCAAATATATGCATATTTAAAAAAAAAAACAAAAACAAACCTGCCCCAAATTATCGTCATTATATCGGTAATTAAAAATCTACTATGAGTCGACCTCTAGTATAAATGCAGTATAATATAAAGTATTACACAGCTGAATTATTGTACAAAATAACTGTTCTATTGTAGTTTATATACACGGCTCCAGAGTAACTTTTTACATTAGTTGCACTGTTGCCTCTAACTTTATTAGGTACACCAACATTTTTCTGCTCCTATTGGTGCTGCAATAATTTATTTGAAGCCTTTTTTGTCAGTTCATATACACATCAGTAATTTCTTAACTAGGAGTGTAAGGGAAGCTCACAATTTGGTTCATACCCCAGTTTAGGAGTCATGGTTTGATGTGAGCTCAGTGGGAGGTGAAAAAAATGCTTACAGATCTGTTTCTTTTAATTTATCCTGAACAGAAATTGTCAAAGACAGAAAAATCCTACTGTTGACTGGGGTACTACTTTGCCCACTGGCAACCTTGGTAAATGTTTTTCATTATGAAAATAAGAAGCATTTCAAACACTGTATTACACCATACGCACACTGACGAAACTCTTTCCCAAAAGGCAACAGGTCTTGACATAAAACTGAAAATACAAAATATACATTATAATGAAAATGAAAACTTCTGCATTAGGGAGGAGGGTTTCAATTTGTTCCAGCTTTGGTATATGCCAATGTAAATACCTTCAGGAGTTCCTTAAATCCTGCAGGCAGGTGCTCTGGCATTTCATCTGCGCTCACGACTGTGACTTACTTACACCCCAATATGCCTGACGCACTAACCTCAGCACGTTGCTAATGGCGTACAGCTAAAAGTTTCCAGGCAAAAAACACGTTTGAACTTTAGTTTTGCATCATGTGCATCAATGTAATAAATGTCAGACACATCAGTGCAAGCATTGAAAAGGTTTAGTTGCACAACAAGTGCATACTAAACTTGATTGAACCCACAGTTACTATCCATGTTTAGCCTATTCCAGTCAGGCCTAAACTAAGGCCTTGTCTTGTTACTAGATTCTTGTTATTATCATTCAACAGGGCTGTGCAACTTGTTGGGGCTTAAGACATAAAATGATAAGAGGGAATCCTCACATTTAAAATGCTGACCAGTGCTCACATCCCTTCCTCACTTGGCAAGACGTTGATGTCTTGGACTTCATCAACAGAGCCCTCATGCCAGTCAGTGAATTTACTGACATTCTCTCAGGGGACAATTACATCCCCACATCATCTCTTCTCCCACTGCTCCAACTCATTAAGAATACAATTTTGGCTGAGGAGAACACAGACCTCAACAAGGACTTGAAAGCTGACATTTTAATGCGACTGGAATTCAGACTCAGTCAAAGAGAACAACTCAGTTAAAGAGATGATGCGTGCGGCCCCATTCATTGATCCACAGTACTATGGGATTAATTTTCCCAAAGCAGATTTGGGTTGCATTGAGCTCATAGTGGAGGGACAGGCAGTCAATCTGGCAAAATGCACCAAATTACAGAGGACAGGGAGGAGCCTATCAGCCCATCAGCCACGCCTTAAAAGAAGAACTTTAGGAAGTCCTTTCGGCGTCAAGTCAGCAACCCCTGTCATTTCCAAAACCAGTGAGGACAAAGTTGCAGCAGAGTTGGAAGTCTACCAGCAGAGGGCAGTGAATGACGGACAAGCCAACCTTTTAAATTAGTGGAGACTCAACAAGTCTCACTTTCCGTTGTTGTCAAGCGTAGCAAGCGACATGCACTCCACTAGCACATCAGCACATCAGGGAATTCTGTTGTGCCTCAAAGGACATATTGGTGTTCTGGCCAGGAATTTGCCGAGAAGCAAAGCCCTTGACACAAATGACATTGCTGTTTCACTTTGGGCAGTTTGTGGTGTTATTTTTATTTAAACATTTGTATATGTTACAGTTTATTTTTTAATTTGAACATAACGTGTAGGCTGCAACATACAGCAGGCCTTAAGCATTTCTCATTCTCTTGAGTCGGCTACCAATGTCTTTGTACTGTGTTATTTACCAAGGATTATGTGTTAAAAAATTTGCTCTTTCTAAAAAGTTTCCCAAGTATTACTAAGCCAAAGCCTCACTTTATTTATTGTTTTAATGTTTAGATGGAGAACAGTTAAGCTGAGTGGTTGTTGAGAGAACACAATGTGTGAAAACATAAAAACACTGAGTTTTCCCTTTGATTCTTTTGCCACTTCACTCTCTGCTTCTTCTTAATTAGTGTTTATTGGTGGTTGGCAAACCAGCTTAGAAGTGCATTACCACCACTAACTTGACTGATGTCTCCACTCTCTCATTCATGGACTCTCTCAAGCCGTTTTCTGATATGAACTCTGGACAATGTTTAGACATGATTCTCCTGACATGATCAGAGTTTCTCTGTCACACATGCGGCACACAATAGGAAACTGTCCTTGTCAGAATTGTTTTCACCTGCTGGAAATACTCTGTTTGGTTTAGGCAAGGGTTGGCACCTGGGTGAAGCATGCAGGAGAAAGAAAATAAAGCGGATTACACTGCAGTCACACAGCCTGTTCAAAATGTGGTCATAAACAAGTTTCTTGCTGTTCCTTAAATTTGTCTGACAATTTCGGATTCGGCCCTTACTGACAGAAGTTCCCAAATCTTGTTGTCTCTCCAGTTGAACATTTTCCCTGCTGTCTTTGTGTAAATGACCCTTCTTTTTCACTTTTGAATGTTTGTTTTGTTCTGCTTTTGCATGGGCTGTGTAGTAAACGTCTGCAACTCGCTTGCTGTGAATTCTAGACGATGACCTGCTCTACTCACACATGAGCTCAATCTAACGTTACACTGACCAAGTACTAGGGAGCTGGCAGGGTGAAGTAAGTTTAATGTCTGGACGTTTGCGTTCTCACATACAGCTCCCCAGGCAATGTCTAGAAAATTTTAGGGTTTGCAGAGCATGTGCTACACTTTCATTATGGTCTACTTGGGAGCAGCTGAGTTAAGTGCAACACTTAGTGGTAAATTTCAGTATAGCATCGCAGTCCTGTGTTTGGCTTAATATCAAACCACTTTGAAAACTTTTACTCTGGCCCAACTATAAAGTGTACGTGTTGTTCAATCAAAACATGACTGAAATCATTCATCATCACACATTCTCACTCTAACCCCTCAGATGTTGATATTTGGTTTCCACGTCAACATACGATGTGCGTTGGTTGTTGACGTTCTGGGACACCATGTCAAGTTCTGCCTGTGACATGCATTGTCTTCTTTCAGCATACACTTCCGTTTTCGTCAATACAAGGTTGAGTTTAGGCAACAAACGCAAGTGGTTAGGTTTAGGAAAAAAGAACAGGGTTTGGCTTTATAATCTTGCGGGACACCAACACCGCCCTCCCACGTGATGGTCGTAGATTGTGTGACCCATCCACCACCCCTCTCGCACTTTCACTGCCTTAACTTTTGTCCATGTCCTGCTATATTTCCCCCTGACACCGCCGGGCGCCGTTAAACTAAAACAGCAACTGGCCGCCAATCATGCCGACGTTAAAGAACGCCTTTTTTGTTGGTTTCTTACACCGCAAGTCATTGCCCAAGTGCGGGATTTCGAAGACTTTGGAGTGAGATCGGGCTCATTGTTCATACGTTCTCCTACAAAAAAGTATTTCACCCTTATTCGTGCATATACCACGTGACCAATGTCACCAAAAGTTAGCCTTCCCAAGCGGTCTTGTAAGGAGGCAGGCTAGGGTGGAGGATGGGTCACAAAAAACTTGGACTTTTCCCAGGAGATGTGTGTTTGGAACCGAGTGAGTGTTGAGTGAATTTTGAGTCATTTCAAGGTACATCCTCACCATGTTTCTTTTGTTACAACTTAACCTGCCTAAAACTAACCTCCATAACTCTACGTTAATAATAGTTTAAAGGATATCGTACGAACCGTTTTCTGAGGATACGTTGCTAAAATGATGTATTAACTATCATAATGGTTTCAGCACTACACTACAGTATATACAGTGGACTGTAGCGTTTAAGACAGCCAAAGAGTGACATGTAATAATATACATCTGTTGGAATCAAAGCCACTATTCTACAAGCAGATGGCACACACACCCCAGCCTCCTAAAGCACTCAATCACCTCATTAGACAAGTACTTCCATCTAATGTGCTTATAATGGAACACATGGCTGACTTGTTGTAAGGATACGTTCTGCTGGATGTGCTTGCTTTAACACCCAGTTTCCACTCACAGCTGAATGTCAATGTTTAATTACACATATCTAACTCTCGGATATAATTCAAATATAATTCAATTTGGTGGACCCACGTTAAAGCAACAAAGTGTGCGCGCGTCTGAGAGTGAGAGTGTGACAGCGAGGATTAAAAATACAGCTGGTAAGTGAATCATTTAATCCCTGGCTTAGAGAAGCTGGTTCTGTGGAGAGTTGAGACACAACTCCCGTGTGTCGACCGACGGGAGAGGAAAGGAGGAAGACAGACAGCAAAAGAGAAGAAGGGAGATATTTAAAATTGCTACCTCTCTCCCAGATCTTCAACACTAAGTGACCTAGACATGCCTGGTTAATGGAGGCTGCCATTTGTTCAATCCCATTAAATATGGAGCGGTGAAACAGGGAGGGATGGAGGCATTGATGGAGAGTTGGTAATAGAGGGAAAGGCAGCAGTGCTGGAGGTAACTGACGGAGACACCGACGTAATGTAACGCATATAATGACTCTTGAGCTTTGCACATCGGGCAGGGTGACCTGGTGGTTACAGAGTTTTAAAGAGACTCACACAGATATTATTCCTGTTTAACATTTCACCAGTTTTAAACTAGTAGTCACAGGCGTGGCATGTCACTATGCCATCAGAACCACAGTAAATGATCAATAGACTGCACTTTTTTCACAGTGCCTTTTATATTTACTCATGCACACACGTAGTCACACACCAATGCTGGTGGAGCTCGCCATGAAAGGAGCTTACTCTTGGGGACCAATTTGGGACCCAGCATCTTGCTCAAGGACACTGTGACCTAGCACCTGAGCCACAGTCGCTCTGTAACCATCTGTAGGAGTTTATTTTCTCCTTGCGTTGAGGTTTCTGATGTCAATGACAACATTTACATGCACAAAATATTCTGATTTTTGCCCTTATTCCCAAAAAGACAATATTGTAAGCTGTTTGCATGGGGAATGAAAATCAATACTCCACGAATATTTCCATATTGCAGCCATGCATACTCTTACTAACGTCCTCTGATATGTAGTTTGTCATGTCAAAATATGGAAGAGAAGAACAGCTGCTTCTTTGCATCAAAACTGGATATTTTCTTTTTAACTTTTCCTACCAGTGGTGGACTTGTTTGACTGTGCAAACACAGCCTCCCTCTTTCATGCTTTTATCCACCCTCTTGAAAAGGCTGGTGTTTGCAATATTCGGGCATATCCAAAAACCTGTTAATATCCAAGGTTTTCATAACATTTCAAAGGAGGTGTGTTTCCTCTTCTGACCAGAAACCTGGGCTTTTCTTTTAGGCATGAATCTCTCCTCCGGCCTTGCAAACTATTGGCTAGTTGGTTTTGTATAAGGATCCATGACAACAAACAGAGCTGACCATAAAAGGACAGAGGCCTTGTATCGCAAACGGTGGTTAAAAACACCAACTGAATGTGCCGTGTATATGACCTGGACCTCATGAGCCATGTCTAAATTGGAAAATGCTTCATTCGGAAAAAAGGCAGATGGAATATCTTGTTTAGTTTACTATTGTTTATTTACTTGAGCATTGGAGGCAAGTAGTATGTGATCTTGTGCAGAGGTAAGTGTTATGTAGGAACATGGTTACTAGAGTGAGTTCTCTATTATCCAGGCATCAGTCAGGGTTCAGGAAAAGCCACAGTACTGTAACTGCTGCTATGAAAGTTGTAAATGACATTACCAGCTGTCTAGACAAGAAGCAGCATTGTGCATGTCTTTTCTTAGGTCTTTCTAAAGCATCTGACACGGTAGACCATGATATTCTCATTAATCTACTACTAAAGACAGGTTTTTCTGAACATACTGCAGGTTGGTTCTCCAACTACCTCTCAGATAGAACACAGGCAACGCAGTTTGAAGGTCTCACATCGAAATTTTTAACAGTTTCTAAGGGGGTCCCACAAGGGGCTGTATTAGGCCCACTTTTATACACGGTTTACATTAACTCTCTGGGAAAAGATGTTAAAAACTCGTCCTTCCATTTCTATGCTGACGAGACAGTGATTTACTGCTGTGCACCTACCCTCAGCATGCTTTTGACAGAGTACAAACACAACTGTCCCACCTGAAGCTCATCCTCAATGCTGAAAAAAACAAGATAATCAACCCAGGACATTATCACCATGACTGTCCTGAGAGTTTGGACTGACATGGGCAAAAAGGCTTTCATGTACTCTGCCCCTACAACATGGAACATTCTACAAAACACACTAAAACTCCAGGACAGAATCACACTAAATGAATTCAAATGTGCTGTAAAGGCTAATCTGAACCATTAGCATTTGTAACTGTTTTAATTGAAAGCCATACCACTATGCACTTTGCACCTTGAGCTAGTTTGTGTCAACATTTGTTGTCATTTTTGTGGCAATTGCTCTTGTAAATGTTTTTGTTATGTCTTGTTGTGCATCGTAACCTTTATGTCTGCTGCCTTTCTTGGCCAGGATTCTGTTGTAAAAGAGATTTTAATCTCAATGAGCCTATTACCTGGTTAAATAAAGGTTAGTATTAATAATAATATTAATAAGTCTACATTTTGCCAACAGGTAAGTGCAAGTATTAAGCAAAATTATGTTTTACAGTTTTTTAAAGACTTGTAACATTAGAAATGTGGACTTTTACAAAGACAGGCTTCACTCATGTTCACAAGATGAAATTTAAAAAATGGATAAATGAAATTAGATAAAATGTTTGGAGTAGTTATGATCTTACAAATTCACATTTAAGACCTTTATTTAAATTAGGACTTTTAAGGCCTTATTGTTGTAACATTAAGGCATTTTAAGACTTTTCAAGGACCTGTAGACACTGTGGTAAGGACAGTCAATAGAAGGGGAAAGAACTACAAGAAGAATGAGGCTTGTTTTCCGCTCATCATCTGACTTCTTGGTGCAGTTGAAGTTGTTCAGGGCAAGTGTGTAAAGGTGCGCAGGATGTAAGCATGAGCCATCCCAAGTTGTGACAAAACCTGAAATTATTAAAGGAAAACAAAAGAGCCAAAATCCACCTATGCAACATAGTGGAAGAAAAGCTTGGTGGGCAATATTATTGTAAACATTACCAGCCCATGGAACACCCATGTATCACAATAAATGTGTTGATTCCAGGTGTTAATAAATACCAAATGTGTACTGCAAACAACACTTCTATAAACCGCCATAAAGCTGTCCCACAGCAGTAGAGTCAAAACGTGTTTCCATGAGGCAATGATTTAAGTTTGGTTTGTTTTACTGGAAAATCTGAGGTCTGGACTCTTTTACAATAAGCATTTAATTACACAATACAGTTTTGCTTATTTAAACATTTCCATGATTGCTGCTGCTTCTACGAAAGGATGTCCTTCGTTGCCCTCCTTGACATCATTGCATCTGTGTTTGTTTTGATAACCGAGCAGGAAACGGCCCTTTTTAGCACTCCTGTGAGGTTATTTAAAGTGACGACTGCAGTTAACATAGAGAAAATAACACATTTTTAAATTACTTGCAAAATTTAACACTGTGTTGTAATGCAACAGTAGGTAGAATTTGAAGTACTAAAGTAGAGTCCATTGTTTTATATGTCTGAGGTGCTTCCTGTGGGTTTATGAATTGTGCTCCCTTCAAACTGGAGAGCACAGCTCCACAAAGGTGTCGTCAGTCTTTCCACAGCTGTCAAGAGTGTTGTGGACTTCTGAGGAACATTGGACAAAATTATCCACCAAATGGCATATTTTATGTTACCTCCGGAGGGGATTCGCAGAGAGTGCACGCAGTAAAAATAAGTCAGCCTAGGTTTAAAGATAAACAAACTGATGGCTTTTGCAGCCAATTAGGACATGTCCCTGTAACTGGAGTTTATTTTAACAGGCAGAAGATTCAGTGGCTCCACTCAGGGAAAAAGCCCCCAAACCCTCTTTGAAGTTCCTCTCTCTGTGGGCGGTAATGTGGCATGGCACCCAGCCAAAGCCCACAAACACAAGGATTGAATAACGCCTGCCCAGTGTTCCCGCTGTGGCATTCATCCCATATGCCACAATAAAGAAGAAATATGCAAAGTCACAGACACAGACAGATATGCATACAAACACAAGGGGACGTGCACATGCTTGATTGCGTGACAGATCTGCTCGCCTGTCACAAAAGCAATCCTCTGCCAAGAGTGGTCTTAACTTTTAACAGTTTGTCTGAGACTGTAAATGTGTGAGTGGATTTCAGTGTGAACAAAGTTTGATGTGTGACAGTCAAAATAAATCCAGTGAATGAAGACAGATGTGTATCTCTTCTATTTAGTTTTATTTATAGGTTTATTGGCTCGTATTGCGTTCGTGCAAAGTTACGAGACATGGTAACTCTGTCGGCTCCCAAGTTCAAACAAGCTGCAGGAATATATATATGAGTGTATTTATGGATCTTGCATGTAATTTATAGGCCTGTGGGTTTAGCTATGGGGCCAGAACATGACAACACACACTGAGAAATGGTGACAACTGGTCTTAAACACAAAGGCACACACTATCCACACCTCTTCCCATGCTGGATTTTCTCTCCCCTTAAACCCCATAAAATATTCATATAAAATAAAAAGATGGCTTTGTTAGTATGAGAATGTGGCTCTGGGTACCACTGGGAAGTTAAAATACAAATCAGGAAGTCCAGTTTGATTTAACAGCTGGTTTCACACCAAATGTGCAAGACACAGTTTGCGTAAGGTTGAGCGTGTAGTGATGAGCATTATGAAAGCATTATCATTCTACAAAACAAAAAGGATGCTGTTACAAAACTCAGAGGTGCACAAAACTAACATCTCAATTTTTTTTCTACGGTGAAATTGATGCAACTTCGCAACAACTTCTTGACATAAGTAACATCTGTAACCTTCTGTCAATGCTAGAGGGCCATGTCATGGAGTTCATGGAGGCCACGCCATGGAGAATACTTGGAATCAATATTTAACTTAGTACTTCCTCGGTCAAAAAATGCTCAAAGCAGCATTTGGGATGGGAGGTTCAAGTAATTTCTATGTTCAAGTACTCGAGTACTCACCAAATAAAAAATAAATAAATCTAATGTCAGAAAAGGAATGTAAATTGGCCAACGACAGAAAACAAGTGCAATTTGAAATTCATTTATTGAACAACCAGGATTTAATTAGACTATTCAACCATCAATTCAAGGTTAGTTGCACTGCATCTACCTTTCATAATGTGTGATGCGATTTGTAGCATGTGTATCATGTTTAGTTAAATGTTGTTTCGTATTTTTGTGTTTATGTGTGGTCTAATATTTCATGTGTACAGCTGACATCCTTGGACACGACAAATTTCAGATTTTTTTTCTAACAATACATTGAAAGCAAACTTTCTGTTGCTGCCCATACATAGGTGAGAGGCAGCACTGAAGGACTGTCTCCGGAGCCATTCTCTTTCCATTCAGTTAAAAGTTTGCCCGTTTAGCACAAGCTAACACAGCAGCACCGAGCTGTTAAACAGTCCTAACAAACTCACACCAACACTAAAATGCTTCTATTGTTTAATGCCCCTATTAATAACCACTAGGTAACATTAGCCGTGTGATGCTAATAGTTCGCCCTGTCACTGTGCATGTCTGTTTGGGTGGACTCTCACAAACTGTCCCCAACAGGGAACTCACACTCCTGCAGCAGTAGTCTCGTGATAAACAGAGAGAGCTAAGCAATAAGCTGCAACCTCTCTACAATGAAATGATTGTACCTGTTTTAAACAGTAAAGAAAAAAATAGAAAAGTCCCAAAGCAATGTGGGAGGTTGGGCGGCAATTACTCTATACGCTGAACAAATACTAATGTGCAAATCAATTACTATCTCTAGTGGGCATAGCCTTAATGTTGTACTTGGTGAGAACACAGTGTTCTCTTGAGGCAGGACATCACAATTTAAGATTGTTGCACAGAACTTTCAACAATCTGCTGATCCGTCCTGATGTTTGCACAATGCTACACAATATTGACCCCAAGGTAATCTACCTGGAATTTTCACTGGCATATATTTTCCACATAAGTTGAACCGGTAAAAGCTGAATCAGATTTAAAGTTTTAGCTGCACATTCTTGAGTTTTTTCGCCTGAACTCTCTTTCAGGCAGCTCTTACTGATATTGCCACTTTGAATGCAGCCTAAGATTTTGTATGCGTGTTTGCTGTCTGCCTGTGTGATACCTCATGCATGCTAGTGTGTCTGACAACAAAACAAAACACTTCCTTACCTGTCAAACAAACTTCTCATCTCTACGTGGCTTCAAACTTTAGTGGGTGCATTTTCACACACAAGCTGTTTCGCCCTCTAGCACCCAAAACTTCATCACCTGCTATCCTGCAGCTACCCTCCAAAAAAATAAGTTAATCAAACAAAGAACAACAAGGAACCCCCACAGCTCCTACCTGTGAAAAGCACACAGCACATGATGATGGGCAGTTATTATGACACTGCCGAAGTGTTACCTGAGAAAAGAGGGTACTAGAAGAAAAGAAAAGGTGGGATGTTGGTGTGTATATATGTGTTTGTGTGTGTGTGTGGGTGTGTGTGCTGCACCTGCAGAAAGACATGAGCTGTCTGGATATGTGCTGTTTCATTAGAAAGTGGAGCTGAGAGGAGCAGTACTGGACCTACAGCAATAAAAACCGCAGCAAAGAAATGACAGCCACGCTGTGAATCACCTGAATCCTCCACAGCCAGACACTGAAAGCTGCAGCAGCGAGTTCAGAACGCAACAAAGTCAAACTTCAAGGCTGAAGAATGGAAAGTTAAATTGGACAAAATGAGGTGCGCAGGGAGTTTGCTTGCTCTGCTATCTGACACTGCTGTTGCCTGAAAATGAGGTCAGAGTTCAAGCTCTGGTAATGCCTCTGGCTTGGGAGTGAAATGGGGGTGCTGTGACACAACCACACCTCCGCTGACACAGATAGCTTCTCCATGTGTGTGTGCACAGGAATGCGTATGAATGAATTTATTTCATGGCCTATCACTTACTCTTCTATGTCTTCATTCCCGATGCATCTCTTTCTCCATGCTGGATGCCAGCAGGGATAGCGGTGTGGGTGTGTGTGTGTGTGTGTGTGTGTGTGTGTGTTTTCAACAAACCTCCTGTGGATCAAGCTGTGATGCTATATGGTAATAAGATGCTTGTCTAACATAGCGCAGTCTAGCTGCATAGCTAAGTGTGAAACTCTATACCAGGAGAATTCAAGTCGGTAGTACAAGGGAAATCCAAGCGGGACTCATGTTACACTTGTGACAGTGTGGTGGTTGGGGGAAAAAATATTCCAGTCTGAAAAATGTTGTTTTTAACAATGTCTATACAGGGTAAAGCTAAAATAACACATCTATGTCTAAGTATGTGCACACAGGAGGGAAAAGGAAACACAAAATATGGTACACCAACAGAGATTTAACAGTATGCAGTTCTCGTCCAGGTTAAATCAAAGTTCTGGCATTATTTGCAGAGTTTAAAAGCAAACCAAAGAAACGCCATTGAAAATAATGTTCACTCCACTTGCCAGGTTTTAAAATGCACTGTGGTTTTGACAGTCTCTGACAGTACCTCAACCCATCCACATGGTCCAATTAAAACATAACCAGAAATCACACACACACACACACACACACACACACACACAAAAACATGCAATATGCTGATATTACTTACAAAAATCATGATACATATTGTATTGGCACTTTAACAACATCCCTGCTGACTCTCAACACAGGAAGCCAACAAACTTCTGTAAAGGCTGCCAAACTATAACAGTCAAAAATACCACATTAACCCAAGCAGAACAAAAACCAGAAAAACAGCCAAAACAGAACCAGCAACCACAACACATTGAAAGGACAGCTTGTAGACATACGCTGTATGTATTTAAAAGCAGTCTCCTATTGTCACCTTAGGCACAAATTCCTTATCGAGCCAAATCTCTCTGACAATTGCACAGAGGATTAAAACGAGTAAAGATTTAGACTAAGTCCATGTTCATGGAACAAAGCAAGGCAAAGCCAGATAAAAGATGGAGAAAGCCCTACAGTCCTGGAATATAATGAATATGTTTTTATCGTGCTGACAATCTGATAAGAATGCTTGATAGGAGTGGGGGGAAACATAGAAGTCTAGGAAGTATAAGTGAGTTTGTGGAGCTACAGGGTTTTAGTTTACCTCAGCAGTACTTCAACAATAGAGCAGCTTTAAGTAAGCGCAGTCGTAAAGAGCTTAGAGTTGGTTCTGCAGTGATGTAAAAATGCATCTTTGTTCTAATTCTACGTGCATTAAAAATGCATTAAAAGTTGCAATGCACTCCAACAACCCCACTTTGATACAGACGATAGCTTTTAGCATACACAGGAAGACAAGGCACATAAAGTCGTCTTTGAAATTACTGGTCGATTGAGCAATTGGTTGACTAAGGGGAATTTTAATCAACCTTTTACTTAACTTTTTGGAGAATTACCCAACATTTAAAGGTCCCAGCCTTTCTGATAAAAGCATTTGCAGCCTTTTTTCTTTTTTCTGAAAATTGAATCCCTTCATTCAGACAAAATAAGTGAAACAACACCTCAGGCTCTGTGAGCTGCAAGGACCATAAGTACTTTCTTGGGACACATCACTGAATGAATAATTAATCATTTAATTGGATAAAAAATACATTTTGATGATGAGATAATCACAATGCAGCACCAGCTGTCTTAAAAATCTGACATGATCAGTTAGTCTAATAGGCGCTGTATACTGTAGCTCCCTGATCCACCTGAAAAGGCGACCCATAAAAACCTCAGGACACAGTGCTCCTACACATGCTGCTATATGCTTACATCTGTTGGTCCTGACACTTCTACTGCCTCGCTGCAGACACTCTGCTCAGCACTCTCTCCAAACTCTGAGCTGCACAGACCACAGTGTACTGTTTACTCGCTGACTGCAGCTCCAATTCTGTGCCCATAATAATGAATGTGAGTGTCAAAGCAACCGTGGATTACAGACAGGCTGTCAGATCTGAGGCTTTGTTTTGCATTTATAAGTTTAATAAATGTCAGCATCAGAGATAAAATCAATACGCAGTCATAGCCCGTGTTAAATGCTTAGGTTTCTTGTGAAAAGAGTGAATTCATGAGAAGAGACAGTGGACAGAAGCACATCGTCTAGTTTCATATCCAATATGTGAAGCTCTATACCTTCAGATTTAATTCAGCTCAGTTGCCAGGAGAAAATCTTGGCACTGTATGTTTTTGCAAACCATAGATATGTTATATCTGTGGCTTTCATACAAATAATAAAGCATTTCCAAAGTGATGTAGTATAGACCTTCTTACTGTTAGTAAAAATATGAGGGTTTTTTGGTGGGCAGGGCTTAGCTGGAGGTGAAACAACTTTGTCAATTCATACAGAAATATAATACTCTTACTTTAATCAACAGGGTTCTCATTTTAGTGCAGAGCGTCAGACTGAATTTACAAACGCACCATGTCAGGCCACTGTAACACGGAGTAACGGGACCAGACTGACTGACATATGCTTTCACTCAATGGATGGAAGATTGACACAGGTGGGATGGTCGGCTCTGTGGTTGATTACTATGCCAATCTTACAAAGGAGGACGACACTTGAACAGCTTCCTTTAGTTTGTTTTTGCTACTGAGCTAACGTTAGGTGATGTGCTAAGAAGTTAGCGTTATACCTCTTAATACCTCCCAATTTGTGATTAGGTTGGACATAACAAGCCTTAATAACGTAACGTTATTCATCCCTACAACAGTAAATACTTTTTATCTAACCTGATATGAAGTGTGTGCTGCAGATGTGAGCATTTTTGATGATCGCCTTCATCCAGTTCTTTGTCTTATCACATATAACCAGTTGTCTCTGTTTAGGTTGATGGGCAGTGGCGGCTGGTGTGTGATAAATTTAAGTTTTAAGCCATGACTCCTTCTATTCTGGCTCCCAATAAAACAACAAGATAATGTTTTAAGACTCCTACGTAGCCTACAGCCCTGTGGTGCCGAGTCGTGTTTTGCCTCCAGCTAACAAACTGACGTCATTGTGACGTTGGCCCTAAAAGGGTCTATATAAACTGACTTTGTCATTGGGCGGGTGGCGGGGGTAGATGGCATGACACCAAGGCAAGACGCCAGCAAAGCTTAGGACCACGGTTGCTGTTTCCACCAGGGATAGTGCCACAAAACAGCGGCTGTTTTTTACTGAAACATTGAAACAGAATTTCCTGCCAAAATAGTGTGCTTCAAAAAGCTTGTTTATTTTACCAAGACAGACCTCTTAATGCATTTCCAGCAGGAGCTGTGCCACCAAAACCTGGTATTTCAAGCCAAAACATGTTCTTTTCTGAACCATAAGCAAGTATTTTTTTTGTGCCTATACACAAACTCACATTAACCACAGCATTGCTGATTGTAAAGCTTGAATGTTCAATGTATCCGCTACATAATAATGTACAAATGTAATGTATCTATGGTTTACAGAAATCAACAATGCCAACATTTATTCCTGGGATTGAGTTCTTTGATTCCAAATTATAGTGTACGGATTAAAAACACAGCAAAAGCCAACTTTTCCGGGCTGTGGCTAAGGTTGCATGCGTGGGGGTGTCAGCACACTCTCCAACCGTGTTAGCATTCAAATAGACAAAGAAATGTGTGCTGCTTAGACACTTGCTTCGGGGTTCTCTGCTTGGCATCAACAACTCCTCCAGCTCCAGGTGGAAATGTGTAATGTGAATGTTAGTTGTATTGCTGAAATATCTGATCTTTCCGCGACCTAGTTTGCATACTGTATGGCTCTAATCCAGCTCCTTTTTTTTCCCCTATTCAATTTGTAAAAGCCAAAATGTGTCCATTTGGATTGCTGGAAAATCCAAAATGACAGCTCAGACTCGGCCAGAAAGAAACGGCTGTAGACTCTGTTGTGGAGTTGGCTTAAATTTGAATTCAGTCAAAAACCCATCAGTGTGAGAAACAGGAGCAGTATGCTGAGTCGCTGAATAGGTTTGGTCTGACAGTATAAAAATGACAACAATGGAATAACAATGAAGCAACAATTTATCTAATTTATCTATTTATATTATAAGCTGAATCAGAGCATATTTATAATGCCTGTGCACAGAGTGATGTTTTTGTCCCTCAGGATAATAAAGAATAATGTCTTGGAAGAGCCATTGAACACTTATCAGAATCAGTTAATTAAACCAAACAAGATCAGTGGCTTCCCCTAATTAATATTATATTCACCACATCATATCAGTTAAACGTGACTTCATCATGGTGTACCACAATAAATGGACAGACAGAGAGTGGCTGGCTGTTTACCCAGCAGACGATATTTGGGCAGCCCTTTGGATTCAGACTGAGGAGTTTTCTGCACGAATGCACCGATCAATCAAAATAGAATCACAACGAAGAATCTTTTTTTCCCACTCGTAGAAATATGCAACTGAGAGGAGTGCTACTCAAAGTTAATATCAGTTCAAGAACTTGGAGGGTCCAAATTATAGGGTAAAACATAGCTCAGCTAACGCCATTCAAATAGGCTACATGCAGCCCTCAGATATCACTTCCAAAGTTGCTACTTGGGCTGGAGACTATCCCAGCTGACATTGGGCGAGAGGCGGGGTTCACCCTGGACAGGTCACCAGACTATCACAGGGCTGACACATAGAGACAGACAACCATTCACACTCACATCCACACCTACAGACACTTTAAAGTCACCAATTAACCTGCATGTCTGTGGGAGGAAGCTGGAGCACCCAGAGAAAACCCACGCTGACACAGGGAGAACACGCAAATCCAAACAGAGGGGCTCCCCCAAACCGGGGTTTAAACCAGGAACCCTCTTGCTGTGCGTTGACAATGCTAACCACTGTCCATTTTTTTCCACTCACAGAAACGTATTCCAAAATATAGGGTAATAAATCAAATAATCATACAGCCCTCGGATATCACTTCCAGTGTTGCTATTCTATTCCAGTGTAATGATCAATTTACTGATAAATGATCAGGGTCAATCTTCTGTAATTTCCTAATGCATTGTGTTAACCTATTTTCACAATACTGAAAATTGATTTAATTTTACTTAACTTTAGCCGGGTAGAGTTTACAGTACTTGGAAAAATAATCTGATCACTAAATAACTTGTTCTTTTGTGGAGGATATGTAATTAATTTAATTGTCACTTAGGGAAAGGCACACTGAGAAATAACTCTTTTTGTTTGTCTCCCATGGGCTGGAGAGAGAAAAAAAACACTGCAAATACCTAATTAGCCAATGAATAATTGCTGAGTTAATGGCCACCTCAAGATACAATCTTGAATGTAACAGTCACTCTCCAAATTAATGGGGCTGCGTATTGTGCGGTGGGACAAAGTGATTCTGCTCTCAGTAGCAAACTCTGATTTTTATGCCTTAATGCTTATTGCAGCCAAGCTTTTATCATAATTCTAATAAACACATTACTCACAGACGTTGGCCCAACACCCAACGCCTCCCAGTTGTGCAATTTGTCTCTCTGTCTGTCTTTCTCCCTCTGTCTTCATTTCGCTCAGATATACAAATGCGCCTTCATTCTGAGAGCATACAGAACTGAAATTTAATTCCAAAGCACACATCAA
This sequence comes from Epinephelus cyanopodus, assembly GCA_026686955.1. NCBI lineage: Eukaryota > Metazoa > Chordata > Actinopteri > Perciformes > Serranidae > Epinephelus > Epinephelus cyanopodus. The sequence continues at coordinate 23,639,621 of CM048932.1, read as the reverse complement.
GCGCTCCCTCAGAAAGTGTTTATCTTTTCCTTTCTCCCCTTTTTTTTTGCACAAGCTGTCCTTCACTTTGATATGAAATAAACTAAAAGCCAGCGTTGCCCATCACTCCTGTGCCAATGTCAGCGATGAAAATCAGTATGCATCTTGCTCCAGAGAAGCAACAGCCTTTTTCTTTATCCCTCGCACGCATACGAGCACACATACATACTGTATTTATTACAATTCTGCCAGTTTCAGACAGCAAACTTCAGAGGAGCTCTGCTGTTGCTTTGGGGTTTCCTCCAGTTTGGTTGGCGGGCCTCTGGATTATTTTAACTTTAACATGCAAGCGACACAACTCCAGAAACCACCGTAATTACAAGACCTGGTCAGGCCTTTGAATAATTTTGGCAGCCAGAACGTTGATCGAGCGTATGACTAGAGGGGGACGGGATGCCTCAGTTAAAATAGGACTGCCACATGGAGTTGATTTGGGGTTTTCTACATGGGGAGCCTGAGAGCGAGCCAGCGCTTTTAACCAACAGTTACAGCAAGTCATGAAACCAGTAGGAGCCAATGGGAGAGAGAATCATCTGCAGCTGAGGAGAACAGTAATTCCTGCTCAACTGCTTGCATAGTTCGGTCCATTACTTCCGTAATCTCACCTACTCTGACATTTGCTAGTGCCAAAACTCTGTGTAGACAGGATTAAAACTGTGCAAACAAGAGCTGAAATATGCATACACATTATTGTTGTCAGATTTCTAAGCTATGCATATATTCATGGTTCTGTTTGATAAATCTCACTGAAACTGCCTAATTTTCACTCCCACGGTTAGCCATAGCTGGATGTACACACCCACAATCAACTGTCTGCATATAAATTGCCTCTGTCTGCTCCTGCAGCCTCCAGTGAAGCACAATTTCACTGCTTTGGCTTTGTCCACACTAAAACTAGTAGTTTTGAAAACAGCGTTTTTCCTCCTTTGTTCTAAAAACAATCCACAAGAGCACTGTTTTAAAAAATGTATCTGTCCAAATGAAAAATGCCAAAACAAAACTGATGCACTTACAAGAGCATGCCAAACCAACAGGCGGTGATATGGACCCTTTTTCTGTTAGTAAACAGTATGACCTTTTTGGGTGGGCGGGGCTTAACTGGAGGCAAAATAGTTCTCCACAGACATTAGCTAGCTCTAGCTAGCAAGTTCTGTTGGCTTGTTTTAGACAATGGAGGAAGATGATACGAGTGGTGCATTCAGATATACTCATTCTGAGTGCCGGAGCGCATTCTGGCACAAACTGGACCAATTGTAAATCCCTACCAAATGCACCGTTCAATTATCCAGAGCACCGCCGAGGGCACTCTCGGCATTCTGTCAGAGGAACGGGAGTGGAGTGAGTGTGTGATTAACTTAACCGCTTGTTAATTCACATAGAAATATAACGTTCTGTTTCTTCGACCCACAGGCTGTGAGTGTCAAACTAAATTTACGAACAAAGTGGATGGATGATGTCACAGAAAGCTTTGTGGTGTATTACTATGCCAATCTTACAAAGGAGGACGACACTTGAGGTGTTTCCTCCATTTTGCTATCAAAGCTAACATTAGCTAAAGCGCTGAAAAGTTAGCGTTACGGAGAAATCCAACATTCCTCTTAATACCTCCCCAATTGCTGATGAGGTGGACATGATAACCCTTAATACACATAATGGTATTCTACAACAGTAAATACTTTTCCCTAACCTGATATGAAGTGTGCACCGCACGTGAGCATTTTTGATGATCGCCTCTATCCAGTTCTTTTGTTCAATCACATTTAACCATAGTTGTCTTGTCTTGTTTTTGCTGACAACATTTTAAGAGTCCTATGTAGCCTACAGCCCTGTAGTGCTGAGACATGTTTTGCCTCCAGCTAATGAAAGCCCTAAAAGGGTCTATAACCAATCCAGCAAGAAAAAGACGATGTTGGCCAATTGGAAGCCTGAAAAAAAGCTATTACCGGAGGGCTACCTGGCTGCAATGGCACATTGTGGAGGGGGGAAAATCATATTTGTGGACTGATAGTGAAGCAGAGTTATTGGTATCACACTCTGATGCCTCTTTTCCGAAACACAGTGGAAGAGTGTGCGTTTATGTGTAAAAACGTAAAAAGTCCTGTAAGCAAGGTTAGAGCCAGCACAATTTTGGCGACTGTCTACCATTGCACGAAATCTTGCTTTATTTGTGGCGTTTCACAAAGGAGATAACGGTGCACGTTCTGATGTCACAAGCCAAGAACTCTTATCTGTCTCCACGACAACAGTGAAAACAGAGTTTCTGAACATCTTCAACCTGAAGGGAGATTGACTAAAGCACCTTTTTCAAGTGGCCTGAAATGCAGTTTGTGTATGGACCAAAATGCATAGAAAAAGCTACCTGTGTATGTGTGGACCATGTCTAAGCCCTCAGTCAGCACCAGAGCATCAATCCCTATGTATGGCTGTGGCTCGATGTAACACCCATAGGGCTCTATTTTCATGGCGGCCCTCGTCCTGACCCTTAAAATTGGCTTTTCCTGTCCGTGTGGTATTTTGATGCCTATGGCAGCGTGCACAGAGCACAGGTGGGAGGACAGGCGCAAAGAAGTGGGTGGTTCATTCAAATGAGTTGGCACAAAGACAGTTATTTCAATAGAAATTGGGTTGAAGGCATTGCTCTGAGATTAGATGACAGTCTCTGTTGCCAATTAGGTGATTTTGTCAACAAGAGTAAACTATATCCTTGCACCAAATGCTCAGAAACAACAAAATAATACTTAAAATGTAGTTAAAGTGTTTTAATTAAACAATCTTCAATAAGTAGACACATTTGAATCAAAAGTTAATAAGAGCTGTTTGTGCAGTATCTGTTCTCCACAGCTGCTTTATACTGTTTGACAACCTTCTTCTTCAGTTCATTAAATCGCTGCAGCCATCTGAAGTCAGCAGGACAGACATATGTGATAAATCTGCAGCCTCTGATTGTGCCGCAGTGCCATTACGCACGACCATTTACTTTGATTAAATCACATGCAAACGACACCAGGCTGCTACTAAACAACCGCACGACTCTTACAACTCTCTACTCTGCCTGGTCATGCAAAATATTGATGCAATTCTGTATGCCGCTTTCTTCCTCAAAATGTTGCGTTTTAATCTTTATTTTTTTAAACTAACTGTGGCACAGACAATACCGTATCACCTTAAGTATGATATAATGTGACCTTTTAAGATGTGAGATATAGTGACTGAAACAGCCTTGGAATAATGCTATCATATAATAATCATCCACCAGTTGCAATTTTTTATTTCTGTAGCCTTTTTGCACTTGTGCTGTGCTTGGAGACACCCACACAGTGTGTGTGCCCAAGACCTATCACCTTGGCGATGGCTGTTGTGCTTGCATAGTTAAAACAGAGCCCACAGTGTCATTAATTTATTAATCCATCACACATGCACCTGTAAACCATAACTGGCCACATAATCAAAAGCTACACTTCAATCCAAAGTTGAGAGTATGTGGCCAAAAGTTTATTTTACAATCCTAGTTTATTCTGCTCATGAGACAACATGTGGATTGCCAACAGTAAATCAAGTTCTGAATTCATGCTGTCAAACTTTATCTGGAAATCGATGTGCTGTCATTGTCTGAGAGCGTCACGCACAAGTCTTCCAGCTGCCACGCATCAGTCCCAAACCGCCATGCTACAGTGGCAGCCAATGAGGTGTCAGGGCTCCGGAGACCCTTGTTGAATTGGTTTCTGAGGAAATCATAAACTCCTCAGTAATGCTGACAGTCTTCTCAGGCACCTGCATGTCTCTGGAGAACTTTTACGCTTAACAAGGCTGAGGTGACAGATTGCAGGAGAGGAGCGGGTTGAAGGACCGGCTTCCTTCTACGCCGAGAGCTGGGAATACACTTTATATTACATGCTGAACATTTACTTTCCGTCAGTCTTTATGGAGAAATATACTCTCTCCAACATTCAAGTCCTCTCCCACATGACATTGTTCCTGAAATAATCTCCTCGCCCTGAATTTGAGTCCCACAATGCTTCTCTGCAGACAGAAGGTCACACAGCTTGATGGAAGTGGGACAGCGGTGCTAAAAGTATCCTAATGATCCAGGCTGAGAGATTAATAACAGTTTTACATGGAAACCAGCATCCAGAGTGTTTTTCTGGTGTGGTTTAACTTTCCTGCATACCTCATTAGTCATCACTAACTTAGCCATTAATTACAATCAAATCAATATCTTAGAGGTATAATCAGCTTCTCTAGGATGCTGCAATGTTGGATTTGGAACAGTTAACGCAAATTCAACCAAGCCACCTGAATTTTGTCAAACCACCAAAACCTCTCTGCAGATTCGGCCGTTTCTCCAACTGCAGCAGCACCCCTCATAGGGTCACCAAACTCACTTCCTTGTTTTGATTGAAGATACAGACATGTGCAGCACATACATCTCACGTTTACCAACAAAAATTACGGCTAATGACCATTCACGGCAAATCCCTGATGATGTGCATGAAAGCGGGGGTAAACTGTTTTGCACTGTGAGCAACCTTGTGGTGAAACACCAATTACATTGATTGACAACACTTTTCTACTTTTTTTTAACTTTTATTTAACCAGGAAGTCCCATTATGATTGAAAATCTCTTTTACAAGAGAGACCTAGACAAGGTCACAGCCAATCAACATGCAGCAAACACAGCATATAATAGAAAAATCCACAGTAACATAACAACAGCAACTATTCAAACATGGCCTCTCAAGAAAATGACATGACAGATGTTCTTACATCTAGATCTACGGCAAGCACAAACAGAATAAAGGTGAGCTGGATTAAATGTGGATGGTTAGTGATAACGTTAATTCACAAACTCACAACAGTGCAGTTTTATTCTCTCTAGAACAAGTTGCCTTCGATTCTTAATGACTCATACAAAAACTAATTGCAACTATTTTTGCAATTTTCACTTGCTCCCTGATTTTATTACAAAAACCACCTAAAACACTGCTACATGTATCATAGTTTTTTTTTTAAGATGCTGTGAAATCAGGCTTTTTAAGCTGCAACAATCTCAAAAAAGCCTGCAAAATCCTGAAGGGACTGTATAATACACAGAGGTGTGAATCACTTTTGGTCATTAGGCTCGCAGTGACTGATAAATCCAAGATGAAACATTTCATATTTCATGGCAGAAGCATCTTATCACATACTTTTACTCCTTTGCTGCTTAGTTATTTCAGTACTTTCTCTTGACTGACACTGCATCTCTTCTTTCGAGTCTCCTCTATCCCTGGGCCCCTGGGTGTAATCAGAAGAACCATGATGTGCTGGTAGAAAGAAAGCCTCCTACGTTGAAGTGCAGGAGAAGAATGGAAGCAGAGAGACTGAGAAGAGTGCGGAGGGGAGGGGGGTTCACTGGATATAATGCTGCAGAAATGTACACAAATTTCAAGCAAACACGGTGCTAATGAGGGTAGTGGTACTGTTGGCGGCCAGAGAAATGGGGCTTGGAAATGAAATGATTTCCCTATTACACCCTTCAGAACAAAAACTGAATTATTAAAATTAACATTTTCCATCTTGCGTTCCACACTAAAAAATTCCTCAACCATTGTCGGGCGGAGGATGGAGGATTAATGGTACTTGAAGAGACGGGATTCAAACAGCAGTGAGTGAGTGGATATTGTTCCATGAGCGTGTTTGAAGCTAGGATTTTATTTTGGTGCTGAATGCTCTTTGAGTCATTGTCATGCTTCTCTTAAGAATACCAATGACCTAATTACTGAGCATATTATGGGTATTAGTGAGCCGTATCTACATTGTCTTTCCAGCAACCTTGCAATTTTTTAACCATGCCAAAAATAACGTAAGAAAGGATTTTAAATTTCATCAGAATTGTATCAGAAAAGCCACTTCAAATTGAAGAAATTTGGGCTGGAATAATCTCATAAAAGGATCCTGGTGGGACTCATTAATATCACGATAGCAGTTTTGTTGCACATATTGACTTCACTTTTTTAAACCCCATCCTCCTGCATATTACTAAAAATAATTTGTTTGTTTTTGTTGTTTTGATTGCTTCTTTTTTTTGGGGAACTCATCATTTTGATAACTAGCAGGGAGGCAGAGTGAGTGGCGGAGATATGGGAGCAGAAGCCTACAGCTCCAGAGGAATTGATGCCAGATGGTGTTCTCATTGAAGAAATTAACCAGCAAAATGAGAGTGAAAAATGGACTGGCGGGGTGTGGTTGCCCTTCCAGACGCACACACACACACACACACACACATACACACACTCACACAGTCTTGACGTTTTGTGGATCATTGATTGTGCTTCTTTAATGTATGAAATTCCACAGGTGGCTGGATGTACAGTAATTTAGGCAATTTATCAGCTGCTAATCTGCTCGGCTCACTCTCGCTTATCAAAAGAGAAGCCCTCGATGTTCAGGTGGATGGTTCCTTTGGGAAGCTGGGTGGTTCTGTTTCAGTGGAGCAAATATTCCTCACGAGGAACATAATACGATGAGCAGAAAACATAGAGCGTATTACGTTTTAGTTGTTATGACTCAGTTCCCTCAAGTGCTGAAATTGCAAATCGGTGCAATGTGGTGATATATTAACCTGGATAGCAGCAAAGCTATAAAATGAATACCTCTGATCTGTGCTTGAGTGCACAGTTCAGTTACTTAAGGACTCAGTGTGTGGTTGTTATAAACACACACACACACACACACACACAGTACGTACCGTAAGATTTGCAATCCTAACTAAATGCCAAATGATGGAGCATCACTGAAATGAGGTATAATGGGAGTGGATAGGAGCAAAGATGGAGATCAGAGGATTGCTTTGGGGTTGTTTTCGCTGTTTCAAATTCTAAGTGAAAAGCAGACACACACACAGACACATGCATGTATCCATTGTGGAGAGAGTGATGTGCACAATCATCTGATCATATCTCCACTTTACAGCCGTTCCAAGGGTGCAGAATGACGCGCTCTGTGTGTCCTCTGGCTCCCCACTGCACCCCAGTGACAAGAAATCAGTCACTGGCCAAGTCATCATCATCGGAGCTGTCTGCGCTGATACATTCTCTCTGTCTTTCGTGATGAACTAGCAGCTGTAGTTAGGCTGTAGCGTCGAGATAAATTGCCTTTGCTATCGGTGATCAAACATAAGGATCTCTGTTTTTACAGTGAAAAATAAAGCAGGAAAACTCTTTATCCCTCATATAATTGAGAACAGTGTCTGACTTACATGATCCCCCTTTATCAGATGGATCGTCTTCCAAAACTTCACACATGCTTTCTCCTCTAACAGGGCTCTTTAAGCATACGGCATGATCACTTATTCAAGTGCAACACTTACTCAAAGTATACAATGTATCGATGATCAACAATTCAGTATCACTGATGCAAAGTGTCAACATTGTCGTATTAAAGATAGACCTTTTTTTTTTAACTTTCCATTGCTCGTCTGTGTCACCGGCTGCTAGTGCGAGGCAGATAATGGCAAGCAGCCAAAAAAAAAGATGACAAGGATATTTGCTTCCCTTTCAGGAGTAAATCCGCACTGTGGAGATATCTTGGATTTCTAAGAAAGAGACAGGTCAACAGACAAAGCACGTGCCATATGCAAACAATGTCTTAACGAGGTAAAATACGCAGGAAACATGAGGATCCTGGCCGGGCATCTCACTCCATTACCTTGTTCTCACTACAACAGTATTAGCTGCTCCGTTTCAGCTATTTCTACAATTATTTATGTAGGGTTTTTTGTCTTTTATGGCCAAAAGGCAAACAAGAAAGGGGTTGCAGCTTCTTCTGTCACTGCTTGTGTTAACTAGGCATATGATATTGTCTCATATCGATTGCTGGCCCCTGGGTTGAAATCAGCTAGGGCTGCCCCCAAAAGTCAATTAAACATCAGTCAGAACAGAAAGGTTATTAGATGGCAAGATTCCATTGGTAGATTAGCCGCACTAAAAAATAAACAAACAAACGTGGAACTCTGTTAGAAGCTGCTTGTCAAAATAAATCTAAACCTATATGACTGGACCATGTGAGAATTAAATTTGAAAGGACAGACACAGGAAGTGGCCATGCTCAGCAGTCAGACAGGAGTCACGTTACAAACCAAGCACAGCAGACAGACAGATATCTTTCCCTTCTTCTGTAAATATCAGTCTGTGATGAAAATGGAAAAGTTGATCATGTTAGTGCAGGGCTACCCAGAGCTTTACATCTGTCCCATGGACGATAGGCCTACACACTTATAAAGAGCGCCTGGAAGAAGATCAGCTCTGCACTCAGGATTTCAGGTAAATAGGCTATGCTACAGTGTTTGTTAAGGTTCAGATGCAACCTGCTACAAGGTTTGTCACGATACTAAAATTTCAAACTTGATATTGATTCCCAGGAAAATATTCAATACTTGATACCATTTTCGATACAGCAGCAAAAATTTTTTAAATAAAGATCAGTGTCGGGCAGGAAATCCAAAGTGTGGGATCATTTTGAGAAGGTGAAGGACGAACCCAAGGTGATATGTAAACTCATCTTCATTGGTTGACTACAAACATTACGTATCATTTGAAACATGGAAGTAGCTACATGCCCATTAGCCACTTAGCACAATCATTACTGCTTTGCCGACAGTGTCATTAACAGGCGGCTCGCTCAGTGTGTGACGTGCACTTGTAGATAAAATATAGGCCGATATTAATGAAGGTTCATTAGTACGGTTTTGTATTTCTCTGTAATGTAGCACAGTGTTAACAATGTTACTGATACTATTCTTTCTCACACCTTCAACTCAAACTATTGTGTTGCCCCGCCCAAAATATATCATTTAATAATTAAATCAATGTCGTAAACATGCAGGTGACTAGTCGACAAATGGCCCTAAATGACAACTATTGGTCGGCTAGGAAATTTTTAGTCGGGGGCAGCCCTAATATAAGCAAATACTGTATTGCTGTCCAAAGAATCGATATAGTACAACATAATGAAACTAGTGATTTTCATCCCCAACTTCTGCAGTCTTCTGCCCGTGACCTCCAGACTGAGGGAGTCACACGTGTCCTCTAAACAGCAGGCACTAGGACACCCTTCCCCTGGAGCTTCAACAAAGACATCCTATTTTTGTGACTTCCCAAGAAGAATGAAGAGAACGTCTGTATCCTATTTTTCTTGGGCAAAAATGGAAATATAAGGACCTGTCCTGAAACTCCAGATACAGTGCAAAGATCACTCACCCTGCTTACTCATAAGAAGTGGTCAAGCTGGGTTCAAAACGATAAACTTGAAAGGCACTTTCATGTCTTTATGGTTTCCAGGCACAGACAGTTCCTACATTTTGGCTTTTAGGGTGGACCTTAAAGGGTACGGAGAGTTACTTCTCAGATGGTCCCATTTTTCAAAGTGTGCCGACACAGTGAGAAATACACTGGTGCCGGAGAATACATGTCTTCTTCTACCTGGACAAATTATCATCTTGTCACTGAAGCAGCTCTTTTTCAACAAGAAAGAAAGAAAGTGCAAACACTTCGTAGCCACTATGCAGATCTACAAGGAGGTGCAAAAATAGAGATGTTTGTTTGGGTATCAATATTTTTCTATGAATTAGTACCTGCAAATCGGGGCTTTCAGCAGATGATGTAGATATGTCTTGTCATGTTCACAACTAGTTTCCTCAGCTGAAATATTGTGGAGAAAAAGCTCAACATCATGGACATAGTTACTTTCACTGAATGAACTCTGTGACTCCCACCAAGAGGCATATTTATATCTATATTTTTATCATATCTAAGTCCACAGAACAAATGTAAACTTTCTCAGGCCTGTATCCATCAGTGTGCCGACAACGCTGCTTTGCATTTACTGGCACATGAAGCCGGACAGGACATCGCAGTCATCACAACATGAGTAATGGCCCTCAGACTACAGGCTGCACAGAAGCTGCAGCAGCACTCTGTGCTGAGTGTATCATACAGCTCTATCTAGAAATGTAGGGAAGCTTCCATCTTGAGTATTATTTTCTCTGCCATGGTAAATGGAGGAAAATCGCTGCTGTTACCACAGCTTTTCATCTGGTGCTACCGCTGTGTTTGTAGTGCCATAGTTCACACAATTTTTTTCCAGAAAAGAGAAAAAAAAAAAGTTTGTGAAAGAAAACTTTATACAAAAGCTGTTATCTTTGCCCAGTATGACGTGTCAGCTGAAGTGCTTTCATGTCCTTTCATAACTGTGTTTTTACAGTTAGACTTCTTTATCAGCATTCTTCAGTAAAATCAACTAGAAGAAAGGTATCAGCAGCCGATAATGATCACTGGCTGATCAGAACATTGACACTGATTACCTGTCCATGGATCGTCCATTGCAGATCCGGCTGTCTACAGACAGACAGATTTTTAATATTCACTTAAAGACTTAAAGCAAAGGTCAGAGGGTATTTCGAACACACCCTTCTTCTGCAACTCTTCCCTCTCTGTCCTAAGCCCCTCCCATGGGCAAATGCACGTGTTTCATCCAGCAACCCAGTGTTTCCTGTACACTGATCTATTAGGTAGGTAACCAACCCACGGTCCCATCACCTCACTCCCTGCCGCTGTAGACTGCTTCACCAGCAGCAGCTCTATACCTCCAGTTGGCAACTGTAGCAGCTCGAACTTGGCCAGTGCAAACCCCACAGCGCTGGGTGTCACAGCAGGCTGCTGGCCAGTGGCAGTGCCAGGTCTCAGTAGCAGATAGTTTGCTGACTGAGTGGGGAGTTGGGGTCGTCTGTTCCCCCAGAGCTGGGGTTTGTGGTGGCTAAATTGCTGTGGCCAGTGACTGGGGGTGCATCTCCAGAACTGCTCCCTGCTGTCTTCCCCGCAATGTGGTCTGTAGTGGCAGGGAGTGGGGCGGAGGACACACTGTGATTCAAGGTTCTAGCTAACATTAGCTACATACACTACACTTTTGTCCTGGTTAGCAGAAGGCTAATCTATTAGCAACATTTCTGAATCTACTTTTGATTGGCCAGCTAACTTTTTGGGTTGCTCTGCAGTGTAGGCAGTTGTTGCCAGTGCTGGGAGAGCTACTTTCTCTGCAGGATTCTCCACCACTGAATCAGTCTGGATCTGCATTTGTGGAGCGGCCAACAGGAACGCCCTCCCTGTGACTGGAAAAAAACTGAAATGACCTGTGACTGGTCAAAGTCTCCCATTATGACCTCTCTTTGTTTATCAGTACACAAATGAGAAAAGAATTAGCTAGGTAGCCAGCTCATGGTCCCATTACCTCACTCCCTGCCTCTTTGGACTGCTTCACCAGAGGGGGAGCATGCAGCTACTCCACACCTTCAGCCAACCACTGTGGCGGCTCGAATTTGGGTAACACAGACTCCCCAGCGCCTGGTGTCACAGCAGGCTCCTGGGCGCCAGAAAGTTTGCTGATTGAGTGGCGTGTCAGGGCTGTCTGGTTGCCAAGAGCCGGGTTGTTTGCGGTGGCTTGATGTATGTTGCTGCAGCCACTAACTGGGGGTCCATCTCCAGAGCTGCTGCCTGCTTTCTTCCCCCAAAGTTTTCTGATTGAGTGGGGAGTCAGGGCAGTCCGGTTTCTGTGGCTGGTGACCGGGGTCCATCTCTGGAACTGCTGCCTGCTCTCTTCCCAGCGAGGTGGTCTGTAGTGGCGGGGAGTGAGGCGGAGGACACACTGTGAGTCAAGGTTCTAGCCTTAGCTATGTAAATATGAACATGAAGCCATAGCTGTGAGCCTTTGGTTCCGATTAGCAGAATGCTAAACTATTAGCAACCTTACTGTCCATCTCTGAAACACTTTGCCATCAGACTCTCTTTTAGACTCTACTTTAGGCTAACTTTTTGGGTTGCTTTGCAGTGTAGGCAGTTGTTGTCAATGCTGGAGGAGCAACTTTCTCTGCAGGGTTCTCCGCCACTGAATCAGCCTTTCACTGAAGGGACGTTCACGCACATCTGCATTTGTGGAGCGGCCAACAAGAACGCCCTCTCTTTGATATAACCTGTGACGGGCCAAAGTCTCCCGTCATGACCTAGATTTTCTAAAGCCTGAAAACTGAGTCAAGGAGTTACAGGAGTCTAGTTTTCTCTCGGTGCACTTGTATTACAATATGGTCAGATTTTATTATGTGATTTTTGCCCAATGACACCACAGTAAAACGATTTACCCAAGCTTTATTGATAATCCTGAACTTAACCCCTCTGCTTTACAACTTATTTGAAAGAGAGAAAAACAGATACACAAAAGATGTTTTCACTGATAGAAAATGATAAGCTCCTACGATATTTTTCTCTTACTAATTCACAAATGCTGAGATGAAGCAGAAAACTAGGGCTATTGCGAAAAGTGATAAAGCATTGAATGATGTTCCAACTGGAAAACAAAAAGAGACAAGAAGGTCAAGGGTGGGAGGGCCATTCTGTTAACGTACTGGCCTGTTTCAAGGCTTTGGCTGTTTGTGGCTGAAGCCACACAGCAAGACAGAAGAGTGTACAGGTTGTGATGAAAATCCTGTCAGGTGTGGCCAAACTGACCTTTTGGAAAAACAGAAAAAAATGGATTCAGAGTGAAGGAGCAACAGACCATGTCCTGATGTCAGGGTTGTTGGCATCTGCCTCAGCAGTGAGTCTGGGTATTTCACACTGATAGGAAACGTGGTTAACATCAGCTTACTGGGCGTAGCGTGTGCCTTGTTGTCTCTTTAGAACAATTTCTTACATTATGTAACTTCTTTGCACAATATGTTAGCCTACACAGTATTTGATTATATTAAATTATTCTAGTATCACCCACACAGTCTAACCTAGATCAAAAATTATGATCTCAAAACTAAAGTGTCTGTTGAATTAGTTATAAAAAAAAGTCAATAAACTTTTCCCATCTCTCTAAATCACCTTTGTTATTTGTATAATATCCTTCTGAAATAAACTGGTATTTGATATAGTTAAACTAACAGTATAAATCTTTGTTTCTGTAACATCCCCCAACGAGAAGAGATCCAGCTCCAGGTGTACACTCATTTTTCAACCTCACCCTAAAATACAGATATGACAATACCGAAAAAGACGGACTGTTGATGCAGGTTCTGAACCACAAAACCAGCATTCATCTGATATATTCAGCATTTTTCTAGTTGCAAGAAAGTTATAAATTGTGTTTAATTGAAAGTACCTGGTAAATGAATCAGCAGTTGTTATATCAAACAAAAGTGAGTCTGGGTATTTCACACTGATAGAAAGCGAAGTGTGTGTGCTGTTGTCTCTTAAAAACAATCTCTAACATTATGTAACTTCTTTGCACAATAAATCTCCTCGTCTCACCCACACAGTCTAAACTAGACCAGAAATTATAATCTCAAAACTAAATTGTCTGTTGTGTTAGGTGAAAGAAACAAAGTCCAAAAGGAAAGGTACACCGGCACAAGGTGGACGAATAAACATGAAGCCAAAAACAAGCAAAGCAATAGAAACTGATCTATTTTGGTGCAAGTCTTTGTGGAGGAAAAACGTGATCCCCAAGCGTGGGTCTCAGACAGAAGAAGAGTTTGAAGCGAGACAGAAGTTTGGGATGAGCGGCAACAAAAAACTGCCCCGAGGAGTGAAATAGCAGAAGGATGCAGCTTTAATGATGATAATCAGCTTTTGAAAGCAGAGAACTTTGAAGAATCTCATAATGTACATGCAACATTGTGTTTCATCCCATTTGCAGGCACTTTGCTCCCTTAACCCCAGCTTGTGTGCTGCACATGCTGTAGGACTCTGATGATGGTGTACAGCCATGTGACATCCTCCATTACTCATGCGAAACATATACACTGAATTTAAGATATCACTGTTAATTAAACATGTGGTCCTTTAAGGGAATAGCTTCTTCATTAATGGTGCTGCCTGTCTCACTGAGCTCCAATCTGCTCCACCAGACTACAGTATAAGATCCTGTGTTTTAATCACAGCAATCCCCTCAACTTGGCTTCGGGTGTTACACACACGCGTGACTGAGACAAGCCCAGATAAAACAACCTATAGCTGAATGTCTCATGGGTTCAGTCGGTCCCAGTGAGCTCCACTTATCATATTAGCAGTGAAAATGTGCTGTCAGCATACTATAAAGAGGTGGATATGACGCCTGGGCTAATCCCTTCACATGCATGTATTTATTTCTTGCAGGATTATTTTATATATATATATCTATTTAAAATGTATATTTTTAAAAGGGAGGATGTCTAATTAGGTAGATAAAGTTGCTGTGCACATTTTCTCATCATGCAGCGTGCACCGTCTCCCTGCTTCGTGCATTGGACTGCAGAGCGCTGTTAAAATTCAGAGCAAGTATTCAGAGAAGACAGCACTTGCTCTTTCCTGGACGTTCAAGAGTAGCCCAAGTGGGAGAGGAGAGGAAGGAGCTGCCACCCCGCGGCCCCGCACTGTGGCAGGGTGTGATAGGAAAATAAAGAAATAAACACCTTATGTTCACTGAGGCAAGCAGGGAGAAGAAGTTGCCCCCCCTCCAGCCTGCTGAGAAGTAGGTAGAATAGGTGTGAAACTTACCACCCCCATGTCCAGCTGCTCGGTAGTCTGAGACGGAGCCGCTCCAGTCAGAGGTAAAAGCCACAGTATCGGCACCAGCAGCAGCATCTCCGGTGAAGTATTCCTCATGCACTTGTGAAGAGCCAGAGAAATCATCATGCCCTATGACAGGCTGATCCTGCAGGGCTCAGACACCGACCCCGACAGCCGCATCCACGGGATAAATCACACGCCGACACTCGGGTTAAATTCTGCCCCAGTAAGTCTACCTGACTGTTGAGCGCAAACACATAAAACACATTAAAACCGGCGCTGGTGAAAACACTTAAGAGCATTAGAGCAGTTTCTGTCCCGCAAACTGCGCTCACTCACTAACTAACACCTAAGTGCTCATGAGCACAGACGAGCTGCGGATGGTCGTGTTGGTCTCAAGTCCAGCAGAGGTAATATCCCTGGAGCGTGAGGCGCGAGCTCCCCTCTCTCTCTCTCCTCGCAGCGTCTCGAGCGCTGGAAAATGAAAGCAGCTGCGCGCGGTGGTGTCGCGAGCAGCAGAGATCAACCTCAAGTCGGCCGCAATAACCTGCCACACTTCCGGGCACAAATCCCAAAATAAAATCATCGCTGCTGAATTAAACAAAAAAGGTAAGTAGTCAAATAGAATGACACGGACGTCATTTTATTTGTTTATCTATTTTTTTTTTTTTTTTTTTTTTTTTAATTATTCTTCTTATTATTTCATAGGGGTTTAAATCATTTAGGATTTTTTTTTTTTTTTTTTGGGGGGGGGGGGTAAATGTGTGTGTACAAATATTTATACATTTATTCTGTTACATTTTACATTTTATATTTTTATATCTTCAGGGATGCTTATATTTATGCTATGTTATTATGCCATTTTATATATTTATATTTTTATATGCGTCCATGTACTTTTTTCGAAAACATTTATTTTATTTATTTATTTATTTTAAAAATGTTTATTTTGTTTTAATTTACTTTATTTTATTAGGGGTTTCAGTCCCCAAATCTAAAAACATTTAGGACGAAAATAATAAGCCCGATTATTATTAAAATTAAAAATGCTGATGGAAAATAATTAATTGCAGTTTTTTAGAGCTGTTGGGTTTATTTTTTAAATTATTTTTGAATTTTTGTATTAATGTGTGTGTGTACATATATATATATATATATATATATATATATATATATATATATATACATTTAATATTTTTAGATTTTTTGAGATGCATATATATATATATATATATATATATATATATATGTGTGTGTGTGTGTGTGTGTGTGTGTGTATATGTACATATATATATATATATATATATATATATATATATACATACATATATATATAATATAGGCTACTTTATATATTTGTATATACTTCCATAAACTTTTAAAAAATACATTTACTTTATTTTTATTTTTTTATATATATATAAGTCACATTGCACATTATAATCTGTGAACTTTTATCTCTATTATACATTACGCATAGTTTTTATTACTTCATTCGTTGTTGTTATAATTTGGTTTCCTTTTGTAATATATTTTAACTTTTTGTGCTTAGTTTTTAGATGTGCATGTTCTATATTTAGATGTCTTCTGTCCTTGTGTTTGATTGTGAACTAGCTGCCACATAAAGTCATCTCCTGTAAGGATAAAAAAAAAGTGTAACAATAACTACAGTAAGTTATCTTTATACTAAACATTTGCTGAGTGCAGTAGTATAAATCAGGCTATTTGCAGCATCTCACAGTTTTACACCACTCTAAAATTACATAGGCTTCATCAGGTTAGTCGGTTTTCAATATAAACAATTTTAAAGCATCAATCCAGAGCTGTGATAACATTTTATAAACTGCATTTTTTAAATGAATTAAACAGTCAAATTCAATTAGATTACTTTAATTGTTTAAATAGTCTGTCAAATTAAAAAAGCAAAAAATATTAATTATTAAAGTAATAATTTGTTAAAGTTCGACAGGAACTTTGGGTAAACTGCTGTTTTAGATACAGCCAGCACATAGATATATACAAACTACACTTTTTTTTTTTTATCATGACCACAAACATAGTGATGTGAAAAACAAATAGTGAGGACACCATGCGGTTTGTTCATTTGTTTGCTTATTCATCCCCTACACTGAATAATAGCCACATTTATATGATCTCACAGTATATGTCAATTTTAGCTTGTGCTTTTATTTTGAAGTCCAATGTCCAAACTTCCAGTGGGCTGCTTGTCAGTTTTTTTCTAGCTTTATTTAAACAGCTGTTTGAGAATTTGAACTGGGCTTGAGGCGCCTTCTATTTAATCTCCAGGTCCTTTACTCAGGATTCATCTGAAAGATAAAACAGTTCATGTCCTAAGGTGATAATGACAGGGTGGCCATGTCGTTACAGTCGTAATGTTAGGTAACACAGTGCTGTAAAACAGACACATCAATAAGTAATAACTGTTGCCACTGCTGATAATAAAATTGGTATCATAATACAAATTAGAATTTTAATTCCCCTCAGAGACAGAGTTGCTCAGTGGTGGAGTTTTGTTGCCTGCACAGTTATAACTCACTGACGAGGATGATTGCCGAGCCCAAGGTTAAATAAACATCATAAAATACTCATTTAAAATAAATGAAGTCAAATTAAAAGTCTAAAGTTGGGAGCGTTCAACAACAAGCAATAACATTTTATTTATTTCAGTTAGAAACAAAGAAGAGGATGATGAGCAAGATCCTTCAACTGGGGGAACCAAGCTCAAGCCCCCAATATGGCAATTATCCACCTTCATGAAATGACCTCAAGTCAGCCTCTGAATTCCTTATTAGATCTGGCAGTGCTGACCTGTAGACGACCCTGCACCACTGCACTCACACCTCCCTGTGGAGGGTGTGCGCAAAAAGAACATTTTTCCAATAGGATTTTTAAACAGTGAAGCATTATTGTTAGCCCAGTGGAGAATCACCGATAACTGCCTCCACAACATCAAGGTGAATTATCCATTTAAGGTGTTGAATCATATTGCAGATGCACGCACACACCTCGCTGCCCACCCACACGCAGGCGCCCACATGCGAGCATCTTAACTATTCTGTGTCTACTTTGACAGACAGTCTCCTTAACCTTAGTGCACTGTCACTAATGATTCACAGCTCGCCTTTATTGTACCACAGCCTCATGACTCGACTGCAAAGAAATGTATAATGAGTGCATGGGCACGGGCACCCACGTACACAAATTAAGCTTATGCAGTTGATCTACCGCTGCAACTACTGCATTTCCATTTCAAATACTTTGCTATGTAATATTTAATGGTTATATCCTCATTCTCCAAAGGTAGCTCTAGACAACTGGTGCTACATGATGCGGCTGTTTGTGCCATTAGCCCCAGACTGTGCTGGGAAACACTGAGAAACGAATTGACACCCAATTAAATCCATATATCAGCAGCTAAGCTCTCTTCTTGAAGTGAAGAAAGTGCACATGTCTCTGAAATGCAGATATTTTGTACCCCTCATTACACTTCCATATCCACCATATTTTAGAAAACATAACAGAAAGGCGCTGAAACTGATGAACTACAGAGATAATGTGTGTGAAAGCATTACAGTGAGGGAAACACTGGCAGTTGATGCATAATACAACTCTGTCAGCCCACTCTCTGCTTCCTCAGAGGAGAGACTAATGAATTTATGTATGAATTTTATGTTAATAATTATCAGCATTCACCGGCTAATCCGGGAACATTTTATGATCAATCAACTGATCAATCAGTCAATCCGTAAAAGGCCGCACATGCTTCCTTGGCTGGTTCCATTATTCGGACCCATTACGGCAGTCGTTCATCACTGGTCGAGAAGAGCAATGACGTGAAAAATATGTTTTTGGCTCAGCAGCATTAAGCTCTGCTGTCTTAGTGCTGAAGGCTTAAAATTTCTCAAGTTTACTGCCTCCAGTTGCTTCGACTTGTCATATAGCCACAACATTATGATAATTGTTGCATCTGAATATTGTGTCTCACAGCATGTCTGCTGGCAAAAAGGAGCTTCAGTCATTCAGTTTTATATTAACAGAAGGTTAAAACATCCATTTACTCATCTCAGTCTGCCGTGCACATTTTACCTGAAGTGCTTCCCCGCCTTAAGAGTATTTTCCGGAGAAATTTACCTAATCTTGTGTGGTCACATCGTATAATTACAGGAAAGACCATCGCCCAGTGCTGACGTGGAGTGAATTGAGTTGGTTGGCTGCTATTGTAACACATGCATTTTAATATTTATCGTAGTGTCTTGTGCCAGTTTGGCTGCAGACCTCCTGCACTGCTGAGGTTCAAACCCTAAAACTAAATGAAAATTGTCTTTCTGTGTCATCGAATCATGTCATGTAGTATCATAGAGGAGTGATGTCGATGTTTTTGTGTGGCTCAGTGAGACGTTGTTTGATTATGGAGACAGTGCTCGCAGTTGTTAATAACATAATTCACACTTAATGTTTTTTGCATTGACACCGTTAGCTCTACTTAATGGGCTTTCCCATCAG
Organism: Epinephelus cyanopodus; assembly: GCA_026686955.1. Lineage (NCBI taxonomy): Eukaryota > Metazoa > Chordata > Actinopteri > Perciformes > Serranidae > Epinephelus > Epinephelus cyanopodus. Next base: position 23,620,500 of record CM048932.1, on the reverse strand, counting down.
TCAAGTTAACATTGTAGTGATAAAAACCAACATGGCATTCATTATTCTTTTTGTCTTATCTACACTGTGTGTGTGTGTGTGTGTGTGTGTGTGTGTGTGTTCCACTTTCAGCTGTGGTGTGCTCTTGAATTATAATTTTTTTGTTACACATGCTGCGTAATCTTAGAAACTTTTTGGCATTATCCAAGTTGAAATCCAAATCTCCTGCAATTAAATACGCTGTGTGCAAAGCTTGTTTCATTTTCATTAACTCTCTCCTGCAGATGGTATTTATGATAATATTAATCATATTATTCTCATCGTGATAAAGCAAAATAGGTCATAAGTATAAAGAAGTATTCAAAACAGATTCAGCAGGCATAACTAATAAAGTTAGAAACAGTAACTTTAAAAAATCTGGATCATTTTAAAGGCATGGTTTTTAACTGGAGCCGGAGGAATTTGAACCAGCACTGGCTTCCTGTCCGCGAACACGACCAAGCTCACTTGACTTATTTGACTTAAACACTTCTGCTCTTTGGGGAGCATAGGTCGTTCACGAACTGTCTCCAGCTGGCTCGGTGTTGGGCGATCTTCTCTGCTTCCTTCCAGGATGTTCTTGATTCCTTGAGTTCTGCCTCGACAGACCTTCTCCAGGTGTTCTTTGGTCTTCCCGGCTTTCTTTTCCTGTGGACTGTGTGATCGTGTCCTGTCTTAGTCGCCCAGTCCAGCCCTATTTCCTGCATTTGACTTGTGCTTCAAGTGGGTCTTGCTGTGTGGTGTGCCAGAGCTCTTCTAAACTAGGTGGACCAATCATTCGCTTAGTGGATAACAAACGATTACAGAAACGACCAAGTTAAGTGTACCAGGAATTGCTCTCTGGGCCTCTGTAGTGGTGGTTGGGAACTTTACTCTTGAACCACCTGTTTGCTCAGAGGAAGGTGTAGTGTAAGATTTAATTACCAATCAGAAGAATATTCATTAATCAAGTAACTATGTTCATTGATAAATGTGTTCATTAATCAGGTAAATGCTTTATCTTGCTTAAGTTGATTAAGACTGAAAACTCAGCTCATATAGAAATGTGTTATGTATTCCTGCATGATAGAAACACTTCACTCAAGCCTAGGTACTGAGAGCACACAAATGTATTGCTGAGAACACACACACATCCTTCACACACACACAGATGTACTGGCTAAAACACACCCACACATACATACACACACACACACACACACACACACACACACACACACACACACACACACACGTACTGACTAGAACACACACACACACACACACACACACACACACACACACACACACACACACACACAAGGTTAAACCTTTATCAAGGAAACGTCCAAAGTCCTTGGGTCTCACGGGTATCACATACTTTTAAAAACACGTGTGCCCGAAACAAAAAAAACATTGTGACGAATAGAGACAAGGAGTTCCATTGGGCGATTGTACACCCTATGTTTTGAGGATATTGTGACAAATAGATGCAAGGAGTTCCACTGAATGATTGTACCTGAATGTCAAGGCCAAACACCTGTTGTTGATGCCTGCTACCCCTCCAGCTTAAAAAACAGAGCGCAAGGACTGAATGTCAGTCACGTTCCGGAGCGTGCCTCAAGAGTTTGTATGTGTTTGTTGCCTGCGAGCACATTAAACTCAGTTGCATCTGATTCTGCGTGTCTCCAGTGATTTTTTGACTTCTGAGTATTTGAGTTTTTGATATCTAATGGAAGACAAAGAAAGTTTGTTCGGGAGGAAAGGAGCGAGGTTGCGAGCCTTCTGGCACGGCTCTGGACCTCGAGTTTTTGCCACCACAAAGGCGACTCAAAAAGTAAAGCTGGTTTGGATTTAAGATCACAGATCTGGCTTTAAGATATGGGGACTGTTCCAAAGATTAGAGGCTCTAAATGTAAATGCAACCTGGTCTCACTCTGAAGTCGTCGAAATTCGGCGCTTGGGCAGTGACTTGCGGCGTCAGACACTGACAAACGCGGTCAGTTGTCATTAGAGTTAAATGGTGCTCTGCGGCGTCAAGGGCTAGTGCAGTGGGACAGGAACGAAAGTTAACGCGGTAAAAGTCTGAGTAGGGCGGGAGGGGTGGTGGATGGGTCCAACAAACACCAGCTTACAGCTGGGAGAGCGGTGTTGGCGTCCCATAAGATTCTGAAGCCAAACCCAGTTCTTTTTTCCTAAACATATATATAAACGGTAAATTTCCTGTGAAAACGGAAGTGTATGTTGAAAGAAGACAATGCACGTCACAGGCAGAGCTTGACAAGGTGTCCTAGAACATCAACAACCAACACACCTAGGGAACCTTGCACATTGTATCTGGACGTGGAAAGTCCATGACCAAACGTCGATATGTGACGAGGTCAGAGTGAGAATCTGTTGGTAAATGCTCTATTGCTCATTTGAGGAAAGACAAGAAGAATTATGGACAGATCCAACATGTTGGGAGGATACTAAATGCAGCAGTTTGATATCTGTTAACAGAAAAACCACAAAGCTTATCGTCTGTATTTTCACTTTACCAAAAGCACAGCTCAGGGATGTTTACAGTGAACAACGTGACTGAAAAGCATCTTCCACCTAATAGGTCAGGTTATCTAAAAGGTGTCTCAGCTTTTCTAGTCATTTGTCAGTTCTTTTGAAATGACAGTATGCCATAACCCATACGTCGTGATATCTCTGGTGAATATACTAAGACTCAGTCTTACAGTAACTGTCATAAGCTCTGAAGCATCTCTTTCCAGGTGGCTGTGCAGCAGCTCACACAGAGGCACTGATGACTTCAACTTTGAGAAAAAAAACTTTTTTGTCCCCAGAAAGGTGTTAAAGGGATTCTTCAGATCTTTGGAAAAGAGGTTGTATGAGGTACTTACCCACAGTCAGTATATTACATACAGCAGATCTCAGTCAGCATGCCCCCAGATTGAAGAGGCGGCAACAGTGCAGCTATGGAAGCTGAACAGTGATCAACAGTGGAAAGGGGACAGCAGCAAAATGGATATCAGCCACCTAAAAAAAGTCCCAGAAAATCTAAAAAGCAGTTTAAGTGCTAAATTGAAAGGGCAGCACAGTGGTGCAGTGGTTAGCATTGTTGCCTCATAGCAAGAGGGTTGCAGAGTTTGAGTGTCAGCTTGGGTTTTCTCCAGGTACTCCGGCTTCCTCCCACAGTCCAAAGACATGCAGGTTAATTGGTGACTCTAAATTATCCGTAAGTGTGAATGATCGTCTGTCTCTATGTATCAACCCTCTGATAGTCTGGTGACCTGTCCAGGGTGAACCTCACCTCTCGCCCAATGACAGTTGGGATAGACTCCAGCCTCCTGCTGACCCCAAACAGGATAAGCGGTCAAGAAAAATGAATGAATGAATGGATATATTGAGAGTTCTTTTACCGCTCTACCTTGCCATCAGACAGCCCATGTAATGTTAAATGGTTTTCTCAATGGATTCTGGCTTTGAAGAAAGCAGTCGAAGCTTCAGTTCCCCGTGGAAAATCACTGTCAGATGGCAAGGTTAAGTGCTGAAAATATTCTCAATATAGTGTCTAATTTATGTGATTTTTTTTAGGTGGGACTTTTTAAGACAGCTAAAATATGTTTCATTGCTGCCCCTCCACAGCTTCCTTTCATATATTGTATACACTAACTATGGATAAGCACCTCATTTAACCCCACCTCGAAAGATCTGAGCTACCCCGTTCTGTCTCTGTTTCTAATGATAACATAGTGCACGATGTGGCAGATGAAGCTGCAACTGACTTACTTTTTTTTTGTCACATCTTAGAATAGAACAAATTTGACTTTCTTCTCACCTACATGAGAAACAGTGAGTACACATCATGTGTACTACTCAGAATACAGCATAGTGCACATGCATACACACTGGTAGAGTTCCTCGAGCTTGTTGTGAAAAATCCCCCCCTTCTAACCGTGTCATTCACCAAGTCTGACACTCCAAAATCGACTGGAAGCTCACCTCAGATCTCCTGCCATAAAAGACCATGTCAATCACGTATGAGTGCCACGAGGTTCAAAGCAAAAAAAAAAAAAAAAAGTCATTTTGTTTGTTTGTTTTTTTATTCATTTATGCAGATGGAAGACAGGATTTATTAAAAGGCTTCTCCCACACTGATCCTCAGAGACCAAGTCAACTCTTTTTCAACTTTTGTTTTCATTTTTGTCACATTTCTGAGCACATTCTGCTCCATTCACATTCACGCTGCTGCGGCAGCACAGAGACAAAAAAAATACATATTATTCTTATACAAAAAGAGTCTTCTTGGGTTGTTTAAAATGCAGTTTTCCCCCTGTCCTCTACAGGAAGAGAACAGGGCATGCAAGAAAAAAAAAAAAAAAAATCACCCATGTATGCAGAACGCAGAGAAACACCCTGGAGAGGTCAGTGGTCTACCGTGGGTCGAGAGAACTTTATTTTAAATAAATGCAAATCCAGCATCTGTCTCCTCGAAGAAGTTTTGAATGTGGAAAAGTTTACTTAGTTTTCCATTCTGCAACTGTATCTCTTTGGTTTTACAGTTAAAGCAGCTCTGAATCAATATTAACAGATAAGTGATAAATGTTCTAAGCCGAAAGAACAAATCAATATCTATCGAACAAAAACTAGTATTGCATGTGCTAAGAATCTGCTTTGTACTTGTATGACTTACAGTAGTCAGTACCTGTTTTGTAGTCATAAAATGTCTCTATTCAGACAGAGAAGCGAGAATTATGCAGGGCCAGAGAAGTGCCACTTCACTGTGTGGAGTGCTACACTCCTCTTACCATGAGGGCCTCATTTTAAAAGCCGCTCTAGAGCTACATTCCACAATGCGATTGTTTTACATGTGTTATAGCGATGAGTGTGTGTGTTTACGGTATGTGTGTTGCCACAATAAGTTTTCAGCTACACTGAACTGCTGTAGCTGCTGTGCAGCCATTACCATAATAATAAAGCACAGTCCTTCTTCTTAACGCCACCATAAAAGCTATCAGTTAGGGTATTTATCCCTTCATCTATATCCCTGTCCCCTGCAAATACCAGGGTATCCATCTAGTCCTGCACGAGGGTCGTTTTTAAAATCTCCCCCTGCGGGATCAATAAAGTTTATGTTATATTTTATAAGGGGCAAACCTGTGAGGGTTTCTCATTACTCTAAAACAAAGACACTTTCATTAATAACTGCTTCTGTTCCAAAGATAAAGGACAGACCCATCAAAGTTTGAAGCACTTTGTCTGGGGAAATAAATATTTTAGTTAAGTTAGTCTGGAAGTTCTTTTATTAAAGTGGTATCTTGCTGCTTAGAATAAATTAAAGGAGTAGTTTAGCATGTCTAGACTGACCTTTATTCAGAGTTGTTTCTCTATAGAATTTTTTCCTCTCTGGTAGAAAAGCACTGGCAGCACTGAGTGCTTTTTTGATGCTCCTGAGTTTTGTTTCTATGACAACAACATTTACTAGCTAACTAACATGATGCGACATTAATAGAAGGTTGATTACACAACCAACAACAAGCTACGGTACTAAAAGCACAACACTCACCATCGTCCGGCTGCTCTGCTCCCACAAATGGACGTTTTGGTCTTTGTTGTGATAGTTTCTGACTGACAGCAAAGGAGCCACAGCGATGGCCTTTCTTTGCCTTTCGGAAAAGTTAAGAGATTTTTACTTAAAAGGGTTTGGCACAGCCGCACAAAAAAATCAGCTGCCTCCTAATTGGGAACACTGAGGAAAGAAGCTGGCACTCAGAAAAAAAGCAATGTGCACAGATGAGTAAATCAATACCACTCTCATGTCTCTCTGTTAAATTAAAAGCTGGGGCCAGGAGGAAGTTAGCTTAGCTTAGCATAAGGACTGGATGCAGAAAACAGCTAACACAGCAATAGCTTCCTAATTACCATATTTTTTGTTTAACACACTGAAAAATCAAATTTGTAATAACAATAAGACTCCCGAGTCTTGTCATCACTGGGAGGTTACCAGCAGCCAATGAGGAATCCAGGAATTCATCACTTGCAGCATTTACAATTGCTTCCATTCTTGCTCAGTGGCCACTTGTGGTGTTGTAGTGAAAAAGTATTTTCTCCATAGGCCAACACTGTAAAAGAGACGTCAGGAAAACTGTTGACAGTACACCTAAAACTAAAAAAAAAAAAAGTCAATTATGATTCATTCTAATATGAATTTTTGATCCATGGCGATTTTATTTTTGTAAAACTTTCCTCCAGCTGAGAGAAGCAATTTGAAAATCTGTGACATCATCACAATGTAAAGTCTATAAGTCGAGTGGGAATTAGCAGGTGTGGCCAACAGGTGGGACACTGGTGTTGCACATACTCAGGAGGCCGCTTATAGATTCATTCATTCATACATTTTCCATAACTGCTTATCCTGTTGGGGTGGCAGGGGGGCTGGAGCCTGTCCCAGCTGAGGAAGGAAGTCAGACAGCATAGTATAAAGAGCAACAAAGTCTGCTTAGGGTGGAATTGAGAGGAGGTGGATGGGTCAAACAAACACAGGACTTTACCCAGGAGACCTGTATCTGTGTATCATGTGAAACAGATAAACAATGTTGAGTTATTTTAACAACATAATATAGTATGTTGCAGTGTGTCACACGATGTGTATGACTGGAACACAACATTTCTGAGGCGTTTAAGCTCCAGTTTGCTTTCTGTACATTGGGGTGCTAATTTTGGAAACGCTCCTGTGGGTCCTATGAGAGAGTAGGAATATACAACCTATGTGGTCGTATAGCTTAGAGGCCTTTTCCCCTGTTTTAAGTCTTTATGCTAAGCTGACCTAACTGTCTCCTGGCACTTACTTTAAAATAGCATATTTCCTAAATCGTTACATTACTCCTTTTGGCATTTCTATAAAAAGCCATGCATAGGCGACATGTAGAGTACACAACAAATGAAAACTTAAAGACCTGTGAGGTTATAGAGGAAGTGAAACAAATAATGATATAGCGTGTAAACATCAGAGAGGAGGACATGGGGCATGTTTCCAAGAGAAACAATGCTTGAAAACTCCGAACACATTTCCCCCCGTCCTCTAAAGATGGTGTCTGTTACTGTCAGTGTTGCAGCGGTTGAAGCGGTGAAAAGAGCCCCACACCTGCTCCCACCTTGTTACAGTGACTGCTCTAATAGAAAACGTGCTCTGTGTTAAGAACCCGTTCGTCTCATCGGTAGGACCTCAGCGTGAGCCATCAGTGAGGGCCATCAATGATTTAGATCAACAGCACTCTCCTCAGTCCTTAACAGGATCCGCAGGTGTGCTGGCACAGTCATTCATCACTGAAACATTATCAATTCTCCTCCAGTTTCCCACAGCGGCACAAGCAACAGCCCTTCACTCTCTCTGCTTCCCTAACAATGTGTAACATCTTTTTATCATTATACTCACTGCCTGGTAAGGCATTGTGCTGAGAAAAGTGTAATTAATGAGCTGTAATTAAAAGGATTTTTCTTTTGATAATAAGCCGTTTGGTTAGATTCTTGTCAGACTCAGACGCAGAATACTGGGCACGTCGGGGCAATTTGCTTCTGTTTTGTGTCTTTATAGAGTCAGGAAACATTAGGAGAGTGAGGGCAGAAAGACATCTGACAAAGGCGGGACAAGAACTGGGGACATCAAGGTTACACAGTAAGGATCCAAGATTGCTCGGACACGCTGAGAGTGTGTGTTCAGACATAAAGTGAAGTGAATTTTTGACTTTAGATCATTTGTACAAATGTCACTGTTGAACCATTTGTTTGTTTAGTTGCCCGACAGTCAATGTCAGCCTGCTCCTAATTCCAATTTGTCAAATACTGCTACTTTGTCATTGATTTTGGTGCCAGACACCTACGCAAAAAGGCACCTTTCATGGCGGTATAATTCGGTGAATGGATGGCGTCAGTTTGAAACACCGTAACCTAATATAAGGAGCTGGAAAGTCCCTATGGGCTGGATGGGAGGGGAGGTGGATGGGTCCAGCAAACTCTGGATTTTCATCAGGAGGCTTGCTGTTCACTTCCTGTGTGAGTGTTGACAAAAACCATGATGTTTGTTTTTAAACCTAACCATGTTCTTTTGTTGCACAAGGAATGTTTTACCAAGTGCATTTTACATGTTCTCCCCGCGTCAGCATAGGTTTTCACCAGGTACTCCAGCTTCCTCCCACAGTCCAAAGACATTTTTAATATCTGATGAGTTGGGATGAGAAGGTGATGCCATTGTACACAGGTGTTAGCTGTAAGCCAGCTAGCAACAGTTGCACTCCCCCTTTTTTTACACAGAGATCCAGGGATAAGGGCGAAAATGAAGAGCCTTTATTTTATCAGCTTTACTTTTTTGATGCAGACCCAAACAACGCTGGAATAATGTCACTCTAGTGTGTAATTTTAGGTAGCATGCCGGTGTTCTGGAAGCAAAAAGGACGTGACTTGTAACACAACAGCTTCGGCTTCTAGTGGTAGGCTACATATCAACATGCACTGGGCAGCGCTTTCCAAATCAGTGGTTTTCAAATTTTTTGCGCCCATGGCACACCAAAGGGCAAGCCAAAATCTCAAGCGTGTTATTGCTCTTTTTATGACATAAGACAATACAAATAAGAAAAAAGAAGGCAGGTAGCTTTCGTGATACTGTCTACTGACATTTTCTTTTCTTTTCTTCCAGTGGTAGGTCGTCTTTGCTGGTGCTTTGGCGTAATTTGCTCCGTACAATAGAGCGATCCATTGTCCCTCTCACGACTTTCTCCTTTTAAATGTTATCATTCCTCACACTGGCTGCCAATCAGGGCTTCTGATGAGTCACACGCTTATATTCCCACACGAGAATGGTGACAAATAGGTTCCCTGTGAAGGTTCTTTGAAATAAGATAAATTGCATTCTTTAGCTAGAGTTTGCCTCTTTATTTGGAAATGGGTTTGCACAACACGCTGATACAGTCAATGAAAAACTCACTCATAACTCTTTGTATAGACCCAGTTTCATACTGCACTGGGTATCACAAAATCCCACCGCACACCTGGTTTAGCATCACAGCACGCCATTTGAGAACCACTGCTCTAAACAATAACAATGGAATTACGTGGCAGCAACAATCATTTACAGTCCCTGTTATATGGCAGTTGATCTCGTTCTCTGCTCAGAGGGTAAGGAGCTCCCATAACTCACCGTCTCCACAATTTGGGGATATTTTCAAGTGATGTTCTTTTTCCTTTTCTTGTTTTTGCTGTTCTTGTTCTTGTTCTTTGTCACACCCGTCTCTACCTGCTAGCTTACACTTTTACACAGACATGAATTCAGCGCTGTTACCACCTTTGCTGCCAGCTCAAAGGGGAACATTACCTAAATTAATAATTTCAACTTTCTATTTTAACGGCTTAGAAAAGTTCAGTCAGTACTCAACCTCCTCTCTCTTAAAACCAGAAACCACAGAAGTAAATCTCATAATTGTGATGTCATAGGGTATAAACTCTGGAGGTGGACCATAGAGACTGAATGGTAGCCTGACTCTGTGGACCCACAGAATGTTTGTTTTTCATTTTAATACCCAAAATGAGCTTTATTCTACTGTAGTGTCCTCAGTGCTGAAACAGAAAATGTACCCATGTAACATTCCCCTGAGTGCTCTCAGTGTCATTTATCTTTTCCAAACCATTGTTTATGGAGCAGTTTCAGGCTTTATAGCCTATGACATCACAAATCTGAGTATAAATAAACACTCTAGGTTTTGGATTTGGGAGAAAGTTGTTCAAGTTCTTATAACTTTCACTGTCTTAGACCATTGGAATGAGACGTATGAATTTTTCAAAATGGACGTTATTCCCCTTTAAGGTCGTTCCTTTAATACAGAAGGACAAGGTAGAATAATAGCACAACATTCACAACATTGTGAAAGGGGCTACTGACTGCGCCTGTGGGGGTGTGCCACTGTGTTTGTGTTCAGCTCGGCCTCTGTCTGAACTTTGTTCATGAGGCAGATTCATAAATTATTGGGTTATGTGCACACTTTTTATTTACGTTGAAACACTGTCAAGTAGCACAAGCGCCTTTTTCAAATGATTTAAATCATGTAAATTCACACCACCCTGTGCACATTTGCATCTAATTGCGTCTCCCCACTGACTTTGTGATGCCTCCTCTAAAAATGGCTTTGCATTCTGCCTAAAAACACTGTGCGATTCTTCTTTCTTTTTTTTTTTTATTTAGTAGCTTGTAAATGCACATCATGATCTGTTGTTTGATGCATTATATGTTTCTGTTTGAACTGCAGCAAAAGAGAAAGCTTAAACGTGGGACTGATTTCCCATTCTGTTTCAATTCATTCACTCAGCCTGAAGTTGTGTGTATGATTTCATGTTGCAGGGTGGATGTACTTTGTTCAGTCTTAACCAATCATTGGCAATAAACAATGTAATTTTCATTTGACACAAAATGTGACAGTGGTTGCTAGGACACCAATATGGTGATTTAAAAGTTATCTCTGTATGTAGACTTACAACAACTTGTATAACTGCACTGATCTCATCCACTTTTTTTCCTGCCACTGTTTGTCATTCTGCAGCTGAGGAGGAAAATGACTTCCCCATTCTTAACATCACCTTGGTTTACGGTGTCTTCAACTGGCAGTAACAGCTGTCGGTGGGCACGACACTTGGCCTATTTGAATTGCCAAACAAACCTAAGATGAGGGCGGCGATTCAGAGGTCTGGAACCGTGGCGATGTGACTGACTTATATCCACTAAGACACTGCTTTGGTGTAAGCCACAGAAATGTTTGGGATGATTCCAGATTGCATAATGAGTACACAATGAACCATATATCCGAGTCGTCTTGGAGAGCACAGAAGAGGTGGTGGAATTTAAGCAATACATTTTTTATGAGGTACTGAAATTTGCTTTCCTATTTCCATTTCAAAATAGCACAAGAAGTAAACCTAAGGCACACCAGCTCTGAGTCAGCGAGATATAGCCCACCAGCGTGTGATGGTTCAGCCAGACTTCCTGTGCAGCGACAGTCAGGTTTATGTCTGGAATTGGAGATTGTTGCCTTCTCATCCTTTGCTGAGAAGCTGCTAAGGTCCAGAGTGGCGACATGCACCGGTGTGACCAGCTAGATATTGGGATTTAGGTTAGCTGCAAAGTTATCCATTTTTGCTTTCTAAGCCTGAAGACCTGCATTAGAGGGGTCTGACTTTTGGACATGGAACGTTATGCTGTGCAACTTTGGTTATCTGAACACAGGTGCTGTTACACTGCTAAAAGACTTTGCTGAGCATGAGCATGCAAATTTTTTAAGATGAAGAGATGAGCGCCCAGGCTGTAATAGGCCTGTAGGAGGGTGGTCATGACTAATGTTACAGTGTGCTCCTACATTATTTTGCTTTCATGACATGCATATTGATCACAGAACGCATTTCCATTTGTTGTTAGTAGCAATAGTACGATTACATGCCTGATTAAATCTGTGGCTACAGCCCAGTTGCAGCACAGTGTAATGAAATCCGACATCCTGGCTGAGAGAGGGCTGCTGCACGCACACACTGCCGCTGTAAAAAAGACGAATGTCAGAAGTTTAACATCCACCGTCTCCTTCCTCTCTGTTCCCTTGAGTCTGAATGCCAGCAGGGATGGGATACTTAAATGAGCAGGGTCGAGAGGTTGTGGATCTACAAGCTGCAGATACGCATCTCTCATCCTCCAATGCTAATCAGAGTCCAGTGTAGTTCCGATGGGTACTTGTGCCCAGAGGATGTGAGACAGTGATTTCAGCACCCACACAAACAAATGGCATACTGTAAGTCATTTAAGTTGTATCTGGCAACAAACTGTGTTCTGAAGATTGCCCTTTGGTTTTCCATTACAGAAACTTGTAACGACCTGTAACCCAAGACTTTCCATGAACTTTGAAAATGTGTTGTTCTCCTTATGTATTCTAGAACTTGGGGCGTTTCAGAAATACGAGCGAGGGCGGTGCTACACGGCATGAGGAGTGTTAAATCACTCGATGCTTTTAGGTCCAGTTTTCAGAGCAACAAAAAGTCACTGTTATGCAAGTTACAAGTTAGTCTGAAGTCTTTGCCCTCAAGTCCCAAAGTCCTAAGCTTTACGTTCCGAGCACAGAGTGTATAAAATAAGGGACATAGCTTCATGGATGTCACCCATTGGTTTGTGGACCCCCGTTTTGAAGCCTCAAGTTCAGCAGTTCAGCCAGTCAGTTTTTTGGAGCCATATTTGAGAGGGTGGAGCTTCACAGACAGCCTGTCACTCAAAGCGGTCCAGCTCTTAAATATGTGTAACTTTAAGCCCTAATACAACCTAAATGGGTGAGGTTTAAAAACATTCATCCCCTCATACAGTTGTCATGAATGTTAAAATGAGCTACAAAGATATTTTTTTTGTAACAGGCTGTTTGTTTCCGCTGTAAAGCTGGACACATTAACAAGTGTCTCTCTGTCTTGGAGCCAGCCTCAAGTGGCCATTTAAAACCTTTTACTGCCAAAGGCTTTTCTGAGAAGTTGATTTTTTATCATTTTATTTTAATAGTAGATTGTCTTTAACCATTAAGCACTCAAATGCAGTTTCTGGCAACTTTGCATCGTTTTTTTTTTTTTAGCCTTGGAGACTGCCACTTGGTTTTGAGTCCAAATCAAGTCATAGTGCACTCTTCACCAAATATGATGTTAAACAACAGAGTAAAAATATATTCGGTTAACAAAAATCATGAACACTCAACACATTCTCACTCGGACCATGTCATATATCAACTTTTAATCATGAACTTTCCACGTCCACATATGACGTGAAAGGTACCCTGGGTGTGTTGGTTGTTGACGTTCTGGGACACCGTGGCAAGTTCTGCCTGTTACGTGCATTGTGTTCTTTCAAAATACGCTTCAGTTTTCACAGGAAATTTACTGTTCACATACAGTCTCTTTCAAAATAAATGCAGTCAGTCAACAGTCAGTACAACACCGCAAATTGACATTTTTGTCCTCCAACAACAAAAGCACATGGTTAGGTTTAGGAAAAAAGAACAGGGTTTGCCTTTGTAATCTCACGGAATGCAAACACTGCTCTCCTGGACCCATCCACCATCACTCCCACCACCCCACTCGGACTTTCACCGCCTTATTTTTGTTCTTGTCCCGCTGCGTTTCCCCTGATGCTGCCAAGCACCGTTAAACTATGATGGCAACCAGCCCGCTATCATGTTGACATTAAAGGACGGCTTTTTTCATCTGTGTCTGACGCTGCAAGTCACTGCCCTGGATTTTGAGGACTTCGGAGTGAGACCAGGTTGGTATGCTTTTTAAAATTTGTATTTGTTTGTTATAATAGTCTGTTAAAAAGTCACTTAGCTGTTAAGCTGGTGTCAGCTAAGTATTAGCATGCTAACTATCTCAATATTAGCTGCAACTTACCGTACTTTTTGCATCCTCCAATGTCAAACGATGTTGGAAGTGGTGTCATTTTCTGTAAGTTTTGATCTTAATATTTTGTATATAGTTTTTGTATGCAAACAAAACTGTCTTTAGTGTCATTGTTTCTGATGGGCGCTGAGTAACATAAAGTTAGTTCGTCATGGTTCCCTTCTGCAACTTGATTGGATACTGTCGGATAGGTTCAGATACGTTAGATGATTCAGGAAATGAAGGAAAAGTCAGTTGATTTGTGGCTGTTTTTCATACTCTTTAATCTTTGGGCTTGGGGGACGGTATGAAGTATTTTCAAGTCAAAAGGCACAAGTCCAAGTTGGTGTGAAAGTCCAAGTTGATCTGCAAGTCTTTTTTTGATTTTGTCAAGTCATACCTTAAGTCATCAAATTTGTGATTCAAGTCTGGCTCAAGTCCAAGTCATGTGATTCGAGTCCACACCTCTGTCACTTCTCCCAATCTTGCTGTTTCCCTTTTCCCAGTTCTAACGAATGCAACATTTGTTGATAGACCTAATTTTTCACAGCCTATTTCGGCTCCCTCTTTCCCTCAAATGCTTATTAGTATCATTTCAAAATGTACATGTTGGGTGGTCTATTCAGCTTCCATTCTTCAATGTTAATAAGTGCCAGCACTGGGAGGGCTAGTTAGCATTGCTTGTTTTCCCTCAGTTCGGTGGTGCTGGGACTCTGACAGATAACAAACAGCTGCACCATAGGGGATGCAGCAAAGCAATGCATCACGGAAGCAACGGTCTAGTCACCCTGCCCTCCTTCTTCTTCTCTATATTCCTCTTTCATCCACTCTTCACAAATCCCGCTATTCCATCGCCTGTGTCATCCCTATAATTTGTATTTGTCAGTGTACGCCGCTCGTCTTTGAAGGCCTGCTGCGTCTCGCATGCAAGACAATATAAAAATACATCGGCAACTAGTGTTTAGCAAGTGGAGCAGTTCAAAGAGAAGATCAATCCTGCCTCTTTTGCATATTCTCTGTATGTGAGGCGCTGCCTAAGTGCTACAAGGTTACAATCTTTTCAAAAACCAAAGGAGCTCTGCCACCCTGAAAAGTACAAGTACTTAGATTAACAAGAATAATTGTTACGGATATCTCTGGGTGACATTGGTACAAGAGTAACCACTTAAAAGAATCTTTAAGATACTGGGGGAAAAAAATATAGCTATGGAAAGAAAAACAAAACCCTGTGAGTCTATTATTATTATCAGTACAAAACTAGATACATGCTTCCCTAAAAGGCTTGCTTATAATTTATCATGGTAGCTCAGTACATGGCTTGCTACACCAAAGTGCTCTCTCTCTTTCTATGGAACAGACAGAATTAGGCCATGGAAACACCCTAAGGAGTCCAATTAAAGGCTCTAATATTAGCAAGTAACAGTAAAAACGGTGAGGTTAATAGCTATTTAGTTATCCAGCTTAATTACCAGCCTGCAGCTTCCTGCAGAGCTCAGGTTTGCACAGCGGCGTGTTTAAAGACCTGTGATTCTATTGAGTACATTGTTTCTTATCCTGGTGTAGAGCACAGGAGGTGCAGATCTGGTCAAATATTAAAATTCAACCTTCCAAATTGTCTAATTTCTTCCTTTAAATGATTTTCTTTGTGTCACAAGGAGAAAAGACAGTGAAATGATAAACGGAGAGTGGGAAGGAAAGAATGAGACAGAGATACTTTAGAGATCGTTTTCAAGAGTGCCCATAAGGCATCGCCCATTACTTCGGTTGAGGAGTTTACAATGCCAAATGGTTTGGCATTGACAGTTTTGCAGGGCCGTGTTAAAGGCTTGACATGTCCTCTGGCAGTTTAGCAAATGCTGATAAGGGGAAAGACAGTAGAAAGTTCTGACTGTACTATGTATGCTGCCAGCTCCTTGCTCTATGTCCTTGCCCAGCTCTGAGAGTTTGAGTGACATCCTTAAAGGACAATAGCACTGATCTTAAATATAATGAAATGCATTAAGAGAGGGAGCTGAAGAGGCTCTTCTTTGTGTAGCAGTCTTTGCCCCTCGAAGTCATGAAAGACTTGTTACCATGGGCAGCTTATGTTAGGTGCATAAACCAGCAAGATTATACCGGTGAGTGCATAAAAACATTGGGGATCCCCTCTCTAATTAATTACAGGCAGTACCCCTGGGTATTTATTAAAGGCAAACAATTAATCAGCCCACATCCCGCCAATTAGTTTCTGCCCATGCTTTTCTGATGTGTGAGACCCAGGCAAGTCATATTATTTGACTGAATAAAGATTAGAGGCATTTAGTGGAAATAGAAATGTGTTTATCTCTGAAATTCTCAGAAACAGTAACATCGTACAGTGAAATCTTGAACAGAACTCATAATTAAACCTGCTGTAATCTGCTCCCACCTGAAGATCAGCTGATTACCAACTAATTGAAAGGTGGCCAGTGACTCACAATGGTGTAATCACGCATTCAAATGTGCATGACAAGACTTCTTGGCTCCGATAACACAGAGGGAGGGAATGAGAAGAAGACAGTGAAATGTGACATTTATTCAACCCAGACGAAAATGACGGCATTGTACGCTTCTGCAAACCACAACACTGGATGAGTCAGTGACTCTATCCATGAGCTGACTTTGTCATTAGGGGCTGGAGGGAATGCTTGCTGAGCTTCAGGCTACTGCAGACCATTGTTTTAAACCAACAAACAATAACACTGGTTGTCTTTTGGCAACCTTTTGTGGCTTTTCCACCAATGTTTGTGGTACTGAACCTAACCACTGCTTTTCCCACTTTCCAGTGGCTAAACTAAACTTTATAATAAAAATATGATCTTTTCTCAACTGTAACCGAGCGCTTTTTGTGCCAAAACCTAACCACACCTTCATCTGTTGAGAAACATAAAGTTTCAACGTGTCCACAACAAAATCATGTACAAATGTAATGTATCTATGGTTTGCAGAAACGTACAATAGCAACATTTATTCTGGCGATTAGATTGCATTTCTCAGGCTTTAAAAGTTACCACCTGCACTGCGTATGGTCCCATTGCCTTTAGAAAAGCCTCAAAAAGGTTCAGTAGTTCATTTGTTTGTGTTTATGCATATTTTTCAGCGCTGCATTGAGGCCACAAACCTGCTGTTTCACCTAAATCTGCAGGTCTGAAGCCTGAAGCCTTGTCAGGCCACCCCAGCACCTTGAAACGGTGAATGCTTTGCAACATGATGCATCGCTCTGCCAGATGCATCCAAAAGGAACACTATGACAATGAAAGGATAAACCTAGTGTATAATGTAAATATATACTGTGGCATTTAAATGATCCCCACCAGGCGTGAAGGAGTCCAGTATTATAAATCTGAGAGACCATCTAGTTCACTCATATTTGCCTTCTCCCCAGTCAGTCCCAGTTTTTTTATTTTATTTTAGCACCTATCTCTGATGGCAACCCCTGTAAAAGGAATTATCTGAGCGGCTCAGAGGTAGAGGGGGTCGTTCACCAATCGGAAGCAGTTCGATCCCCGGCTTCTCTTGTGTGCATGCTGAAGTATCCTTGAGCAAGATTCTGAACCCCAAATTGCTCCCGATGACTGTTCCATTGGAGCAGCAGGTGGCACCTTGTATGGTAGTCTCAGCTAGCAGTGTATGAATGTGTGTGTGAATGGGTGAATGTGACTCGTAGTGTAAAAAGCGCTTTGAGTGATCGGATGACTAGAAAAGCGCTATACAAATGCAGGTCCGTTCATGATCCACTAAATCTGTTTTTTACTTGATTACTTGCCCTTGTGGTAGGTCGTATGTGGTAAAGACCAGTAGATCATTAAAAACGTGTATCGCTGAACACAGAAGGACTATTAGATGCAAAAGCATGCTATCCAGTAGCAGTTCATTTCATTAAACTTTTATCACTCTATTTCCTCTTTAAGATATGTTGAGATTGAGAAGGTAACCCTCCCCCTAAGAGGAGGTAATGTGGATGTGTCACCCCATGGACTGAATATAGATTACGATTTGACATGTTTTCTGTGATGTTCTTCCAATTACTGGATATATAGTGAAAGTTCATGATGTTCATTAAACCCTGACCCTATTTTATAGGCCTCTGCTCGAAAATTACATATCCACAATGAAATGAATATATCTCTGCAACCACAAGGTCTATTTGAATACTTTTGGTGTCATGGTAAAGGTAGGCTGACCAATCCTCTTTTGCCTGCCCACTTTTCATGTCTTGTCCGGAGCGTCCGGGGGTTGTTTATAAATTGATGATAATGTCCAGTTTTCCTTGTATGTGTGTGTGTGTGCGTAATCCCCGAAAGGCTGCCTTATCGACGGATCTCCAACACTCACAACAAGGAAGCAGCAGACACCGGCGGTGCAGCATTATTCTAAGCTTCCAAGATGCCAAAGGGCAAGTGCAGCTTCACAGATGAACTGCAGAAAAAATTCCCAACTTACCTTCCCGACCCGGTCGGGATATATGGGAAGCTGAGTGCACCGTGTGCAAAGCTGGCACATAAGATTCTGTGTCTAATAAAGGTGCTAAAGGGAGCTCAAAGTTGGATTTTCTAATACAGAAGAGGTATTATTTAGAACATTATTTCATATTATTTATTTATTTATTTGTCCAGTAAGACGGAAAAGATAAAAGATGGCTATTATTTTACAAGTTGATTTTTCTAATACAGAAGAGACATTATTTCTATCATTATTTCATTCTAGAGATTTTACATTTATTTTACACTTATATTTATTTTTGTACAATTGAAACTTGTAAAAAGATTATAATAAAAGCAAGTTGAGTAACCTCTGAGAAGCCTATCTAAATTTCTGTCTTTGAAAGATATTATTTCGTAATATAACTGAATTTTCTATGCATACATATAAACTTTAAATATATTAAAATTAAAAGGCATCTTTGAGTAAACTGCGAGTATCATTTAAGCAGGCTATCTCGTGTGTTATATGTGAAGAGTAAATGAAGATGGCGCACAGCACAAATGAAATATTTTGAGGTTCGCCTAAAAAAAAAAAAAAAAAGCATTTTTAGGATGAGTTTCCCTTTGGAATGATGCAGCAGCACTAAACCTCTATCACATCATAGTACAATATGTGAACATTAACTCTGCAAAGGCTGATTCTGATAAAGTGAAGCAGAACAATATGAGAGAGGTTTTAGTACAGAAAATTCAGGTGAGCTCTCCAAAATTACACCATGTTTGCATGTGATTTTTGTCATGTACAATCCTATATCTTTAATTTTTTATTTCTGTAAATCCCTACTGATGTTATGGGTATACACATACAACTGTCTGTTTTGTTTTTTTACTCCATTTCCCACTCCAAACTGACCAATATGCACCTACATACATTTGAACCTGAGTTTCTATTCCGAGCTTTGGAGGCCCGTATCTCCACGATGGCTTGGTCGATTTGAATGATTGACACCTCGTTTGATTCGTTAGAGCCAATAGAATGATGCTATACCCACCAAAATGAGATTGACAGCACTGCAAGCCAATCAGAGTCAGCAGATCACATTGTGGGGAGATGTCGGCTGCTGTGAGTGGTCATTTTTTCCCGCCTGGATTCATTTGAATGACAGACAACTTCTGGTAGTACGCAAACAACAGCAGAATGCGCTTTTTACGGTAATTTTATTTTGGCAAAGAGATTTCTGTTGTTCTTCTTCTTTGGGCTGTAGCTCTGTGATGGTTTAAGGGAGAGTGATTTGGATTATACATGTGGAAAGAGTGGAGTATCAGCTTTCATTTGAGATGAACGGCGTGTGTTTTGAATAACGTGTGGTCGAGTTAGAGCCCAAAACATAGTGAGTGGGTCGGGATATCGGTGCTGTTTGGAGTTGTTGGAGTTAGTTGTTGTTGTTGCTGTGTATTTAGTTGATGTTAAAACTGAGTTTGGGGCATGTAAAAAGTTTTTTTACAGCCTTGTAGCTGAGGTTCTGCTGTTACATTTGATGGGCAACATCACTATATTCTTCTGATCAGTGTATTGATACACACCAGGCCTATATTAGCAGCTCAAGATGTCCCCAATTGGCTATTGTCGTTTGTTTTGATGACGTGATTGGCTGTATCTCCTGAAAAAGATTTGGTTTAAAAATACTGATTTGTTGAGGGCCTCAAAATTTTATTTTTTTTTGCTCAACCTAATGGTGTAGCATGATTGCCATATCATCATCAGTTGTGTGACAAAGGTGTGGTCCATATAACAGGTCAGTGTACCTGTGTCTCAATGCACGTGTTGATCTTGAAGAAAACATCATCAAAATAAAAGAAATGCATATGGAGCCAGAGTGTGTGACACTTGTTCTCTACAATCAAGTCTATTGTCAGTGATGAACACCTCATTATACTTCTCGTGTACTTTTATATTTTTTGGAAAAGGAGTCCAGTATGCCAAGAAACACAATAGTTTCATGTTATTCATACCAAATTCTGAACCTGCAACATTTTTCCAGGCAAGGCTCTAGGTTTCTTTCTTCAGTGTGTCATTTTTATATGATATGGTGCACATAAAAAGTGGTAAAATGTGAATCACACATCTTGCCTCGTGTATTGTTGCGTCAAATTAAAGGGCAGTATCTTTGCCCAGTGTGATACTTACAGGGCAATCTGGTGGCTCTGGTTAACCTTCCATTTAGAAAATGAGACATTGTTAATTTTGTAATTACAGCCTGCTGTTATTTGAGTCCGTAAATGTGTCACTTCCTTATTCGCTGTACTTAGAGGTGCAGTGTGTAATTACGGAGAAATATAGCTGATTATTAAGTCTCATGCTTTGTGTTGGTGGGTTTGGACTGCCAGCGCAAGGTTGTCAGTATTTGATGACCTGGGAATGAGACTCAGCATTCAACTAGTTGCTTCAAGTTGCTTCTTTCCTTAAAACTGCTTAAGTGTCAATAGATAGATAGATAGATAGATAGATAGATAGATAGATAGATAGATAGACAAATCTATCTATCTATCTATCTATCTATCTATCTATCTATCTATCTATCTATCTATCTATCAGCAGTGGAGTCCTTAAAGGTTGTCAGAATTGGTACAAAAATCATTATTCAGTCAGCCAATCAGGGTTCTCCGAGTCACTCTATGAATGAATTAAAATCATGTTTTAACCTTGTCCTTAATTACTTATTGATAAGAAAAAGTGATATTCATAAAAAAAAAAAAGTCATACTCACCGGAGACACTCCAACAACAGTGGCTCTTATTAATGATACAAATGTCAGTTCCATAATCTGTCAGTCTGGTGTTAGACATTCATCCCATGCACACAGGAGTAACCTGTCTTAACCTTTTCCCTGATTATTTATTCATATGAACACAGTTCAGATAAATGTGCCCTGCTCTGGGCTTTCTAAAATATTCCATTTCCTCTTTTGATTCCTCCCTTAAATTAACATTAATGGAATCATCAGAGTGCAAGTAAACAGAGTGCAGCGTTTCTGCGCTGCTTGAGTGCACACGGCTCTGTTCCTAGTCTTTTTGCTGTTTATCCATCATCTTAGTGACCAGGGTGTTTTTAAGCTTTAAACAACTGACTTCATTTGATTAGACTTTTTTTTTTTTTTTCCACTGACACTGAGAGAGCACTGACCAGCCATCCACTCAGCTCCTCATTCTGAAATTCCATTTGGCTTCATAAATAAATAATGTTATTCTCCACCACATCCTCATCCACTACCAACACCCCACCCTCCACCCAGTCCAGCTTATAAATTCTGCTTGTTTATGTGTTTGTGAGGCTACTCATGGGAATAAATGAGGAGCAAAGAGGTAATATTTTTGGGCTGTTTCAGTCAATTGTAGCGAGAGAGAAATCATCCTGGAGCCTAGAAAGAGTGCTCTGTAGATTCAGCGATTCAACAGCATCAACCACATCCACAGCTTCCTTTGAAAATGTTCAGATCCTTTCACCTTTTTCTATATTTTGTCGCCATTACGGAAACTCCGACATTTTTGTTGTAGTGCTAAAAGGCACTCTACAACAAGGGCATGATTACAGTATATATTATAATGGAAGATGTGTGTGTGTGCTTAATATGTCCCTGCCAATTTATTGGTTAAAAAAAATCTAGATAAAATGCTGTGCTTTAACAAGGAACCTTGCATCCAAATAATCATTGGCAAATAGAATTATAATCAACAAATTGCCATCATTGTTATTATTACTAGCAGTTCTGCTATTACAGTGTACAGCAGTTCTGCGTGTGTTTTTGGTGAGCTCTTCTGTGCGGAGTTTGCATGTTCTCTCCATGTCAGCGTGGGTTTCCTCCAGGTACTCCAGCTTCCTCCCACAGTCCAAAGACATGCAGGTTAATTGGTGACTCTAAATTGTCCGTAGGTGTGAATGTGAGTGTGAATAGTTGTCTGTCTCTATGTGTCAGCCCTGTGATAGTCTGGGAACCTGTCCAGGATATCAGTTGGAATAGACTCCAGCCCCCAACAGGAAAAGTGGATACAGAAAATGAATGAATAGTATCTTTCTCCAAACCATAGATGTAATATATTTGTACATTTTTTTTTTCAGATACAATGAAACTTCTCAATGCTGTGATGAACGTGTGGTTAGGTTTAGGCGTGGGTTTTCTCCAGGTACTCCAGCTTCCTCCCACAGTCCAAAATAACACAGTCTTTACTGGTCAAAAGTAGGTTAGCTACACAGAAGGAATCGATGGAGGCAAACAAATCCAATAGGGATGAGGCAGATGCAATCAACAGGCTCAATCCAAAAACACAAGAAAAGGACAGGGAAACAAAAGGCTGCAACGCTAGACACACAAGGAGCTAAGGTGAACTGGCACTGAGAGAAATCAAGACACACACTAAATGCCCTGGTGAGGGGAAAGATAACGAGACCCAGGTGAGGCTAATCAGGGGGGCTGACAGTCAGACAGGTGAAGTCCTCAAAAGGGAAGGAATACACGCAGGCGCAGGAAGTGAAGTGATCCGAAACGAGAGGAGATGCGAATTTTAAAGTAAAACAGGAAAAAACATGAATGAATGAAATAAAACAAATTGCATAACATTAGCTGTGACAATAGTATTACATAAAAAAGTCAGAATAAATATGCTGGCTTCCAGTCATCAAAACTTAGAGAAACCCTGATCTAAGAATTTTGTTCCAAAATGCTCTAAACGGGTCGGTTTAGCTGTTCACTTTCTAAAACATTTGTGGGTTTCAGAAGGCGTCATTAGAATATGGTCCCTCCCAATGTTAAATAGGCGATTACAGCCCTCACTTGATTTCAGAGAAGGTCCTTTTCTCAGTTCAAGGGACTCTGAGCCCTCCAGTCATCCTCCACAGACATTGGACAGTTAAGAGATGCATGGTCCCGGACATTCCCCAGACTTAGAGCGAGGCACTAATCCAGAAACAATGTCCATCATGCTCCAAGTCTGAAATTGCCTTACAAATCTCAGTTGTGCTGTCATGTGCCATTGAGTCTTCAACATTTTGCCACTCTACAACACTCTTTTTTGATTTGGTGCAGAGCCCGGCACAGATGCCATCAGAGTGGGCGATGGGATCTTGAGTTCTTCTCTGACCAACACCCTTCTTGTCCTGTCTGAGCCAGACAGCCAACCCCAGCAAGAGGTCTGCTGGTTCCACACTTTTTCCACACTGATCATTTTAGTACTGAAGTCCACTGTGCTCAGAACAACCTTTGCTTTGGCAATTTCTCTGTTCCCTTTGTGATGATTTCTGCCATCATATCCACCTGACTAAGTATAGACTTTTATGTTGGACATTAAGTGCAAACTGGTGGCAAATAATGTATTTTCATTAAGTCACTAGCATATCAAATTGAGTAAAAGGAATCTGAATAGTATCTGAGATCACTCTATATAAATAAGCAGTCACTCAAATTTAATGGCCATTCTTTGTTGAAAACACTCAAAAAGACAACATTTAGCAAAGCTTCATTTCCAAGAGGCTTCCATTATTACAGTATCTGACTGGAGATAGGGCACAGTGGCTGCACAAAAGCGTGCAATGCGTTTGGAAAGATAAATGTTCCCTTCAGAGGGGTCAGACCTTCAAAATGTCAGTTCTTAGATTTAGTAAAGCATAACCCACTGGCAATCTTTACGCAGCTTCCCCGAGAAGTTGTTGTCCATCATAAATCTAGAAAACGTCCTCTGTGCTTTCTTTGAAGCACAAATGAGTGGGGAGAGATTATATTTAGGAAGGCAAAGGTTTCTGTGAAGATACAGCTCATCGCCTTCAGCTACTTAGCAGGAACACCTCTGAAGGGGAGCTGCCTTAATGTTGCCCAGATCATTTACAGGATAAACAAAAAGGAAGGACTTGAAACAACGTTCCCTCTTTGCATGATGAGAATTCATAATGATTTACTAAAATGGCACCAGTTTTCATCTTTTTTTTTGTGGAACACTTACATTTCTGAAGGTAAAGACACATCTACCTTTCATCTGCTGCAAGTATTTATGCTAAGCTAAACTAAGCTAACCATCCATTTTTCATACATATACTTATGAAAAGTAATGCACTGCAAATCATACTGTATATAACACACGTAATCGGGAAGGCTGTGATCATGTGACCAGTGTGATGACGAAATTAAAGAAGCAAGTATTATAAAGACTGAAAGTCAGCCTAAAGAGGCAGGATAGGGTGGTGGAAAGGTCAAACAACACAGGACTTTCCCCTGGGGCATTGGTGCTTGGGGCCGTGTGTTATTATGTTATCTTCCCTAAACTTAACCTACATAACTTTACATTGAGCACATGATGTAATTTGTGGATTGCTAATTTGTTTGATATTATACAAACCGTTGTATGTGCATTTTCGTAAAAATATTATCCGACCCATTGTAAGAGGATATGTTTAACCATCCTAACTGTTGCTTTTTTAACAGATATGAGAATAGCATTGACCTAACACTTGGCACAAAAGCAAATACTGCTTACATGCATCAATATTCCAACACTCTAATAACAGCTATTCTCATCTGCTTTTACTTATTTCCAAACACATTTTAGCACTAATATTTGCCAACTTTTACTTTGACATTTACCTCAGCCTTACCTCATAAAGACACATTTCTGTTTACTGTATGCTGAATACAGGTGCCATAAAAACAGTTGTCCCCAGTTGCACTTTCCCCAAACTACATGTTTAGAGTAAAAAAAACTGGTGCTTAAATGTGACGCAAAACAGACGGACACACACGCATTCTTGTACCACCCTCATGGACATAATGCATTCCCTAACCCCTCACCCTAACCCTTAACCATCACAACTAAATGCGTAACTGTAACCTAAATCTAACCTGAAACCTAAAACCAAGTCTTAACCCTAAAACAGGCCTTTGACAAAGTGAGGACCGGCCAAAATGTCCTCACTTTGTTGTTAAAATAAATTTTTTGGTCCTCACTGCGCAGCATGTACAAGTACAGACGTACACACACACACACACTCAAACAGACAGGGTGAAACCTCAGCAGCTCTCCTGCCTGTCTGGGTGACACTCCATTTAACTCCTCCATTAAACACTGGAGGACCTTTTTTGTTGGATGTAGAGCTTGAAATAAATGTTCATTTGTACATCACAAGGCAGCGAGTAGTATTTCAGCAGGGCATCACTGAGGGAAGTATTATCCTCAGTCAATCCTAATCACATAAACTATCTGGCTGCATGAATGTAAGAAAGGATTAATTACAGGATGAACGAGGATCCATAGACATTCCCATTTTTCAATTTAACTGGATTATCATCATCTTCTCCAGCTCCATGAAATTGCCTAAGCTGCCCAGACTCTGATACATATTTGCCCACAGACACTTATGTGCCCTTCAGTGAGCAATAGAGGAGAGAGGAGAGGGGAGCCATTATCCTCCACAAGAAGATCCCACATCCATATCCCCTTCCTTCCCTCTGTCTCACTTTTTAATCTTCCCCTGCCGCCTACCTGTTTTCACTCTCTCTTCCTGTCTCTTCCTCCCATGAGCCCGTCCTCCTCTCTTGCTATTTCTCTTCATCTCTCTTTATTTTTCTCTTTCTCTGTTCCCTTCTTCCTCTCGGGTCTCTTTACTGTCCCACACAGCTGTCTATCATTCTCTTTGCCCGTCTCATCCTCCCTCTCCCTTTGCACTGTCACGGTTTCTGTCCCCTCTCCCCGCATCCATCCTTCAGTGTTACTCCAGTCTCTCAAATGAATCTGGTTAATGGGCCCGGCCTTTGTGCAAACGCAGCAGTGCGAGTGCAAATGTTCCAACCTGCAAACAAAAAATACGTGCACCTTCGCACGCTCATGCACACTCATGCACACACACTTTGCAAATAGAAATGTTCCCGAGCTCAAGCAAACTCCCAGGAACATTCAAAGACATGTAAGCAACCAGAAGCTTTGCTGAAAAGTGGCTCTGATGATACTGCCAGCATTCCAGTCAAAAAAACAAGAAGGCTTTGATTTATGTGTCCGGTGATTTGATTGGGTAACCCTTTCATGGCACTCCATTAATTAGCAGCTGGATACAAGTAAATGGCAGGGCGGAGCACAGCAGAAAGAACTAGTGGGGGGGTTGGGGCTTTTCCCTTAATTACCCCACTAACTCCAGTGTCTGAGGAGACAGGAGGAGCATCAAAGAGCATGTGTAATAAAGTCCATAACCCACACAACCCAAGCAGCAGGCACAGAGTATCTCCATCATTTGTATCTTTTCTGCAGCCACTGTATCTCTCAGTGTTGCAGCAGTTTATATGTGTATCCGCAAATGGCAGACAAATCATCAAGAGGTAAAATTACAGTAAATTACATGTGGTAACGGAAGCTCAGTGCTTTTGTTAAGCCTGAACTTTTTTGAATAATTCCTTGTGTTTCATTTAGCTTTTTCCTGTTTTTCATTTCCATGAACTGCTGTACACTTGCAATTAACTTGCTTTCTTGAGATGCTTTCCATGAAGATCACAAACTGAATTGGTCACAAGGGACAATCCTGGCTGAGCCAGCACCCACTGGAAACCCGCCTGACTGCTGAGGATATGGACAGCTCTCACCCTAATTACACCACGGCCGAATGGCTCGTAGTGATGGCCCAGTCCTCCGTTCTCTGGCAGCACCTTTTACAAATGCAAACTACCATCCCAGTTTGCCAGTTCATGGACACTGTCCATGACCACCATGCCACTGAAGAGGCATCTCGACCAGGGCAGTCATTTTTTTCAAATGTTAATTTTGAATGAATTGCTGTGAGGCCTATCTGTCTTGAGTGTGAAGTTAGATGAGTTTTTTTTGGATTTTGCTTCAGTGACCAGGAAACTGTAGCCCTTCTGACCCTCTGTTACCTGTCTGCTGCCTCAGAGCAGTGGCTCTCAGCCTTTTTTCATGTCAAGGACCCCTGAATTGTCACACATTAGGTCACACACCCCCATTTGATAAGATTTCACTTCAGAGCAGCACACTATTTCACAATACCTGCGGGGGGTGGGAGCATCAGATGGCATTTTGAAATGTGTTTTAATGACAAAAATATGTTTTTACATAGAAATGTTATTGTCAATGATTTAAGTGAGTAAGTAAATTGTACGTAATCCGATTTTAAGGTAAACCATAAACCTATTTCTGGGCTCCCCCATGGCCTTGGGCCAGGGTCATCTGTCCCTTTGCCCCCCCGATGGCGGGCCTGCTTAAGGGACCTCCATCTGAAAAGATTTTAGTTGTCAGATATGCTTAAGACCAGACTATATAGCTCTATAGCTGTCAACTGCAGTTCAGGAGAACCAGAATAGTAACTCTTATTACTCTCATTGGGCCTCTATAGTGAATTCAATTGTAAACATAACCTAGTCCCTATTTTTCTTGGGACTCCATCTATGACACCAGTTGAGAACACACAATGGACATAACACTAGCACACAACAGAGCACCATTAGAAAACCAGAACACAAAACAACCCCTAAAGCATCAAGCGACATTTTTTAAATCTTAATTGAGGTTAGCACAAATCTATTTTTTTAATGATTCCGTATAAACTTTGGCATCCTGTATCATCCTTTGACCTAAGTCAAGTCAGTTTTATATATACAGCCAAATATCTCAAATTTGCCTCAAGGAGCTTTGCATACTATAGCATATGACACCCTCTGTCCTTTGACCTCCTTCAGATAAGGATTATTAAACCCTTTCAAATAGAGGAAAGCTCAGGGATTGCAACAGAGGATGGATCCCTCTTTCCGGACAGACAGGCATACGATAGATGTCGTGTGTATAGAATAACCAACAGGATGACAAAGTTATAGAAAGATAATAAACGTGTCTGAAGAACATGGATCCAGGAGGAATTAAAGCAACCCAAAGTTTCGCCAAAGAGACAGGACCTGGGCGACATGACCTCCAGTTCACCATGGAACCTGAAAAGAGGACAGAAAGCAAAACTTAAACGCACCATTCACTGAAATAGGAGAAAAAAAACACGAACACACAGAGGGAGAGAGAGTCAAGGACAACATGCACACAAGGGAGACACAGAGAGACAAGAGAAGATGCTGAATCTCCTGGAGGAAAAACATCGACATCCAAAACATCTGGAACGAGGCACCAGCAGCCAGGGGAGGGAGACGGAAAGGTCCCAGGACAGCCAGTGTCTCAGCACAGAGAAGCCTGAGCGAAAAGACAAGGAGGAGGAACTTGGCGGAGAGAAATGGAGACACATCTAAAGTGTTGTGTTACCAAGTAACAAAAGGATGTCATCCATGACAAGTACAGGTGTCCAATAACTAAGCACCACTCAGGGTCAGATCAGGCATGTCACTAGCACTGAAGTCTTTCAGTACAGTGGTGGTTATGCTGTCAGAGCCTTCCTCTCAGCAACACCTAGCTGCATAGAGGCAAACCTCTCATTCACTGGGAGGAACTCTAACAGTATTCCCACACCCAGCTGGCCCTGCTCACTTTAAGCAACTCCGGAAAAGGAGAAAGTTCAACCCCTCTCCAGAGGTTTGGTGCCGGACCTAATGCTGTGCTTAGAGGTGAGCCCATCTATATTTAGTTGATACCACAAGCTCCAGTTCCTTCCCCAAGGTGACGCTCCCTTGAACCAGAAAGACTCCCCCCTCTACAAAATGATACGTTAAACTTATAACTAATGCGGTCCACATAGCTGACACCACACATTCATCCATCCTGTGTGTAGTTATGAAAGAAACATGTTAATAGAAACAGTTTAAAGCCTCTGCCCATCACACAGACCCCACCAAACATGAATCGGTTTGTATAAACCAATTCAGGACCTTTTATCTTTTTATTTCTACATTACAATATTGTAACTTCAACATCTAGACCACAAGTCACCCATGCTCATTGGTCTAGCTTTCATACAGCGGAGAGTTATCATTTCAGTGTAATGCTCTTGAAACATCATTAAACAAGACTCCTGAAAAGCTTACCCTTTTTCAGCCAAACAGCCAGAGGCTTCAACCTCAACATCTATGTGTTGTTTTACCTTCAACTCTACAAATATATTGCCCCAGCCTTACTGGGATGGACAGGAAAGCCCTCGGGAAAACTGTTCACAGTCATGGAGAATAAAACAAACATCTAACAAAAAAAAAAAAAAAAAAAAAAAAGCACCATTCGATGCTGTCAGTCAAAGCTGATGCTTTGACCGCTGGTTTTGACAGAGTCCATCTCGCTCGAGCTTTAGAGGTCTCTTGGTGGGAGCAAAGCAGATACTGGAGTTGATATCCACAAATATTAGAGCATTATAATTCATTATGCTGCCACTGAAGCAGAGCCCATAGCTGTGCTCCATTTCCGTACTGCATGTGCTCTCTAATGCAGAGTTTATACTTCTGCATCTCTGTCCACGTAGAGTCTATGTCATACCCCAGGCCTAGCGTGATGTGCACCTCCTCAGAAATGAAACACGTCGTTTACTTTAATTTACAGATAAGAAAAAATAAATTGTCAAGATGATAAAACCTCCACAAAATAGCATTTTATGTCTTGTGTGTAACTTATTCTTTGAGGATTTGTACTTTGGTATTTATCTGACATATGAGTAAAGGAAATCTCCGGTCCTCGCTAGGCTAAATTATACAGTGTAAAATGCCACAGGCTTGTGCTAATGACGTTAGCATGTTATCTTTGTTTGGAAAACGTGCTTAGTATAAGAAAGTTGTTTTGTCGCTGAACCTTGTGAGCAGGATCGGATTTAGTCATTCTGGGGCCCGAGGCGAAGACAGGCTTGGGGCCCTCCACATCCTTTTATTGATCCTTTTCTTGTTGTGGCGCTGAAATGAGAAGATAACACACAAAACAACAACAGGTTAATTATCCAGATACATACATTTTAACAGAATATTCACATGTCATTTTTTACCAGCAGGCTCTCGGATAGAATATCTAGGATGGGTCAAATGCAGAGAATTGATTTCCCTGGATAAGTTGTACTTTCATCATGACTGTCACAGAGATTATTTACCTTTACACAGCTCAAATATGGGCAGCAGCAGCAGCAAGCGGGTTCAGCCAGTAGAAGCTGTCCTCTGTGTTGTGGTGCTGAAATGAGAAGATAACACACAAAGCAACAACACAGATACATTTTAACAAAATACACATGTATTATTTTTTACCTTTTGTCCCTCTCTCTTCCCTGTCCCTTCCTGTCTTTCTCTCCCTTTTTTCTTTTTCTCTTCCCCTTTTTGTCATTGTCTTCCTCCCTTTTTTCATACTTCTGTCCTTTTACTCGTCTTCCTCTCCCTTTTTTCTTTCTTCATCTGTCCCGTTTACTTGTTGTCTCCCTCTCCCTTTTTTCTTCTTCTGTCCCTTTTTCTCGTTGTCTTCCTCTCCTTTTCTCTCGTTTTTTTTCCTTTCTCCTCAACCTTAAACTTCACAACATAGTGAAGCTAATTTGTGTATTTGTGTTTGAAATAGTCTCTATTTAGCCATGTTTAATGTGTGTTTCACGTGTGTTTAATGTGTGTTTTGAATCAACTAAACTTTACAGCACTTCACAGACACCCTACTGCTGACAAGTGTTTCGGAGAGCAACACAGACACACCACCGCATGAGTATAAATGCTCACAATGGCGTAGGCCATGTGCGTAGGCTACAGTGTAAGCCCTGCATAGAGCTGAAGCACAAGTATAATTCTTCTCATTTCGACAAAAAATAGATTTTAAGGTTTCCAAGGGGTCTTAGGCATTGATAGGTCCTAGACCACCTGTATTTTTTCACTGCATACCCATGCTCTCACCTAAGACCTCAACAGATTATATTACATATTCCCAGTTCTTAAAAAAACAGTGTTTGGTAAGACAGAAATAGGGTGAGCAGACTGTGATCAAGACCTTCCTCACAAGCAGCTGCTTTAACTTTTCACATGATGAAGATTTATGCCAGTAGTCGCACTCATTTTTAAACCTTTTAATAGCATGTTATTTTATTTACTATTATTTCGTCATAATTTAATTACTTTGTGGCACTTAATACATCATGCAGTTGAAATGAACATCTCTTAGGTAATGAGGCTTTCTTCTGTTATTCAACTGAAAAATGAAAAGTAAGCGATATTCATAATGAGCAGACTAGTCTGAGAAACTGCTGCCTGAACTCCTTTTTCCTTCACAACAGAATTCTGCGAGGCGTAGATTCAACAAGGTTCTGGAAACACCGCGTGGGGATGCTGACTCGGTAACAACCAGCAGTGCAGAATTGCCATCTGGACCTCCAATTGTCATCATGAGCAGAGATCTGGAAACATTTGGTCCCGGTTATGATCTCGGGCTTGTTTCTTTGTAACTTTATGTGGTGGATCCAGCTTGAGATGAGTGGGGAAGCATTACATCAGTCATTAGTTCTAAAGCATGTATTTTTTTTAAATAAATGTACTCTGAGTGTAGCAGCATTCACTTCTTGCTGAATGTAAATTTTACAGATTGATTATGCAATATCGTTTTGTTGGTCTCGACTCTGTCAGACTGGAGCGGACAAAGAAAGGACTCAGACGCAGGACTCAAAAACACAAAGTCTTGAAGAAGTGGTTGGTGCACGGATAATCAGTCCAAAAACAAAAACAAAGGTATCCAAAGGCAGCAGGGTCAGAAATGCAAAAATCTTGTAAAATCCAAGGAAAACACTAGAGAAAATGGCCAGAAGACTCACTCCAACAACTGAGAACGACCTGGCAACAGACAAAGGGCAGCACAAGGACTAAATACACAAGAGAGGAAGGGTAATGAGGGACAGATGAAACCAAATAAGGTGGGGCAGGTAATCACACAGGAAAGAAACACACAGGGGCAGGAAGTACCTGAAACGAGAGACAAGGGTGAGTTTCAAAATAAAACAGGAAATACTGACAAAAACTGAAAAAAAGGAAAGCATGATTTTAATGGGGACCTCAGGGTGTAACAGTCTTTTGGTTTTACACAGGACACAAACAGTGTCTGGGGTGAAAGTTCTGAGTTTGTTTGACTGATCAACATTTTTGCTCTTTACATTACAGCAGCTGCTCTGAGATTTAAACAATGCAGCCGCCTGCGTCACATACGATGTGTTGGTATCTGATGCCGAGGGCCACCGACCAAGTGTCAGTATTTAAAGAGTCAGGAGTGATCTGGTTCGAAATGGCAACTAAGCAAACTAAGTCCTCAAAACATGTACTGCATGATGGAATTAATATATTATCTGAGTATCTTCTCACATCCCCTTGTAGCATCCTGCATGTGTGCGTGTGTGTGTGTGTGTGTGTGCCTTGGTTTGTTTATAACATGACAAAAGACTCCAACAAAAAGATTCTTTCGCATAATCCTATCTCCGTGTTTTGTAAATGCTGACAAGAGGCATTATGTCTGCTACCCTCCAGACTGAATTTTAACAAATCAAATTTGCAATTTCCAAATGCTTCACACTGATCATTCATCAGATGTCTCCAAATTAAAATGTGTCTTTGCTGAAAACACAACAAAGAAATTTTACAAACAGTCCAACTCCAATTTGGAGAGTGAGCACCCAGAGATTATTTTGGCATGTGACAAAACAAGACCGTGTCTCTGCAAACGACTACATCTGCTTACATCCTTCCCTCTCAGTCTATGTTATATGGCGGTGTTGAAGAGCTCTGTGGCATCCATACTGGCTCACTGCAAGCCAGATCACAACTAAAATTGTATCCTCAGTCTTTGTATGATCTCTGTCTAATGAGCCTGGAAACAGCTGCTAACACATGGTTTTTTGAATAATAGATGTGATGGGCCGATGGCTCTCGTCTAGCATCGCTGGCCATGGGAGGAATGGATCTGAGAAACAATAACAGCTACATGATGCATCTGATGAAAGCAGAGGAGATGAGCCATTGTGACGCTCAAAGAATCCATAGATACAGAGGCATTGTTAGGTCTGAGGATGTATGTACCCACATAGACAAACACATATAGAGGCTATCTTGCATGTACACACTAATGACCTTTGATCCCTTAAGCCTGTAATCCCGAGATGAGTTGTAGTTTGGCTCACTGGACAGGCAACTTGATTTGTAGCATGTGTCATTTTGTGTTTGACTACATGTGTACCCTATTACTGTGACTTTATCTGAAAATAAGCAAGCTCGTGATTGCATCTGTGCTTCCTCTCAGAAAGATCAGTTGCCGACAGGCTCTAAGCGGAATACATCATCCTTTATCCCGTTCCCTGGTGCTGGCTCTGCTGGCACCACACAGAGTCACTCCATTTTCCACTGATCTAGTCCCTGTGATTAAGTGTCTCTTTGTACACTGTGTATAGGAGGATTTCTTTCTCTTTTTTTTTGTAGCTGTGGGCAACAATGAAAATCCCTCATCGGTGAGAAGTTGTTAAATGAAGCTACAGTATGTCAGTGATGTACCTCTGGAGCAAAAGACATGTCTTTGTAATAATTGCCTTACATGGGGGAAATTGGTGTTCCTGTGCCGCACATATTCATGTTCAATTGGCATGACAAAGGAGTGTCAAACAGTTGGTTGTCATGTCGACGTGTCATTTTTCAAAGCATGTGTGGGGAAAAGTCGTCAAAATGCTCTCCTGCTTAACATTATCACACTGATTTGGCTTTTTAAAATTTCATTTTATTCAGTCATTTATTTATTTCCACAGCAAAGGTGTCATGATGAGCAGTGGAAGGCTTGTAAAATCTCAATCCCAGAGACTTACGATTCTGATTCTTTATGACAGTATTTGAGCCAGAGTGTCCATAAAAAGAACATGTGAGAACGAACATCACACAGAAACAACCCAGGACCACACAGCTTAACCCCCTTTATGACCACAAACTATTCATATGAGTGTTTTCTGATCTGCCATTTCAAGGGTTTTAAGGACAACAATGGTTTATTAAATTTTGGAATCCATTTTCATTGCTAAGTCCAGTTCTGTCGATTGTGGTAATTGCCAAGATCTCAGGGTTCTGCAGCCTCACTAAAAACTGTCCCAATGGAGAAACGTACTTTTGCAGTCTGACCACAGGATGGGTTAAAAACAAACAGTTCAGCCAGATGATCGAAATCATTTTATTAACGTCACCAGGCATAAGTCTGGAGGGGATCCATCCTGGTTTCATTCCAAAGTTGTTGAAAACCAGTACTTGGGCAGTGACTTCAGTCATCAGACATCGACGAAAGCAGCTGTCCTTTCACATTGGCATGTACGTGGCCGGTCGCTGTTGGTGGTGTCAGGAGGAACGACGGTGGGATGACAACTAAAGTTAAGGGGGTGAACAGGGCTGTTTCAAGACACTCTGGGGGCCCCAGGCAAGAGGCACCTTGGAGGCCCCTCTAGTCATACTTCTACTGTTATTATACACATGATTATTGTCACATATGTACACTATCAGATATACTTTCAACATATTGTACCACAATAGCCAGAATTATAATTATAATATTATTACTTTCATTAATGTTGTTGTAAGCTACTGTCATTACCGTCTGTCCTGCATCTCTCTCTGTCTCATTGTGTCATACGGATTACTGTTAATTTATTTACACTGTTAATTTACACATTCTCACTTACCACTGTCTCGTTTTTTTTCCATCCTCCTCTTGCTCTTTTTATTTCTTGTTGCGTGCCCTGAAGAATATGTTCACTTCATTTTGCCCGGCACTGGCAGCAGCAAATCCAAGTCAGCTAGTAGTTGTTGAATGACAAAAACGTGTGTCAATTTGCGGTGTTGTATCAACGTAGTGCATTTATTATGAAAGAGACTGTATGCAATGTCTACATTTCCCATTGTCACATTGTCCATCACTAACCTTGCACACTACTGGACCAATCAGCCTAATATTTTGTATGCACATTTATGACTGTGAGCCCCAGGACCTCTTGTGGTTGCAGTGATTCACAATTGCTGAGAAACTTGTTTCATTGATCGCTTTATATTGTCATTGACTGCTGTATCCTCACTCCTCTTAACTGCTCAGGCTGCAAGTAATCAAGAAAATCATGGAGCAAAAGCATCAAGTGAAAGGCATTTCTGGGAGTCAACTCACCTGAAAAAAAAGCCTTACCTAGTCTGCTCCGGACCACATTTTGACTCTGTAAGGGCACAAAAATTGACATCCGTAGAAAGATTTGGTGTTATTTTGAACCACAACCTCTGCAGATTAATTCAGTACATCATATGTTATGTCCCACAAAAGTTAGGCCCAATAATGACATAAATAAAGCTGGCGTTTTTATTGTAAAGGCCCTGACACACCAAGCTGATGGAATAGTCAGTGTTGAACCTACGGTGAGCGTCTGTTGCCCTAGTTGTTGTGGTATGTCCTGAAAGCAGGGTTTTCTGCCTCTCGCTGGCTTGTTTGCCGTACATTTTTGTTCAAACACACAGTATATCCTCCCTGCTCGGCGCCTAGAGAGGCAACAGAGGGAGCCTGGCTCTCTGCTGCGATGACAAAAGGCGCAGCAAGTGTGCACCTTGCCCGCCCACTCAAGGTGCATCCAGGACGACTTGGAAAAATGAGCTCTGACTTGTTAAAATAAATTTAACGGTTGTCAGACTTGATTTACAGTATGGAGAAATGTGGGGGACATAGGGGACAGACAGCAGCTGCAGGGGACATGGTCTGTACTTGGCGTATCCTGTCTCCACTACGCCCCTGCTTGTCACCTCACTGGACCATATTTCAGCAATAGTACGCTGTTTGCCAGATCTCAGAGGGTACAGTGGCAGTATTTTCCTCAAGTGGATTCACCAAAGTCACACAAACAAACTAACTAATTGAGGCAGTGGTAGACCAGCAGCTGCCGTGTCAGTAGGGTGAAATTACTGTTTTTGTCAATAGAGTCTAGCCTGTCACAAAGGGCTGTCTGTTTTGGAAGCACTGAGGATAAATGAGACTTGGATTACACTGCACAACTTGTGTGAGAGTTTGTAAACGGATGTTTTGATATAGTTTTGCTGTTGCTGAACACTGACCCCTAGGACTTCTATTCATGTTGAAGTGTCTCCCCTATTGGATTCTTCATTCACTGGACACGTGCGAGAAAAATAACAAAATCAATATCACATGGGGAGAGTAATTACAATAGAAATTGTCATTTGTAGGTGAAGAGCTCCTTTAAAGAAAGGAGAGGATCAAATCATTGCTGGCTGTTGTTGACGAGATGCGTATCATTATTCCGTGACCACAACAGGTTGCTTGTATGAGGAAGATAAATGTGACTTGTTTAAGTGTTTGTACAAGCAACAGATGCTGTTTTTTCTGGCAAGGACAGCTCAAACAACACGCAGGTTGAAAGAGCTTGAGGAATTTCTAACATGATTTGTTCATTCACTGAATAAATTACAAGTCCTCCATATTTGTTTTTAACCCTGATATATGTAATTATAAAGAGAAATAACCCTTCACACACAGGCTGTATTATCTTTTGTATGAATAAGGCCATGTATTTACTGTAACTGGAGTCACATTTATCTCTCACAAGCCATTAACATGGAAAAACATCTCTCTGTCTCAGCTAATATCAGCCCTCCATAAATCTAAACCCACAAGCATCAGTAAATCCCAAGCAGCAACAAGCTCCACACACTCTGCTGCTCTTTGTTACAACGTAACCAAATCACCATGAATGTCGACACGTAGCACCTGAAAATCAACAAATAGCAGCACAAGCTCCCTCGGCCCCACGTGAAGCAGCCATGCCTTTATACCGACGCGCCATTAGTGAAGGCATTCATCTGTAACTCAATGCCATCCTCGACGGGGATCTAGTTAAACA
Source organism: Epinephelus cyanopodus (assembly GCA_026686955.1). Classification (NCBI taxonomy): domain Eukaryota; kingdom Metazoa; phylum Chordata; class Actinopteri; order Perciformes; family Serranidae; genus Epinephelus; species Epinephelus cyanopodus. Next base: position 23,583,825 of record CM048932.1, on the reverse strand, counting down.
GAGTATGTGTTTCACTTCAGTGGCAGCAAACATAGAACACTCATTCGCCTATTTCATTTTCTAAAATGCATCGATCCCATCCTTGATCCCCACGAGCCCATGTGAGCAATCCATCAGAAGTCGTTGAGGTTATTCAGCCCAAATTACAATTGATCTTTTGAAAGTTGACTGCAGGACACCAGGGAGTAAAGGACATCTTTTTCCAGCTCAAGGAGAGCTGCTTAAGTGAGTAATATAGGAGGGACTCATGCTCTGTCAAGTGAGCACCTCCTCAATTAGAGTTAAGCTTAGACATCAATGGGATCAGAGGAGAGGATTTGACTGCTCTTCTCCCTTCCCTCCGTTCTTGTGGGATGGTCTCGTGGCAGCCAACTTCTGCATGCAGCCCTGTTTCACAGAGCAGATAAGAGCTATTGTAGTAGCAGCTATTCATTGGTCTTCTGCATCTGCAAGGACATTCCAAGGGCTATCCGTGTAAAGATCCACTTATCTGTCCACATTAAAACCAAGGTATTCATCTCCGCCCTAGGTTTTGCACTCATGATTCTGGAACAGCTATTTAAGAGACCCTGAATGCTTTAATTGAGGCACGGGATCTTAAAGCAAAACGGTTTCCTGTTCTCATTAAACCAGTTTATAACTCAAGCTGATGTACAAAAATAACACCATTTTTTATTCTCGGCGCACTGTTAAACCAGCGCACCATGAACACAGGATTGAAATGCAGATTGATTCATACAGAGACTTGTGATGCTTTCATTATCTTTTGATTACATTTCCATTTAGAATTGAAAATGATTATACCCTCTTGCCTGCCAGCAACCATAACAGACATATCTGGGGCAGTTCCAGGCAACATCACGCACACTCTTCTATGGATACTGATCTCTGGTAAAAACAAACAAAAAGGCACTTTTGATTTTTGCATTAAACATTTTGTTGTTTTTTTGTCGCAAGGACCGTTAGATGGGCTGCCATGAAATGCTCCTAGAAAAAACTCTTAGCTTTGTGAAGTCACAAGGACCACCTGTCGATAGGAGAGAATGCAATGTTCTAATCACAAACTTTGTTATAGAAAAAAATAACAACATCCAGGTTGGAAAAAACTGGTCATGTGGGATTCATGTGCAAGATGAGAAAAACAACTTGTAAAATGCCACATACAAGCTTTGACTACTATGTGAAAATGACCAAGGCTGCAGCTCAGGCCCCCTATCCAGTGGCTCCCATTGGTTTGACAAAAATCTATATGGAAATGAACGACAATTATTTTTAAAGACTTTAATTAATTCTTACATTTTCCAATCGAATAATTGTGTAGCCAATACACTGAATTTAACACACACAAAAAAAAGTTTTAACATCTTGTCTTATCTATGTGCGTCATACATCTACAGCCTGGTGCCTTTTCCTAAAATTTGCCGAATCTCAACAGCGACTCAATACTGAGTCTCCTCAGTGAGGCTAGCTATTGATTCCAAATACAAAACCATGAGCAGTTTATCAAATCCAAATCTATACTCAGGAGGTTAAGAGGTCAGGGGTCAAACACGAGAAGGCACTCAGCGAAAGCAGAAAAGCCCATTCAGGGAAATTACACAAATAGCAAAGTCCATAAATCCAAGCAGAGTCAAAAAAGGAACCATAACATCACATCTTGTTCCCCTGTACCTACATATACGTATTTGTACGTACTGTACAGGTACACCGCTGCTACAAAATATTACACCCTAACTCTGACGTAATCACGCTGTACGTTGTTCTAAATCGTTACCATACTTTGTTGTAAGACATATTAATGAACACTTATTTAGATGAAATGATGACGTGTTGCCGTCACTACATGTATAAGGCACGAATATGTTTTGTGGCTCCAGACAGTTTACTAAAAAAGGTTGCTGACTCCCGGTCTCATGTAGGTGTTATTCCACAGTGCTGTGTTGTTCTCTTTCACATAGAGGTTAAGTCATGATGGTTATATTCCATGTTTACAAGGCTTGAAGTTGCAAGTTATAATATTATTATAATATCAACAGTTTTTACGGTCGATCACAGACAAAATAAAGAGATGTTATTCAAATCAATTCATGTATCAGTTTATCTCATGTCATCATAACACACTGGTTACATGAAAGAGCAGTGGACATGTTGACATATCAAACACGGTGTTGGTTATTCCATGAAATGATTTATATGCATGTGTTTAATGAATTATACATAAGGAACTTTAAAAAATGCACACTGAATCGCAACTGCAATGTTAGTCTAAACAACAACAGCAACACAAACATAATTAGATTATTTTTCTATATCTTTCAGCCATCCAGTGGAGTATGGAAGTCAGTGGCTGGAACGGTTCAAGAAATCAGGGAGCCCAAGGGGGACACCAGCTTTTGAGTGTTAAGGCTCCATCTGGGTCCCCTGAGGTCCCCGTAGACGGAGCGAGAGCATGAGTGAGGACCATGGAGAAAGGATAAAAGAAAAGATGAGATGGGGAGGGGTGCATGAGGAGGATGGAGACATAATAAGGAGTTGAAAATGAAGGAAAAAAAATGCAGAATATATAAATATTTCAATGCGAGAAATGGGCAACTTTTGAACCATTAGTTGTAAAGACATTATCTCGTTCATCCTGTCAGATTGTGACAAAAATCCAATGACTTTATAAGACGTCTTGGTTTTATTATGTATTAATTTCTGCATTTCTAATACATCAACTTCCCTTCCAATCTTGCTGTTATAGTCACACCATATTAAGAGGCGGCTCATCGTCTTTGGTGCTCGGAGATGATAAAAGATGCTTTCCCATTATAATTTCCACAGATGTTCAGTCAGGAAAAGTGAGCAGAAATGCAATCTTAAGGAAATAACATTTTAAACGAGGCATCGTACATCTTACCGTGAATCTGATGAGTCATATTCTAAAACACATTGACCTCAGTTGACTTAACGAGGAATATTATTCTTTACGACACACATCCTGCATGCTGCACACTCCCACCTACCTAACAGACCTCACATAAGGTCCGCTGACTAACAGTGCATGTCTTGAATCTCGAATCCTCATATCTTAGCTGTTTTAGTAAAAACTTATCTTGAAAACCAAATAAATACGACTGTCAATTTTTTAAAATATTTAATCCAATTAAGCGCATGATTGCCCATAGTTATCTCGCGATTAATCTCTAATTAATCACACATTTTTTATTTGTTCTAAATGTGCCTTAAAGGGATATTTTTATCAACATGAGAGTGGACAAATATGTTTGCTTTATGCAAATATATGTTTATTATCATTGCAACAGTCCAAAAAATGACAAATATAGTTCAGAATATTCTCCAGAATAACCTCAAAGGAACAGCATGCTCAAAACAAATGCTGAAAGTATACCATGGCAAACTCAAGCCCAACAAGCCACAACAGATGAACCTATTGATCTGATGTGACATTACTTACAGTAGTAACACTGACACAATGCAATGGTTAACTAAACATCCTGTTTTTAAGGAGCTTGACGCACTCTGGTTGTAACTCAATGCACATCAACACATGGTCTTGTCAAGAGAACAAGACTTGCCATTCAAAAGACCCCCTTTTTTTTCATTTCTGCTCATGGAGGTTTATTTCTGTTTGCCATCCATAACGTTACCGCTGCATCGCTTCCTGATTCACAGTTACACACGTCAACAAAAATTGTGACGTTAAAGGGAAATTTACGTTAACTTATTAACGCTGTACTGTTGACATGCCTAGAAATAATATATCTCTGACCATTGTAAAGAACAAATGGGTCGGCCACAGACAATATAGGGGAGTCAGAAAGTTTTGAGCGATGGACTAACATGTTGTTCTTGGTCCTCTCGTGGAATTTCTTGTCAATATGAAAAATCAACACATTCTCAACTACCAACATTTCAAATACAGATGCTTGGTCAGTGGCCCTACATGTCAGACAATGACGCTCTAGGTATCCTCCAGCATCAGTTTTTGACACTCAGGGAGAGCGTGTCAACTTATGCTCCTAACATGCATTTTTGTCTTCTCAAAATAAATTCCTGTTTTCCCCAGGAAATGAGCAGCCTCCTCTTGTTCAGTTTTACGAACACGAGGGAAATCCAAGCTCAGGATGTAAGATGTAACTCTTATTGTCACAAGAGTGATTGGGTTCCGGGGATGGGAAGGAATGGAGGAGGCTGAGATGAAGCTGGCATGAGCAGACGGTGAAGGAAGTGTAGTGTGCAGGTGAAGCTGAATGGCAGGTGAGTGATGATCCCGAACACGAAGATAACACAAGAGGAAAATAGTTACTAGTCGGCAGTGAGGTTTATCTACTACTTGGCTGCACAACAGTCTGGCAGTGCTGCTGCATGCTGATGAGCTGATGAGTCAGGAGGACTTGATGAGCTGATGGCAGGCAGGTGAGTATGATGAGCAGAGCCAGGAACTGGGGAAACCAGGGAGGGGGACCATGCCCATGCCGGCACACAGACAAAACTAAAGAGGGGAGGAAGGCGGACAGGAACACAGGGAAGGAGAATCACAAGGAAACATGAGGAACAGCACAAGTTATGGCAGTGCTGTAATATGAAATGCATTCAGTCTCTTCGAAATAAACAGAACAAAGGTAAAAAAACAACAACTTCAATTTCAGATTTAAAAACATGTGGTTAGGTTTAAAAATATAAATTATTTGACTTAAAATAAGTGTGTTTGTTCCTAACATAATGTAACATCATGTGACGTATGCCACCGGCATAATGTTCTACACATACTCACCAGCTATGTTGTTAAATAACTCAAGTGACTTTTGATTTCATGCAGGACACAAACAGCGGACTCCTGGGTGACAGTCCAGAGTTTGTTTGATCCATCCAACTCCCCTGCCGCCCAGCCTGTGCAGACTGTCTCACTCTTTACACTACAGCAGTTACTCAGAGTGTCAAAAAAATGCCCCATCTCGTATCGCTGCTAAAAGGTGTGTTGGTATCTGACACCGTGGGCCACTGACCGAGTGTCAGTATTTGATGAGTTAGGAGTGAGACTTGGTTAGAAAAATATAGAATATTTCCAGCCTTTAAAATCTCCAGTCCAGTGCCTGTCTGCCCAAAATTCAATTTCAATTTATATATTTCTAAGACCTCTAAACATTGTCTCAATATGATTCTTTCATACCCGTATATTTCAGCCACAAGCTGATCCGTTGCTGTGTGTTTGCACTCCATGCCACAGATGAAATGAGATCCTCCCTCACCAGGAACGCTGCCCGGCTCCTTCTTGAGCTCTAATCATTGAGTTATCTCCCATTTGTACTGGAACTCCCTCCTAGCTGACTTCTTGAACTCCATTCAGGCCCTTCCATTCCTCACGAACACTGCGGCGTGTCACCCTCTTGCACCCTTTCATGTTACCACCGCATCCTCTCTCCACTGGCTGCTCGTGTCAAGTTTAGACCTCGGGTGCTGGCGCGCGTTCCCAAACCTCCGGGCCATAGTGCAGTCATAAACACTGCAGCGTTGTGCCCCTATCAGCCACTTGTCTTTCTCCTCGTCTCTGCGATGAATTGCGATGTTCTTCCCCCCGTCTCACCTATAGAGAAGTGACCTTTTCACTCTATTCACAGCAGCGCAGTCACTCCTCATCTTCCCTTGCAAGCTGAATTTATTTTTTTCCTAAAGTTCAGCAAATTCCTCTTTTTCTACTGAATCAAACAAACTTTTTTTTTTTTTTTTCAAAAATGTAATTGCTCTAAAAATACCTCTGTTATTTAATTTAACCTGTAGGTCTCACGTTATCTTTCTATAATTGTGACCATTTAACTCCCATAAGCTAATTAAAATGGGATTCTGTCAAGTTAAATGTATTCCGAAATCACGTTAATATCTGCATGCGAAAAAGAGCGACGTATAAAAGGTGTATAGGTTGTGAGTCTGTGGTGTGTAGTCTGCTGCACAGCTGCGCGGCAATTAGGCTCTGAAATGCCCACCTGTCCAACAAGGATCCAAAATGAATTAATACAGCTAAGAGCAATCCATCAAACCTTTTTAGAGGGTATCTGTGCTGAATCCTGTGAGGAATGTCATGCAAGTCATTAGTCAGTCAGGAATTAAATAATTAAGAGGTTTTTTTGGCAGGCCAAATGTCCCCTGTGAGTTTAACACAAATTAGGAACATCAGGTTTGAGGGTGGAATAATGTTCAAAATGTCCATGGCGCTGGCATCAATCATCCTAAAAGAGAATGTAGGTAGGTAGGTAGGTAGGTAGATAGTAGATAGATAGATAGATAGATAGATAGATAGATAGATAGATAGATAGATAGATAGGCCTTTCTTCATTATCTGTGAATTAAAAAACATCCGTACCCACTGGAACTCATCCTTTAAAACTGTGGCTTTGGGAGAGAACCGAGATGACAATTCATCCCAGATTAAAGTTTTATGATTCTTTGTCTGGGTTCGTCTGGTGGATCCGACTGACTGCACAGGCTCGATCAGGCTGGCAAAATAAAACACCCCGGGGATGGTAGAAAGGGATCAGCCAAGAGTAACAGGACAGCGGGTCATTACACACAACAATTGTCCTGTGGGCCGTGGAGCTACAGTGGAGGAGTGGAATCAGAGAGGGAAACGCGTGCGAGCGTGTGTAGCATGGTTAACGTTTAGCAAAAATGTATGCATGACAATAGCTTGTTAATGAGCATGTGTTCCTTTGTTGCTGCCCATACCTAATGAACTCTGTGTGAACTGCACTCGAATCAAACTGTGCTCCTCAATAAATACAGCTGTAACTGAAATATATACTTTTGTGGGCAACTTTGTGGGCAGTTTCTTCTTGTTTAGTGGCAGCAGTATAAAAACAATTTCAATCAGGAGTGACAGAAGAATGAAGTAAAGATAATAGTTTAAGTCCAGAGGGAGACATTTTGTGATTGAGGGACATCTAAACAGCAGCAGGATAACTCCCCCATGGAGTCCAGACACTGGTGGTGGTGGCTGATGACTCTGAGGCTGCTGACTGCTGGGACGTATGAGGCTGATGAATCCAAAGACTAAGTGGTGACAGGGAGGTGGAGGGTGCATGTGACAGCAGCAAGAAAGAACTAAGGCAGAGAAAGAATCATACTTAAAATGAGGAGCAGTATGATGATAGGCGGACAGAGAAGGTGTGTCGCTGTGCTAGTGGTTCATTGTTTCAACTAAACAACTAAACCCTGGGTCCACAACCCTCTAGGGGGTCAGAGTTACTGCAGAAGGCCGCAATATTTTTAGTTTTAATTCAATTTAAGTTTTAATTATAATTTATTAAGTTTTTTATTTATTTCAAAAATTAAACTTATCTGAAAATACACATTAACATGACTACCATATATCAAATCGGCCTGTTCATTTAAAAGAAACATTTACAGGGCACAGCATTAATGACAGTCTAACTGTTACCTATGAATCCTTGTGCAATCGTGTGAACTAGCTGGTGCTAAATCACTGTGCAGCACTTATCCACAATGGCGGGGTGAACTATAGCTAACATTCACATACTATTGAAACAAATCAGTCAATTACCTGTTTATACTTTTAAGTGTATGGACATTCTTGTGAACAACAGTAAATCATGTGACTTTTTGTAACCTTTCTGTCCGCCTCAGAAACCACTGGCAAAAGTCTAGCGGGTGAGGCTAATGCACCTAGCCATGCTACAACTGCTGCCGACATAGCAGCTACAGGCAAGCGCACATTAACAAAATATTCAAAGAATCATCTCAATATGACACGAGGTCCCCTGAAAACAAGATTTGTGACATTTTGTGGACTCAAAAATATTGGCAATCTGATATTTTTGCAGTGCACTTCTATTTTGCTGTATCATCATCATCACTTAAGACGAAGGAAGGAAATTCGTTACCAAGGTCCAGCAGTGTACAGCATAAATATCATTTTAAGATAGACCCTATTAAATAACCGAGAACATAGCTAAAAACCTAGCAGCATGTTGTGTGTGTATAGATTGTTTTGACCTGTACATGTTTCATTTGTGCCAATAAACTACAGAATATAGTACATCAACCTGCAGAGTATACTGTGCCCTGATAAAATGATTATTATATATCAGATGTCCTGACATACAGCATGTTGCAGCTATGTTTCTTTGCATAAGAGCCATAGTCAGTCCTGGTCTTTGATTCATGCACAAGTGACCTCCATTTAAATTAAATTTAAAAGGTAGAAAGATTCAGTGTGAGCTTGTTTACCTGCATCTAAACTGTTAAATTAGTAGTTAACCTCAGAGCTGTACTCACACAGCGAGTAATTAGTCAGTGATTTCAGACGGGGGAGCACAATCGTCTGATCAAACTATTAAAATATATTACATTTTTAATCTGCACATGGAGCTCGATCAGCATCAGAAATAGGGTGAGCAATGGTGCACATTACAGAATCTTATACAAGCCGCACCGGGCATGACTCACGGCGGCAGTGCATCACAACATCTGTCAATATGAATGTGATTAAGCAACACAGGAGATTGAATTTTAATTTATAGGTTAATAGAGTGATGACTTTATCAGACTCGATTCACCATGTTTAATTTAAAAACAGTATGTGCGGATTTAAAGTGGATATAAACGGGAGAATTCATGTGGCTGTGATGTTTGGCTCGTGCAGTTCATGTCGACATAATCTCAGCCGGTGAATAATAACACATGCTACCAATAGACCCTTACCTCATCCAAACTCAGGAAACACGTACGGGGAAACTTCATCATCCCAGTCTGACCCGCTGACCCTCAGACAGTCTGCGCAGTGAGCTTATGGCCTTCAGCATGTTTAACAAGGAACATGAGCTGTTTCCTTTGGTCTGGCTCTCTAATTAAGCACTGACACGGCTGTTAAACTCTCAGTGGTCCTGTCTGCCGGAGACCACAGCTGGTCGCGAGAAAGCCTCCCTCTTTGCTGTGGGACGCCGATTTCAGCTCACATCACTCAGTCACTGACACCGCGGCGCTGAGGGTTTGTCAGGAGGAGGTATTACAGCCATAATATTTTAACAGTGGACAACCGGGTGTATTTATGCAATAACAATATAAAGGGAGCGCAGCAGGGGGAACGGGTCAATATAGCTGTCATCGGATTGAAAAGGAAAAACAGAACACCCTTATTCTCTGTTGAAAACACAGAGGGGCTAAAGTGTCACAGCTCTGTTATTGCTTTGCAGCGTCGTAGGTGGTGGAGGTTATGCTGTTATAGGCACACACATGGCTGGTTTGGTCAAAAGCCGGATCAAATGCACGTTACTACTATTAAGAGGAAACCCAGCAGGGCCATCATGCCTGCCAGTCAGAGAGAAGCTCAGACAGGTTGCGACCTCACTCTTTGTTGAATGAGGAGAGGCTGGCTTGTAATATCAGAGCAAGCAGGAGACCACTGCCGCTCTGCTGGGAAAGAAAGAAGCTGTTGCAAAGACAGGATGAAAAAAGGTTGATGTTTGCTTTAATCGTCTGGCAGCCAAAAGAAAGTCTACGGGATGATACAATACCGAGGGTCAGGGGTCAATAGTCGACATGAACGCATGGCACCCTTGGGCTCCCTAGTGCTCCCTGTGGAGTTTTAATGCCTTTAATTAAGAGGCATTTCTCCCCCACCACCAACAAGTTTGAGCTGAATAGCACTCCCTGCAGAGGGAAGCAACCACTCTCCTTTTATTAGGAGATATTAGATGTGACTGGGCTGTTCCGCTGACTGGAAGCTCATTATTAAAAAAACTGCATTACCTCAGCAAGCTGTCCTTAACCACGTCTATTCACGGAGAGGGGAGAGAAATAGAAAAGGATAGAAAAAGTCTTTGATAAAATGTTAAAAAAAAAAAAAAAAAAAAAGGATTTGCATGAGCATTCCAAGAAAGGTAGTTAGGATGCACAGAGAGAACTGAGCACAGATCAGTGAATAGGAGTATAGGCAGCCTTTAGAGTGAATGCAAATCAGGCAAGACCAAAGGATAGGATGTGCACTGTGGGAATGACCCACTCTCCCAAATGAATATTCTCACAGCAGATCCTCACATGCGGGCAGACAATGCCAAAAACGGTCCCATCCGAAGCCTTCAGAGGAGGAGGACAATAAAAAATCCCAGGCTTCAGGTTTGGTGGCCCACGGTCAGGCATCCAGCTGCACTCATTAGAGGTCTTTTCCAATTACAGTGGAGCTGTCTGCACACCCAGCGTCATGGTTACTCAGAGGCCATTGTTTAGACAGCTCGGCCCATGTTCCAGAGTTTGGAGCCTGAGAGGGTGGATATGGAGGAGTTTATTGTTTTTTTTAGGGGAACAATGGCTGCTCTACACTGAGTAGGGTCCAGAGATGCAGGACTGTTTGTCAGTGGGAGCCAGCCAAGAGCCTGCAACACACACCAGGAGAGGATAGAAGCGGGCTAAACACAGGAACAGCGTCGGAAGTGGTGGAGCTGTTGGTGCTGATGATGCCCTCGCACTCAGGCAAACACCAGAATGTTCCTTCTCCGTGCATCGGAACAGAGACAGAGGACGGAGAAAGACAACATTGCTGAAGATAAAAAAAAACAAACACTGCAGATAATCCATAATCACATTTAGGTGGACCGGGCTGCAGATTCCTTGAGGATGCAAAGGAAAGGAGACAAGGAGATAGCTCAAACAGGGCAAGTTATTGCTGACCAAACTTCAGTTATAACCAGGTCCATTTATTAATGGCTCTGATTAAAACTATGTCCTGTCAGAGTTAAGTAAGTATCCTGAAGCCGAACTAGAACTTAACCACGTGACAATGCATTGCAGTTCAACAGGAAATACATTTTGAGGGAAATGTACTGCCAAGCCAATTACGTTTTCAATGAGAAAAATGAGGAAATGTTGCCAATTAGGTCTGTCAAGTTGTGAAAATGTTGATTACAGCTGCCCCTAATAATCGACCAAACGTTCGTCAACCAGAAAGGTCATTAGTCTACAAGATTTTATCAATCGCTTAGTCACAGAAAAATAAATAAATTAATAAATTAACAAAAGTGAAACTCTATTAGGAGCTGCTCCTTGTCAAAATAAATCAAAACCTATATACGGGACCATGTGGGAATTTAATTTGAAAGGACAGATACAGGAAGAGGCCACGCTCAGCAATCATAGAGGAGTCACGTTACAAACCAATCACAGCCGACAGATATCTTTCCCTTCTTCTGTAAATATTCAGTCTGATAAATACGGTTGATTATTTTAGCGCAGGGCTACCCTTTACATCTGTCCCATGGACGATAGGCCTACACACAGGAACAGTGTCGGTGGTGCTGCTGCTGCTGATGTCCTCGCAGTCAGGCAACAACCAAGTCTTCCTTCCCTTGTGTTACCCCACAGTTTGATTGGCCTCCTTGCGTGGAATGGAGAAAGACAACAAAAGACACATGTCTAGATCACATCTTGCTGAAATTCTGAAGACGAAAAACACCGCAGATAATCCATAATCACATTTAGGCGGACTGGGCTGCATACTCCTTGAGAATACAAAGGGAAGGAGACACAAACAGACACAGCGACGGGAGGAAACACAGACAAAGTGCCACGCAGAGACAAACAGAAGGACAAAAAGGAACAGAGGAGTTCAAAAAGGTACTGAACATGCTAACACAAAGGAAAGTCCATTCATAATGAGAGCTGAAAGAATCCAAGCACCACACTTGTGTGTACAGAGTGCACAAGTTTGGTAAGTGGTTTTAACATCACCAGGAAAGACGTCTCCCTGCTGTGCAGCTCCACTAAACAACTGAAGCATGCACTTGAAGGCACTCAGCCGGCTGTAAAATAGAAAGAAGGTAAAGGGGGAAAAAAAGAAGATAAAGCTCAACACTGTCCATCACTGTACTCTCATAAATAAGTGTATCAGGGTGTGCATGTGCAACAGAGTGTGTATGTGTGTGTGTCTATGTTTAGGACATTTTATGACTCAGTGGTAGGACTGTTTTCAGTGTATCGCCCCATGAGGTTTTGGTGCACAGTGACCTGCAGACAGCAGCCAAAAGCCCAACAGTTTAGGTTCGTATATCATACACATTATCCAAATGAAAGTAACAAAATATGATTATACAGTGGGAGACCATATTGAAACCTTGGGTACACATTATATACGATCACATTATTTCAAGCTGACTTAACATTGATTTAAACACTGCAGTATATTTACGCGGAACTCTGGTATTTCCGCAGGCAGCTGTGTCAACGCCTTTTCAGCGTCAATATGTTCGCTGGGATTTCTTAGTGGTACTTTGGCAAAGCGTAGAGGAGTGGGAATAGAGCCGAGGTGTTTCAGATAGGGGGCAGGTAAAGATGCCAAGACTTGGCATCAGGAGAAGGAAAAAGACGGGTAGGTGAGGCAGATGTCCTGGCAGCTTTACAGATCCCTTCACTTTATACCTGCGGAGAGACAGCAGACCTGGATATAGAACATTTTTGTGGCCACCCTCTGAAATGACCTGAATGACCTATTGGAACATTTTATGATCCAGTGAAGTTTAGGCAACTAAAACATCTTGAGTAAAGACAATACCCATATGCAGTGGCAATGTTTGGGCTCCCCTGGTCAAAATTTCATTTACTGTGAATAGTTAAGCAAGTAGAAAATTAACTTATCTCTAAAAGGCATGAAGGTAAAGATTTTAATCAAGACTAAATTATTATTTTTGTTTTGTACAATTTTAGAGTGATGAAAAGGAGCACCATGCAAAAGTTTCGGTACCCCAAGACATCTGAGCTCTCACACACCTTCTACCAGGGTCTCAGACCTTAATTAGCTTGTTCAAAATCATCGTTAGGAAAGGCCAAGTGATGCAAATTTAAAAGCTTTATAAATATTTTGACTCCTGAAACCTTGTCCAGTCAATCAGCAGCCATGGGCTCCTCTAAACAGCTGCCCAGCACTCTGAAAACTAAAATAACTGATGTCCACAAAGTCAGGAGATGGTTATAAGAAGAAAGCAAAGTGTGTTTAGGTAGCTGTTTTCTTAATTTGTGATGTAATTAAGAAACAGCAGTTAACAGTCCGTGGCATTTAGATTCTCCAATATTTAATGATACTCGGCTCCTGATAGGACGAAGACCAATAAGAAAGGGTGTTCGCACTCTGAGAGATATTTTTAATAACACAGGTCTTCGCTCTTTACCAGGTACCTCTTTCTTTTTTTATTTACAATTGAGAGCAGGCCCCCTGAACAGGATATGGAGGAACGATGTGCCAGAACTGAACCAAGATGTGGACTGGGACTCAGTATGGTATGGTTTGTGGTATTTTATTTTACTGCCTATCTCATGTGTTTTTCCTTTTTGTCTTGATGACTGTTGCTGTTGTGTTGTTGTATTGTTTTGCATGTTTGTTGAAAAAAGAAAACAAAAAAATTTGATTGAAAGAAAAAAGAAAAGAATGGCAGTTAACAGGAACTGTGGAGGTCAAGTTGAGGTCTGGACAACCAAGAAAACTCACCAAGAGAGCTGCTTGATTGTTAGAAAGGCAAATCAAAACCCCTGTTTGACTGCAAAAGACCTGCAGGAAGGTTATCAGACTCTGGAGTGGTGCTGCCGACACCTGTACAAATATGAGCTTCACAGAAGAGTCATCAGTTATAAGAAGAAAACCTTTCCTGTGTCCTCCCCACAAAATTTGGCGTCAGAAGTTTGCAAAGGAACATCTAAACAAGCCTGATGCTTATTGGAAACATAGAAGTTAAAATAGGACTTTTTGGACGCAATGAGCAAAGGTATGTTTGGAGAAAATAGGATGCATAATTTCATGACAAGAAAACCTGTCCAACTGCTAAACACGGGGGTGGTTCGGTCATGCTTTGGGCTTGTGTTGCAGCTAGTGGCATGGGGAACATTTCATAGGAAGAGGGAAGAATGGATTCAGTTAACTTCCAGTAAAATCTGGAAGCAAACATCACAGCATCTGTAAAACAGCTGAGGATGAAGAAGGGTGACTTCCACAACAGGACAATGACCCTAAACACACCTCGAAATCCACAGCAACCCAGCAGCTAGCAAACACACACACAGACACACTGCAGTATATGGTGCCCACAAAACTTAAGGTTATGTATCGTGCGTTGTAGCCAGTGATTCAATAGGCTTTGTCATGGTACATACGTCAAACTTGATGCTGTACCTTAGTTTATTAGACCCATGTCCACCTGAATGTTCCATCATGTTCCTTCTGAAGCCTACACAGTACATTAATGTAGTTTTTCATTACCCAAAATAAACAGTGTCTCTGAACATAATCCAGGCAGTGATTATGTTGCCACAACCATGTAATTAAGAAAGCAGTTTACCAACATACAAACATAATTTCCAGGAGACAGTTATTTACGTTCACATGAGTCATCTAGCCTTTTATTATTAGCAAGCGCACACATAAGTTATGGCAATGATTAAGCCAGAGAGGCTGTAACGTTTTCTATCACTCACCAACACCGCAGCTCCCTGACTGACTGATTAATGCCACCTCCTGACAATAATAAACATTATCGAGAGAGCGAGCTATAGCTTCATCCCTTATTGCATGTAGCCGTTCTCCTCTCTTCCTGGAGCGACCACATGGTCACTGCCACTGCAGCACTGATATCAAGACAGATCCCTATACATTTGCTATGCATTAAGCTGATTCTGAATAATGAGATACAGTATACACCTAATGTAACACTAATGAGGGGTATATCTTCTTTATGTCTGTCTCTCTACCATATCTGTGCATCCAGTCATGCCGTGAAGAGGTGCTGCTAGCTTCCAATTAGCCTATATACTACAGTAACATAATGGATCTCCAGAAATTCAGTTATTGCTTTTGGTTTTGGTGTGCCATCCCAAGACTTTCAGTGGCCCCATCTGGCCACCCCTATGAAGCATTTCTAGGGGTGCCACTATGTGTCTACTACCTCCTTCCACACTCACACTTCCTTCTGACTTTCTTTCTCCATCTGTTTCTGTTTTCTCTCCGTCTCTAGTTGTGTCTGAAGAAAGAGAAATCAATGCCAAAACACAATGCTTTGCATTCTCAGGTGAAATTAGCTGCCACTCTGCATTGCAATCAGCAGTCCCTTCTGAAATCAGAGCGAATTGGTGTGAGAATGCAGCTTGCTCACTCTTTTATTCTGTTTGAAATTATCGCTGTGTGCATGTGTAGTAAGCTTAAGATTGTGTGCGTGTGTCTGGATGTCAGACGGGGTCAGGGCTTTGATGTAGTAGGGTGGGTGGCTTATATCTGATATTCCTACTATAGGAATCATGTTTTCTGTAGAAACTTGGGACGCCGAAACATTTTGTAGAAACACGAGCCTGCGTTAAGAAACTGTCTGTTGAAGGTCGGTCTGACTTGTTATGTGTCCCCACTTTCTGTTAGAAGAGTGACATTATCAGTTATTCATCTGAAGAATCTGCATAAATCATCTATGCTGTACATGATTAACAAAGGCACAGTTTATACATGTTTAATATGAACAGTAAAGATGAAATCAGTTGTGCCCAACCTTGTTACACTCTCATCGCAACTCATCAAACATTGCTACATATGACGCGCTATGTATCTCTTGTTGACGTTCAGAGACAGTCTCAATTTAAACTTATTACATACATTGTGTCTTTTCATAATACACCTCTGTTTTTACAGAAAATATACAGTTTCTGCACACACTTCTTTTTCAAAATTAACTTACGTTTCTAAAACACCTTGTTTTAAGTTTGTTTCCTTGTGCAACAAGAGAACATGCTCAGGTTTAGAAAAACACATCATTGTTTGGCTCAACATTCACATTGACACAGCACAGTCAGTATTATTCCACCACAAAAGGTGCCTTTGTGTGTTAATATTAACACCCAGATCACTGACAAAAGTATTTGACGAGACTGGAATGAGAATGAGCTGTGTTGTCAGTGTCTGTTTGGAGTTCCTAGTCATGTTTCAGCTGCCTATGGGTCATTATCAGTTCCATCAAAAGTAATTTTCTCTCTAAATATTACAGAAAATTATTTTCAAAAAAAAAAAAATACAAATTTGAACATCAACTTTGTTTATCTCCTTTTCTCTATCATTAATCATCTCATTGCAGATTCATCTTGGGAACCTTTGAGAGAGCCTGAGTCTTTGATCAAGAGCTACTGAAGTAAACCAGCTCAACCTGTCACCTGTATTTCAACCCATCTCATCCCAGGTCTTCCATTACTGATGAATTGTCGCGGCCCTCTGTGTCTCATAGAGATCACACACAGACCAAACAGCTGAAACACACTGTCACACATGGTTAATGTTGTAAACAGTGGCAGTAAGATTTAGCCAAAAAGTAAACTCCTTGGTTAGGTTTAGAAAAAAAAAATCACATGTTGGATTAAGATAAGTATATTTGTTACATAACAGTTTGCAAGAACTGTACGTAAAATGGTCAACACTACAATAAAGCAACATTGACTTTTGGTTTCATACTGGATATACTGTGGTCTCCTAATTTGGAAATCCAGATACCCCGCCCCAAGCAAATTCGAATTTGCACTGCACGGGGATCTGGCCCCGACGAGCAGAGCCTGTTGAATCGCCATCGGACCAATCAGATCAGAGGCGGGCTTTGGGCGGGCGTAACATGATGAGGACAGCACTGAGCCGTTGGAGTCTAAAAGTAAACAGCCAAGATGGCAGCTGCCGAAGGACTGTGTCCATTCAATTTAGCTTTGGAAGAAACGCTAAGCCAACTACACTTATATTTTTATTTGAGAGAGGAACAGAAGATGCCCCAGAAGCCTTCTTAAAGCCAGATTCAAAATCCTTCTAGATTTGAGTCTGGATAGTGGTCTCCAGGATTAAAGTCTATGTTTGTTTGATCCATCCACCTCCAGTCCCTCCTGCCTTATGAGCACTACAACAGTGACTCTCAGCACCAAGTATTGGATTTAAATTGGACTTAGCTGAAAGCCTGGTGCTGGCGTCAATATCACACGTTGAGGGGCGTGACAAGACGTCGCTGTTTGACACCCTGCAAAATGAGAACTGGCTGGCTATAGCTCCATCTTCAACAGCACAACTGTAAAATGCTGCTCACACATTAATGCAGCACTATAAACATTGTAATAATTTCATAAATAAAGATATATCAGTCACAGGGGACAAATTATTGCAGAGTGAGAACTTATACTTTGAGACTTTAAGTGCATCTTACTGACAGGACTTTGCACTTTGACATAGATAAGATGTTAAATGCAAAGCTTTACTTGTAATGGAGGGTTTTTAAATAGGCCTGCATTTGTATAGCGCTCTTTTAGTGTTAGTGACCACTTAAAGTGCTTGAAAACATGAGCACCATTCACACACGCATTTATGCACTGGGGGCCAGGGCGGCTACCACACGTGCTCATCGGATAAACATTCAGAGCATCTTTCTCTCTTAAGTGCAACACACACGGCCGTCAAGTGCCGACTCCCAACACACGTTGGCAGCAGCGCACAGCGGCACCATCGAGTGGCTGTACGGTTGCCAACTGTTAGTAACAGAAGAAGAAGAGGAAAAACGTTGAGGCAACGACAACTTGGATTTCATGGTGAGTTTCTTATCAAAATTGTCTTATTAAAAATTTAAAAAACTTAACATTAAGCATCCCTTTGAGTTGATACTACGGTGGCCGAGACTTATGTAAAAGGCTTTTCTTGCCTCTTTTTAATCAGTAAAGTACTAGTATACAAACAAGTTTACAAACAGTGAATGAGGTTCCAGATGTAAAATTATAAGCCTATTGTGGTATCATGCATGTGGAGAACGAACCTTCTGAAATTGCTGTCATGCACAGAACAATCTGTAATTGCTCATGTGGATGTAAACTGCTCATGTCCGGCGTTTTGAACTCTACCTACACTAAAGTGTGGACATGGCTTAAATCAAAGCACAGTTCAAAAAGGAAAGGTAAGAATGGGAGTTGATTGGATGGTGATCTTATTGTCAATAACAGCGCCGACTTTCAAAGCAAGCGCTAACAAAAACTGATGATATCTTCGGACACAATCTAAACCGTAATTTCAGTAAGTCGCTGAAAGAAAATAAGAAACCTGCCAAGCTCAAACCTCATACTTACTGTGCTATCCTGAGCTCCCACACAGCAGGCTACTATATATTCATTGACAACTTTCAACTCTCAGCAGTGAAGAGAAGACTCCCCTTCATCTTCTCCTTCCAAGCATCATTACCAACACCAAATATTCTCCACAGTAAACACCAGTATTCCTCCTGTCTTTCTGGAACAAATGGGACTGAAATCGTCTTCGATATCTGTATACCAGTTCCAGTTTTTCTGTGGCAGATGGAGATTCAGTGTTGGTCAGCAGAGTGTCCACCATGTATTTTTTGAATTGCCTCACATATGGCAGCCTGGATGGATACCTTTATGCAGTCTTAAATTAAACCACAAAAGGTCAAACCCTGACTGAACAAAATTAATCCTGCGCTTGGTTTCTTGCTTGCTGTCAATAAAGTGTGGGCAAAGACCAAAGGAAGCAAATCTCCAGTGTTCCTCCTGCTCATCGACTCTGAACGCTGTCTCACCTCTCTGAAACTAGGAGCTCTGCCAAACCCATTGAAATGTAAATTTGGCCTAGAAAACAAAAAGCTGTTGACCGACTCCGCCCTTTGGAAAATTCAGTTCACTAAAAGTCAGCTTTTTCATTACTCTCCTCTCTCCTTCAGACTCACACTGTGACCCAGAGAAGAACTGGCTGCGTAACACTGCCACTGACTCGGATTTTATAAAGATCTGACACAGCTCAGCTCTGGTATAAAATTGACACGTTTCTAAATAACAACAGGAATATTGCATGGTGACATGGACTTGTTATAGGATTACTAAAAGCTCTTTATAAATTAGATGGCAAGGAAACTAAGACAGATTTTAAAGAGACAGTTCACACTCGAATCATAAGTACATATTTGTTCTCTTATCTGTGGTGCTATTTTTAAATCTAGATTGCTTTGGTGTGAATTGTCAAATGTTGGAGATATCAGCTGTAGAGATGTCTGCCTTCTCTCCAGTATAATGGAACCAGATGGCACTCGACTTGTGGTGCACAAAGCGCCCCCCAAAAATACATTTGAAAAACTCAACAGCAATGTCTCTTCCCAGAGATCATGACTCGGGTTACTCAAGATAATCCACAGACCTTGTTGTGAGCAGTTTCAAGAACGAACATTTTCTTTTTAACTACACCAGCCAACAGTATCACCACGCAGAAGGAAGCGTACATCTACTGCTTTTAATTGCATCCAGCCACATGTTTGGATCCCCTCAGGGATGTGTTCTTTCTCCTCTCCTCAGGTTTTATTTCCTCGCCCCCGTAGCGAGTGAATCTGCCTGTAGTGAAATCGGGGCTAACCGGTGCTTCCTCCTCAGGCTCCACTTCACTCAGCTGCTTCTTCCCACTTTAATCTGAATAGCCGCAGCATGACCAGAGGGAAGCACAGACAGTTAGCCTCCCCCAGCTTCCCAGCTAGCCCCGGCTCTCCGTTTGGATCCAACCGGAGCACCGAGCCCTGGTTTGTTATTCAGGTTAAAGTGGGAAGAAGCAGCAGGTTTATCAGACAGCTAAGTGGAGCCTGTGGAGGAAACACTGAGACCGTCTGGATGTGATAGTCCGTTGAGGTGCTGCTGTGCTCAGCTGCACAGATGGGAAACCCCTTGGCTGACAGGATGCACCACTGTCTCACTCCACTTCCAGTTTCCCTTCTTGCATGATTTCCTGTCACGCAGGCGCAGAACGTACGCGCTACTTGGCCGTCGGATGTAGTCCGTGTAGTGTGTTCAAATGGAACTGACACAGGGCGACGTAGACGACGCAACAGTTGGCTTTCGTTGCCGCTACATCTTTGATGTCGGTTTGGTGTGTCAGCACCTTAAGCATTACAGATCGTCCTTTGCTATCGCTTATCTAAACCAGCAGTGACCACTAATTGTCCATGATCTACCCCTGACAGTGTGTATGGGGTGCCGTTTGTAAAGTGGCTAACACTGAAAATAACATCAGCATAACATCAGCTAGGGTGTAGTTTCGCTGAATTAAAATACATGAAACTGCTCACAACTGTGGATTATCGTGAGTAACCAGGTCATGATTTCCAGAAAGAGACACTGCTGTTGAGTTTTTCAAGTGAGTGAGTGCCATCTAGTTGCATCATATTAGAGTAAAGTCAGACATCTCTATGGCTGATATCTCAAACACTCTGCAACTCACACCAAAACAAATGCACTAAACGTCAGAGGGAAAATATGTATTTTGGATTTTGGGGTGAACTGTGGGGCTATAGTGTATTTTTACAATACATATTTTTTGTTATGCGACCTTCATGGAAAGCCCAATTTTAACAACATAAGTCATTTGCTACAAGTACATCATAATTTGAGGTAGCAGCATAAACCTGGATGATGGCTTGTGTTTATAGACCGCTCCAGTTTGCATTCAGCCTGCTGTGAAGAGAGTTGTAATGATAACATTATGTCACTAAGGACAATAGCTGCTAACTCTACAGCACCACTGGAGCCAAGATTAGATCAGACACAATTCAAGTTATCGTGATTACGCCGTACAATCAAGTATGTCAGTGATGACAGTCCTCCAAATCCCCTGTTCAAAGATAAGAATAGTTTTTGACTGAGATTCTTGGCACACACTCATTTTTTCTGTCTATTTTCTGATTCTTCTATGTAGGGAAAAAAAAGATCTGTTGACTTTCAGATCCCAGGAGCTATTATTCTGCTGTTGTTGCAGGGAGACAGGGATGAGATGTGACTAAATATAAATGGAGTGACGACAGGTGTGTTTGTAGCCTACTGTTTGTCATACTGCTGGTATTGAAGTACATAATCTACACAAACTTTTGTGTCTCTACACATGTTGGAGTGAATGACAAATACAGTACAAAGTGGCTGCACGCACAAATCCTGCAAATTTCAGGCTTATTTGACAAATGCTGTGCTGAAATTCCTATCGGGGAAAGACAATATTATCACTTCTACAACAACCGTCATAGAGACAGAAAAACTCAACACCACAAATCTGTGATTCAGACTAAAGGCACAGCGGTGGGTAATGGGCCTTTTGCTGCTGGGTCCCAAAGCAAGGCTAAACTGTTGCAGTCGCAGTGGGTCAGAAAATCTGGCAGGGGAAAGCAAAATGCAATCCCTACCTATCACAGCAATCCAGCATTTACTCCTGAGCACTTCTTTTTCAATAGCTCGCACAGAGGTGAGGTCCTGGCAGCAGGCAGGTGTGGTGAACGTGTAATATGGCATGTTGTACTGAAGCCCTGCAAAAAAGATTGGAACTGCGATTCACAATTGTAATTTAGAGGGAGACTGAGTAGCCTACTGTGGGGTTTAAACAGCATGGCCAGAGCAACAATTTTTGGGGCTCTGTGCAGAATTGATCCTCTCACCCACCCCTTTTACTGTGTGTTCTTCTGCAATATATGTGATGACAAGGCAAAAGTAGCACAGCAAACCACCCTACCAAGACATGCCAAATACCAGAAGTCACCTTGCAAAGTCTTTTTAAATTATACCATTTTTATGAGACATTTGTGGTGGAAACAGAGGCCATCTATCACTCTTTTCCACCAAAAATAGCATGTGTGCAAGTTTTTTTAATGCAGAAAAATGTGTTAAAAATAGGCGTCAGACTGCTTTGCCATTGCCAGTAGACCACAGCTCTGCAGTAGATGAGTGTGCCACCCCGATTTCATTTATTTTTTCCTCTGGTGTGTCATGTTTCATGTCAAGGTCGGAAAACAGGTAAGTGTACAGCATGGAGGTCAGTGTAAATGTTATCATGACTACTTTTAATATCTCTTACAAAAAAAGAAATGCTGCATCAAACAACGTCAAAATACGTCCACTAAAAGTGCATTTTTTTCCACACAGATAGGCTCAGATTGTTAGTATAATTATCCAACAACATAATGGAAAGGAGAAATGAACGTCTGTGTTTATCTTTTAGCTGGATTCGGACATGTTCTTCTGCCTGTTGCTGCTCCCTCTCCCTCCTCGTCGTATCTGTTCACTTTAGCTTTTAACTAGCTCTGACTTCCTGATACAAGTCTGACACTTTTTTACACTTTTACTTTCTATTTACGATTCACGCGGCTGAAACTCTTTAAAAATCTTACTTGATTTTGTGATTCATAGTATTACAACTCTATGATTTTATGTATCACTTTATCCATATTTTAAACTGTTTCAAATGTCCTTTTATATTGAATTGCTTTGTTTGTCTGTTTCATGTCCATTCTGTCTGTTTTCATGTGACGCACTCAGTGCTTATACTGCCCTTATTGTAAAGCACTTGTACTGCATTTCTTGTATGAAAGGTGCTATGTAAATAAAGTTTATTATTATTATTATTGTTACGTTACTTATTCAGTCTCTCTCGAACTCTGTGTCAATTAAATTTTGAACAATGTTCGAGTGCTGCTTTGACGGTGACGGATGGGATATTGTGGCTGCTTGTCATTGCATCACACTGGCAAAGGGGCTAAAAACTAGCGCGTCCATCTGGCTGTTGTGTTTCCATTACTGCTGATCGAAGCCAATTGGAGCTGGAGCTGATTAATACCAGTGACTACTGCAGACTCATTTGTCCCAGGAGTGAATGCCGATTGTAACCTTTCCTATTAAAAGCAAAAGCCAGATGTTAGTGAGTGTTAGTGAGGGTTTCTCTCTCCAGTGGGAAAAGAGCTTAAGTGTTGATTTCAGCTCATTTGTCTCGGTGTAATGCAACTGCAGTGTAATGTGCAATTAGCATTCTGTGCTGTTTAAGACGTTTGTGACAGTAGGGAGTTTTCTAATGCTACACACAGAGGATTTTTCCTCACAGAAGATTCATCACACTGAATCAGTTTTATTGGTCATCTACATCAGTATATGTATTAGCAGACAGTAATGGCTGAAATGCAGAATGCACTAGGACAACACACACTCGAAGTGGCTCTGAAGAGTGGCATCTATTTACACTGGGAGGTTGATGAGGGGATGAGGGAGGGCTGAGTGGGCACAGGTGACTGGTTTAGGCTAATAACCTATTATAAGGTACTTTATCTGAAGCCGTGGTCCATATCACTATGTCAATAGTAATTTACACCTTGGCGTTAGAATCGTGTGCACACTGAAGAAGCAGCGAAGAACTCGGGGTGGCATGTGACAGGCAACGTATGTGTGCTTTTATAAAGCCACGTATGTTTTGGTTCAGGGTTGATCTTTCTGCCTGCATCCCTCCCCTCATCCAACACACAAATAACAACTTCTACCCAGTAGAAAAATGACTGAGAGGAAGATAGAGAAGGGAAAATAAAGTGCTGGAAAGAGTGCACACTAGAGAGTAGGTGAGTAAACAAACAAAGCTATAAAGTGAAAGTGAAAGTGGCAGGCAGAGGAATTACACCAAAACTCTGGCAGTCAATGTCCAGCCTCATCGGTGGCATGGATGCTGTGAAGTGAGGGGCTTGCTGCAAGGATAAAAACAAAGATGAAATTTCATGCTAAAATGGCATCAGCTGTGTTACAGCATCTTAAGACATGCAGGTTTGTGTGATGCCATGTACAGGCACAGGCACTGTAGACTACAAATGGCAGCTGAGGTGGTTAAACTAACAGGTAGGCAAAGTTTTATGATGACAAAACACTGACACCGTGCAGCAGGTAGATCCGTATTAAATAAAATGGCCCTCTCGGCTCAACCCATCATGGAGGAGTATCCAGGCCACGGCGCTGAATGCTTGAAGAGCATTAAGGACGGCAAAAACATTAACTTGGCCTGACGGGGAGGCCACGAAGCATATCGTCTGCTCTCTTCTGTGGGAGCGGGACACACTTTCAGCCGCTGACTATAGAGGCCACATTAAGTGGGGACTGAGGGCACCTTTGTCCCAGACAAAGACATAGTGGTCTAATTAAGACCAGTGGCGTCGAAGGCAGAGAGGAATTTAAAGGAAGTCTCAGACTCGCGGTCTCGCCAGTGGTAAACAGACGGACGGACAGACAGGCAGACAGACTGACACATGGGAAATCTCTACATCTGTCTCATCCTAGACTCTGTTTACCGCTGGGACCTCTGCCAGTCTGCTCTCTTCCTTCTTGCCACATGTCTTAATTAGACCACTGTGTCTCTGTCTGGGTCTGCGGCCAAGGTGCCCTCGCTCCATGTGCACTGGGTCCTCCAGTTGGCGGTCAGACCACATCTGTCAGAGCCACTTCAGCGCCGTGTGAAATATACTGGAGCCGTGAACCCTGCTTACGCTACGGTGCAGCAGGATTTCTACGGCCACGCAATGGAAATCATAAAGGTAGATCAACACGGTGTCACATCCGATCATGGTGATGTCAGCTGAAGTTAAATCAGTTCATTTTGCGGTATGAGCTCAACGTGTACCCACGAAAAAATAAAATTAGACAGAGGATTTAATCATCCTAATGTTCAGCTGTAAAGTCGTGAATGTTGAGTATTATTATTTTTAATAAACATCAATTGCATTTTGGAATGGAACCCCCTCCTCCTCAACACAAACTTCTTTTATTCCCCACGCCATCTCCTCAGATGTCTCACTGAATTACGATGCATTCAGGTCCTGTAAAACAAACAAATCACTCCCCTGCCCTCATGTTTCTCTCTAACTACTTGCCTGAGTCACTTTCCCCCTGCCCTGCACGCTCTCTCGCTCTGCTTTCAATGTCTTACACACACACACACACACACACACACACACACACACACGCACACGCACACGCAATCTCTGTCTCTGCCAGTGTGAGTTAATGAAATTGCAAATGCCAGGCAGCAATTTAGTCTAGAATCAATCAGTGCAGATGTGATGAGCTTGATTTGATTACATATAAAATTGTGATTTAATGTTTGGTTGGGGCATTGTGGTTATTATAGTCACCACTGACAGGGGAAATGAACAGGCAAGATGGAAGTGGCTATTCACTTGACTTATTTGTTTTGTTTTTTTATTTTGATGGGCACTAATGTGTCGGGTAATAACAATATAGTATTTACATTACTGTGAGTCTAAAGGGTTTCGGAAGTCTGTTACTGTCTTCTAAAGCTGTGAGGTGCTGAAAAAACAAATATGACCTCAGTTTAATTAATCCTGTTTAAACAACTCCAGCGGTTGTTTCAGAATTGTCTCCGTCTTCTGCTTCTTTTTTTTTTTTTTTTTGTATATAGTCAAAAGGCTTACAGTGACTGTTCCCTGCTCCAAAAAATGAAGGGAACTCAAAAATCACACATCAGATCTTGATGAAGAAATTATTCCAACTGACAATCTTTACTGATGTACACTGTATAGTCTGTTGAGAACAAAATGACGTAACAATAGTCAGTGGAAACCAAAACCATCAACCAACTGAAGGCTGATCCAACTTGAGTGACTCATAATGTGACTCAGTCGTGTGTATGGCCCCTTCGTGCCTGTATACACTCCTGACAGCGGCTGATAAGTCAGCAAATGGTGTCCTGGGGGATCTCCTCCCAGACCTGGATCAGGGCATCAGTAAGCTCTTAGACAGTCTGTGGCGGTACTTGGTGACGTCACATAATGTCCCATAGGTGCTCAGTTGAATTTAGGTCAGAGGAACGAGAGGGCCAGTCAATGGCATCAATGCCTTCGTCATCCAGGAACTGCCTACACATTCTGGCCACATGAGGCCGGGCATTGTCCTGCACCAGGAGGAACCCAAAGCAGCTGAAACTGATTCACGATCACTTGTGCTTCCTAAATGGACAGATTAATATCATGATAGTTTAACCGACTTGGTAAGTGTTCCCTTAAACCTTTAGCAGTGTTTCTGTATTTCTGTTTAAATATTGATGTTTCTACCAGTTTTCGTGAGCATCAGGATGAACTGCAGTAATTGGTTCATTTCATTTTGATGTATGCTCTCAGTATTTTTATAAGTGATAATACCAGATACGGTGTTCTGGTTCTGACACCTATAAAAAATTATAGGACGAGAAGGAGGCAAAGCTATTATTTGATATGATGGAACAAGTCTGAGTGTAGCATAACATGGTCACTGATCACAGTGGAGGAAAAATAGAAGCTTATTCAAATATTAATTATGAAGAAAAATTTAATCTGTAATAATGGATGTTTTGGCCACTTGGAGGCAAAAGCTGCAGACACACGTTGGCATATCGCCTAAAAGTTAGTTAACTTATTTACACATCCTGCAGGCAACATCAGCATTCATCAGGAGTTGTGTTTCTGGCCACTTGATGGATGTAAGGCCAACATTAACTCTCCTTCAAGCTCTGTGCTGGTTTTTCTCTAACTCCTAAGGGAATATGTGAACTTTACAGGATGAAATATCTATTATTAATCTATTATTTAACTATTTAAGCTTAGATTAGGTCATTGCTCCTGATGGAAGCATTGGTTTGAAAGTTGAAAATTGATGATAATTTCTTTTTTAATGAAGATTTTTTTGGGCTTTTGCCTTTAATAACAAGACAGTTTGAGGAAGATATACAGCAAAGGCTCATGGGCTGGAATCAACCCTGCAGCTTCTGCAGCAGGGTCTGCCTTTGTACATGGGGCGCCCACTCTGAGCTACTGGGCACCCCTTGGCTATAATATCTGTTTTTACAGTTTCTGACTATGATAGATGATGTGATTCTGGTGAATTTTACAGAGGCATGCCTTTCAAACCTGCAGGATTTGGGGTTCAGATGGTATTTAATAAATACAAATTACAGCTATCTGACTGTCTGTCCCTCCCCTGAGCCAAGATAAAAAACAGTCCCTCCTCCCCAGTGCTTAAAAAATTATTTGACATGCCTTCCCCAGTTTTGCAGCACTCCTCCCCCTTTATAAATCACAAACAGTCCTTAAGGAATAAGCTGAATGTTCAACTATGCTCATCAGCAATTGTCTTTCCTCCATTCTGTGGGTTTGAGTGAGCTGAAAACAGCTGCCAGTGATGAAACCAAAACCAAGATGTTGACACAGGTGATCATTTTCCAAAGATCCATCACCATGAGCAACCACTTTCACGTAAATGTAGTTTTTGATCCATTGTTAGTTAAAAAAAATATAAATTATAGTCATTTTAAATGTCAGGCATCAGTTGAGGAGGGATCCAAATGCAGAGCAGCAGGCAGGTTTGAGGTGAAACAAAAAGCAAGCTTTAATAGAACTGATTAAAAACACCCAGAACAGGCAGGTAACAGAAAGTCCAAATCCAAAGACCCAAAACTAAATTGAAACCCAACCGGGATAATACAAAGAAAAGAAAATGCAAACAGAACACAAGACACCAGGCAGAAAAACAGAGCAGGGAACGACACCAAGAACACGGGGATGAGCGCAGACAACTGACAAGGGAACAGAGGGAAACACACAGCTATATAAACACAGAAAACTAATCGCAAGAACGAGACACAGCTGGAGCAGGAGGACACGGACAAAAGAAGAAAAAATGGGGATTGGCTGACAACAAGGGTGTGGAGGGGAACACTGGGGTGGAGCAAACAAGACTAATACAGAACAGGTGTGAAGGGAAAACTCTGGGAACAGGGAAGGACTAACGAGACAGGTGTGACAGAAAACAGGCGGGAAAACACACACAGACAGGAAGTGAAACCAGACACAACACACGAGGAGAGGATCTACAAACTAATACACGAACTGGTGGCAGACTCGAACATGCAAATGGCCCCTATCTAGAGCCTGTGTTTGGTCTGTCCGTTCTGGGCTTCAGTAGAAACAGCATGGTGGACTCCATGGACGAGGACCTGCTCTGCATGATGTAAGCTGCTGATTCTAGGGTAGTGAAAATGAAACAGTTCTTATTTTCTGGAGATTGCAAATGAAGGAAAACATAGTTATGAATATTATATTCCATGTCTGCCAATATATCCCTCTAAATCCTACACAAAGGACTTGTTACTTGCCAGCAAACAGCTTACTGTAGCAAGTACAATTGCCATGGACACCTGCAGTTAAACTGTTGACTTGAACTACAATGTAGGATTTTATCTTTTTTTTTTATTGGGGTTTTCAAGGTTAAACCAAGCAGTGGGGACTGGGAGGAAAGTGGTCTAAAAATGGTTGCCAGATCTGGTAGAATTTGTATTCACACCCTGTAAAGGTAGCCATCACATCTGTCAGTAGCGCAGTATCGAGCACAGTCTCACTCTGAAGTCATCGAAATCCAATGCTTGGGCAGTGACTTGTGGCGTCAGAAACCAACGAGAAACGGCGTCCTCTAACGTTGGCATGACACACTACCGGTTTAACAGCACCCGCTGGCAGCAGGGGGAAATGCAGCAGAACAAGAATGAAAGTTAAGGTGGCGATATCAGACACAATGGTGGACTTGCAAACGCAGACATGGACGAAATCCAAAGTTCAGGGTTTTTTAATCCAGTCAGGGTCGGTGCACAAAAGGCAGTCAGCACAGGCAGGGGTGACCAAATCAACAGGCAAAAACTTGTTGGTCTAAATACAAAATAGGTCAATCTCACGAGGAATACACACTAGGAAGAACACAGGAAAGCTCACACGAAGGACAAGACAATCTAACAGAAAACAAAGGGAAACTTGACAGGACATGGGGAGACAAACAACAGACTAAGATTCCTAAACCTAACCGTGTGTGTTTGTTGTTGAAGGAAAAAAACTTCAATGTGCGGTGCTGTTCCAACGTAGTGCATTTATTTTGAAAGAGACTGTATGTAAAGATTAAATTTCTGATCTGATAAGTGATGTGCAATATTTTGTGTAAACTGTCTATGCAATATTTTAAATTCCATTTAAGTCCATGTCTAGCACAAACTGAGGAAGAATGTACCAGTAACTCTTCCGAAATAGCAACCCCCTAAATCATTTTTACTTTTAAATAATCTAGAGAGGTAGTACAAACTAAACATGAAAGTGCATTAAAAATAGCAGGGTGCCTCCTTTGATCAGTGGGTTTGACAGAAATATAGATTCAACTAGTGAACTGATTGGTAAGTTAGGGAGGGATGCAGTGTTTTGCTTGGCAAAGGTACGTACCTGTAAATATCTGGAAAAAAATGAGTATGTGGTTTGTCAGATTTAACTGCTGAAATGATAAGAAAATGCTCTCAATGAAAAGATCTTTGAAAGAATGAATGTCTTTTTCATGCCATCAGTGAGAGATGGAGTAAAAGAGTGATTTGTGACCAAGGGAGCCAATAGAGAGCCAGAATGCCACCAAGTTTGGCAGACCAAGTTTCAAGTGAGTATAAAACTGTTGGGTTATAGAATACGAGTGTGAAGAAGATAAAGACGAATAGAGTCGGGCTGATAAAGAAGTTGGGGAGAAGTTGTAGGGTTTTAAAAGACACTGACCACTTGAGATGAGTATTTTCTACACGTATCAAACTACTTCTCATATCATGAAGCGAACTCACACTCACACTCTTGACAACTGACACTTCTTAATTCCCGTCCTATTATCTCTGCACTCTAATTAAAGACGCTAAAACGACACTGAAGTTCCCAAAGAGGGGAACAAAGGTCAGGATTACCATATTTATCCAATGCTAAGATATTCAGTTTCTACAGCCCTCTGCCAGTACACGACAATTAACCCTACATGCATGTTTTAACCTTGTGGGCCATTATCCCTGATTTACAGTGGCAGTTACAACAGAACAATCAGCAGCGTGTCATTTGCCAAGTGCGATGCTAAACATGTGAAATGAGTACAGAGGTAAGATGTGTTGAGGCAAACACTAGAACTGAATCAACAACCTTTCCCTCATCTCCTATTGACATTTGGAATACAGACCACAAGAGCCTAACGCTACACAAACTTCATACGTGCTTAGAAGAAGTATAAGACTACTGTATCTGCTTTGGTAATAAAGGGATACGGGCTCATCCCGTATATAAATCTTTCTCACTAGACTCTGTTTGACTCGTACTTATCTATTCCTCAGTGGTAGCGCACAATTACCCGTTGAAAAATGCTGCATAAGGCATCACTCGCCTGCCTTATCAAAGCCACTGCAGCTGTACAGACAGATAAAGGGCAGAAATAATAAAATAAGTGTCTTTTCACACACGCCGGATTGGCCAGATGAACTGCCTGCTGAATTTTTGACCCACGCGTCGCGCGGTATCAAGGCAAGACACTCGCTGATAGGAATAAGAAATGCCAAGAATGTGGTTTATTTTATTTATCTGTTTATAAACTTATCATGGAGGGTTCCGCGACAGATTTGTGCAGTCGTACTGTACGCCAGGAGATGAATTCATTTTTAAAGCAGCTTTGGCCGGCCATCACAAATGTTTAATGTGGAGAGACCACTCATCCATGTAACCTCAACATGCAAGGTGCTTCAGCAGGGAGTCCCAGGGAAGTTCACACCATCATGTTACATTACAGTTGTGTAAAGTTTGTGTTGTTGTTGTTACCTTTATTGCTGAAATAAGTGTAAATTAGTGAACAAGAACACGTATTTGTTCACCTACTTTCCCCAGGCTGTACAGTTGAGACTTGACTAACCTCAGACAGTGTGTTTGGCATATTAATTAACCCCATAACGACTCACAGATTCCATATTTATGTGTTTCTCCTTTTTAGTATTTGTCGAGCTGTTTTTGTCTCTAAAATATTGAAGATTGAAATGATTAATTCTTATCTGTATGTTCTATCAGGAATACTTTGAATAGAGTGCCTCAGGGTTTTTTTTATTCTTTGTAGGCTGACACAGAAGTTTCCTTGATAAAAAGTCTGTGGACTTTCCATTGGATTTTGGATTATTGCACCAAAAACACAAACAAGCAGCAAATAGAAGTTTATGATGCTTAAATGTTTCGTTCAATAAGATCTTCACAAATTGATGCCACTATTATGATTTTTGAAGCATAAATGCAATCGGCAGAAATAAAAAGCTAATGTGTGATGATGTTCTGTATTGTCATTTAGCCATTTGTTTGCAACCACCTTTTATAAGACACCAAAAAGCTTCCAAATTTAAGAGTGGGGCACTTATTGACTTATTCTATGTTGTAGAACTGAACTGCCGCTGTGACATAGGCAGTATAGGCGAATGCTAAGGGTGCTGTCATCGACAGGTAGTTACATTGATTTACATTGTGAAGCGTTCAATCTCTACTCAGTAAAAATGAGTACTGAGCAAAGGTAAATTATAACATTCTCAGGATGAGTTCACTGTAATCTTGTGATATGTAGCTTTTGCTGACATACTTGAATAAATAAGCTGTTTCAAGGAAACATTTTTCAATGTTTTCACAGCACTATGAAATAGTTATTAGAGGTAATTGTAATGTATCATATATATATATATATATATATATATATATATATATATATATATACAGTAAAAAGGCTTAAAGATGTTTTTTTATGTGAAAGAAAGTTATGTTAAAGGTTGTTTCATTGATGTGTATTGAATTTGGGCACATTCAAAGGTAGCTGCTGATAAAGGACTGAATGACTTTAAAACTGACCTTTTATGTTTTTGTAGATTTCTGTGTTTCACTAGAAACAAAAGAAGAACAAATAACAACAAAAACAAAAGAAACATCAATATAAAAACATCGGTATCGACTATTTGTGAAATTGTTAATTTAAGCATTGGTATCGGCCCAGAATTTTCATAATTGGTGCATCCTGAGTTCAATTTGAAAACAAATTTGTACATTTTATTATAATTTGACAACGTCATATATTATCTTATTATTTATTCTTCTAAACAAGGTAATTTGTAAGTCTTTTTTTATTAATTATTGAATAATAGTTTTAACACATGTACAACATGTTACTGAAAGCAAATTAGCGCATTTTAAAATCTTTTTAAATTTTTATTTTTATTTTATTTTTATTTTATTTTATTTTATTTTTATTTTATTTTATTTTTTTTTTTTTTTGCTTGGTTGGGGGGGGGGGGGGGCTCATCTAGGGCACCAAATGTCCTGGGACCACCACTGGAACTAAATGTGAAACTATTTTAAGCTTGTGTTAACCACAGACCTCATTTCAACCATCTAACCAAAAACCAATTCAAAAAACCCACTGACTCTGAGATGAGGGGACCTGAAGTGTAGAAATGGGAACTCATTGCCGGGTTGCAGGAGTCATCCCAGCAGCACTCTATTATTCATGGTCTTTTACCCCAGATTGATCAATCCGTGATGACAAAAGCACTGTTTGAAAAAAGAAAAGAACCACGTGTGTGGATGCCATGAGGTAGCCTTTAAAACACAAAACAAAAAGGGTGGGTCAAAATGGTGACCCATCAGTGTCTTCAGAGAACACGTCATCAAATGCGATAAACCACTTTAAATCACACACAACAGGAGCATGTTGCAGCTCATTCCCTCCTGAAACTTTCAAGGACGTTGCAGATCTCGCTGCACCATAATCAGCGATGCAGAAGCAGGTGTTTTGTTTATGACAGCTGGTGGAAAACACCTGCTTATGAAATGCTTTTAAGAAGTTGTTACAAAGAAGTCTTTGTAAAAAAAAAACAATGTATGGTACAAAGCAGTCTTTGAAAAAAAAGAAAAGAAACAACCCTATGGGCAGGCTAAAGGTGTGTTTGCACTACTTAAAAAGCATCTCCTCCTGTGGCTTCACTATTAGAGAGCACGTTTTTTAAAGGGTGTGAATGATAGTCAGGGTAAGCTGTTACATATAAACACAACCTGCTGTTTGTTTATTAGGGACGTTATCCAAGACGGCATTAAGAAAATCAATGAACTAAATAAAATGAGTCCCTTAATAGTTTTCTTCTTGTTTTATAGTCAGCATGTTTTAGTAATTACGCTGCTATCTTTGCTTTACCGATGCCGGATAAGCCACAGGTTAATTTTAGCTGTCAGGCAGGTGAGTGTGAGGCAGCAGGACGGAGACCCAAATGCAGATTGAGATTCAGTGGTTTAGAATGGCTCGGAAAGCAAAGACACAAGGCAAGAAAGAAGCTACATGTGCTGCAGGGCTGATGAGGTGCAGGTGGGGAGGTGGGCGGGGACGCTCAGGCGAGGGCAATATAGTGATTGTGGGGTGAAGATGGGGGGTGCAGTGCAGGAACTGGAATAATGGTGCGTTCGTTTTGTACTTGGAGGTCGAAAGTCGGAAGTGGGAATGACGTCACCTCCGAGTTGACAGCAGTTTTTGTATTCTAGTTGGAAAAAAACATGGACACCTGCAAGAAAAGCCTTTGTTGCCCTTGCACTTTCGGATATGTGCAAAAATAAGATAAAATTGCTATAAACAGTACTTTAGCACAGTGTTTACTCACTATGTACGTCACCGGCAGTGGCGGCTGCTGGTGTTTCAAACAGGGGAAGCTCACTTTATTCTTTATATCATAGAAGTTGTCATATTGTAGCGAGGCAGTAACTTATAAAAGGAGCATTTAATTGAAGCTGTTTTTCAACCACACTCATGCCATAGAGCCACAGCAACACACACCTCAAAGATTTTCAGATGGGTGAAAAGAACTGTTACATTTCCCCACCCTTTGCACCAAATCAATCTGAGGTGTTGATCTGCCCTGCTGTTTGGCTTCGCCAAAATCCGGTCGACAATATTCAAATTGTCTGCCATTATGTGCAGCTTGCTAGCTCGCTCGCTAGCTGGGGCTGGTAGTGTGACCGCCTGTGAGTGCTTCGGGACGGTGGAGGGCTCACAGCAGCACCCGCTGCTCGTTGGGGACAGTAACTGCAGAGCGGCAGAAGTCAGAGTCTCCAAACACGAGTACAGTCTCCAATAACACCAGAAAAAGATGCTAGATTTGTCGCTAGTCGTTTTTAACAAATAAAAAGTCACTAAGAGGACTGGGAAAGTCTCTACACCAACTCGGAAAAACGGAATGAAACTTGAAAATCGCTCCGGTGGTGGTTTATATTTCAAGATCGCTGATTCGCTCATTTCGCTGTCAATCAAAAAGGTATTCAGCCGCAGACAGATCATCCAATCATCATGCAGAAGCCCAGCGTCCAGGCCAGCCGAGGCCAAAATAGTGACGACTGCTCATTTTCAGAGAATTTGGCTTTCCCCTGCCTGGCTTAACGCTGCTGCCTATGGCCATGTGTGAACCTGTCCTAAAACCACCCTAAACGTTCGTTTTCAAAGCCGTGTAACTCACCAAGTGGTCAGTGGTGTTCGTTGATGTTCTGACATAAAAATCGTAGCAAACTGTGGTTTCCATCATGTTGTCGCTATTCATCTCGATTGTGGAACTGACTTCCGCTTGACCGTTCGTTTGATCCTGAAGCGTTACACACTCCAGCCCACTTGATGGCGTAGTATCTGATGTGCCACGTTGCTTGATGCTCAGAGACTGTAAAAGTGCTCAGTTAGGGGCCCAGGTCAAGATTATGTCACAGCCTAGGTCAAGGACTGATAAGACAGGTTGAAGGGTTGGATTCCATCTAGATTTTTCTCTGTCACCTGTTTCATTTTGTTTCAAAGTTCATCAGAACAACCAACCTATATAAGCAGAATATTTGGGACTGTGATTCAGAGCAGTTCATATTGGCTTCGGACTCTCTCTCAGGCAATGCTAGGTGCTTGATTTGATGCTGTACTTCTTGTAATAAACCTTTCTATATACAAGCAAGACGGTGTCAGAGTCTCCTTCATCACCTTCACATCATCACTACCTCATAAACAACAATGGCGATAATGCTCGGTGAGTTTCATGGCTTTGAAAACGTTTAGGGTGGTTTTAGGGACATGCTCACACATGGCCATAGGCAGCAGTTTTAAGCTGGTCAGGGGAAAGCCAAATTCTCCAAAAATGAACAATCGTCACAATTTTGGTCTTAACCACTCTATTTCATCATAAACAACGCAGAAATGGGGCTCAAAGTGTAAAATACCGGACTGCTCCTTTAAAACTCACAATTTTATTCCAACATTGGAATTTTGCCTGTGGCAGTGAGATTGCTTGAAAAGTTGTTTGGTGTAAAGCCAGCATTAGAAATAACACTGAAGAGGTTTGGGAAAGTGGTAATGTGTCTGAAGAGAGGGACAGAGAGTCAAATTGGGCAGAGATCCACACAGCTGAGGGGGAAAAATGTCACATTAGCTGCCAGCCCTGCCTGCATCACAACTTTTTACATACATTTTGCACTTGCTACAAATGTGATGCATTTACTGTATGTCGTCGTGGAGAGACTGGTACAGTGCATCGCCCCTCATACATGTCTCTTCTTTATTCTGGGAGCTTTCATCTCCGCATGAAGGGCCTTGAAACCTGCCCTCAAGGACCTGTAATCTGACTCAAGACTCATCCTTCACTGACACATTTAAGTCGATGGCTTGGGCCCGTTTCAAATGACTTGAGACTTCACTTGGACCTTCACTGAATCACATCTCCGCAGCTCCCGAGCAGCCCAGTGTGAAATCAATAAAGACCCTTTCAGCTTGCCTTGGACAAGCCTCGTACAAAGAAAAAGTGCTGGCAAATGTGAGACTGTTGTTGGCTTCCAACATTATTGCTGTACCTGGTTTTGACCTTTTCTATATCAGCTCTAACCCTTCAGAGTGGAAGAACACGAGAAGAACAGTGAAGTGAGGGCTCTGAAATAACCAGCACAACTCGCAACTGTAAAGTGGTCAAGTCTGCTTTTTACTTAAAGTGTCACCCTCTGTCTGATTGAGTGACACAGCTTCAGTCGGTCAGGCGTAACCAAGTGGCAGCCTCCAGGGCTGAAAATGAAGCCAATGCTGCGATGCCACAGTTCCAGTGATGGCAACTTGAGGCTGGCTCAAAAAGGCAGTCAATCCACTGCCCCCCCATTTAAAAATGCCACCATATGGTCACCCCTGGCTCCAGACATCCATGATGACGGCGGCCAAAATGCCAAACTTGATGCTTCAAACCAGAGTCCACAACCCAATGTGTGACATCACGTGGCTACACCCAATATTTTTATACAGCTTATGGGCACAACACCACATGACACACACCCAAGTGCTGTTGGCCGGTAGTGGGTACAAATCTCTGCAGTATTTTCACACTGCAGAGTCTGCATGTGTGTGTCTCTGGTTAGACAGAAAAAAAGGTCCTCACTGAATGTGAGTAAAAATTTTGGTATTAACAACAGTGATGAACAGCAATGCGGGAATCACAGTGGCAGTGTTGCCTGTCAAATTTAATATCATTATAATAAAATAACAAATAAAAATCAGTTAAATAATAAGACAAATTTCATGAGAAGAGGGCTGATTTCCTTCCAATCTGTTTCTCCCCATGACTAATTTGGCTCCAAGTGTTTGTATCCAACAGACATGATTTTAATTTAGCTGATTATTGACTGATTCTTTGCCTTTTAAGTACCACTTGCTGAGAAAAGAGTGCAAGCTTTATTTGCGGGGAAAAAAAAATCTCCACTTGTTTCAGTTTAACTAGACTGATTTTCTCCCACTTTAATGTTGTGAAACAGGAGACGATGGTCGCTGTTGACTTCAGGTTGGACCCCTTCTGCCTTCAGAGGTGCCTTAATTCTTGGTGTCACAGATTCAACAAGGTGCAGGAAACATTCCTCACAGATTTTGGTCCATATTGACACAGTTGCTGCAGATTTGTCAGCTGCACATCCATGATGTGAATCTCCCGTTCCACCACATCCCAAAGGTGCTCTATTGGATTGAGATCTGGTGACTGTGGAGGCCATCCCCCACACCATTACACCACCAGCAGCAGTCTGAACTGTTGATACAAGGCAGGATGGATCCATGCTTTCATGTTGTTTACACCAAATTCTGACCCTACCATCTGAATGTGGCAGCAGAAATCCAGACTCATCAGACCAGGCAACGTTTTTCCAATCTTCTATTGTCCAGTTTTGGTGAGCCTGTGTGAACTGTAGCCTCAGTTTCCTGTTGTTAGCTGACAGCAGTGGCACCTGGTGTGGTCTTCTGCTGCTGCAGCCCATCTGTTTCAAGGTTGGACGTGTTGTTGGTTCAGAGATGGTCTTCTGCAGACCTTGATTGTAACTAGTGGTTATTTGAGTTACTGTTGCCTTTCTATCATCTTGAACCAGTCTGGCCATTCTCCTCTGACCTCTGGTATCAACAAGGCATTTCACCCAGAGAGCTGCTGCTCACTGGACATATTTTCTTTTTGGGACCATCCTCTGTAAACCTTAGAGATGGCTGTGGGTGAAAATCCCAGTAGATCAGCAGCTTCTGAAATACTCAGACCAACAACCATGCCACGTTCAAAGTCACTTAAATCACCTTTCTTCCCCATTCTGATACTCAGTTTGAACTTCAGCAGGCCGTCTTGACCATGTCTACATGCCTAAATACATTGAGTTGCTGCCATGTGATTGGCTGATTAGCTATTTGTGTTAACAAGCAGTTGAACAGGTGTACATAATAAAGTGGCTGGTGACTGTATATGCTAAATAGTACATAAATAGCGTCAGTACGAACTGTAGCAGTTGATTAAAAAGGGAACAAAAAGCTTCTTGTCCAGTTTGTAAGATTTTCATGATCAGCTGCAAGACAACATCTCACTGGTGCATATTGAACTGTGTCTGTTATGTTATCCACCAGCTGGACAAAGTATAATCCAATCTAATACAAGATTTCTCCCACTATTCACACCCCTCTATTCTCAAAGAAAACTCAATTCATTATATTTCTCTGCTGTTCATGTACTGTAGTTGTGTCCAATCCCTGTTCTAGTGGAGACAAAGTACACCAATTTAGGAGAATAAAACAGAAACCCATCCAATCCAATTTTCCACCCTGTCTAGCAACTCTTTGGACAACACAGCACTTAGATTGAACAGATTTTTTTTTTTTTTTTTTACCAGAATTTTCGTTCAGTCTGGGTGTTTCGAAGAGATGAACAGTCACACTTTTCTGGTGGCTACGTTGTTGAAAAACACTATATGATGGTTTTACTGGTTTGATAAAGGTCAGAAATAGTTTTCTAGAAGTTTAGTGGTGACTGTAAGTTTATGTTTTGGTGGATGAATAATGATGACTTCTCTAATACTCAGATCTAATCACTGTAAAAAGGAACAAATTAAGGCTGTTATTACTGGGAACGATTTTAGAAGCTGTTAAATTTAATATACTGCTGTAAGAATTAGTGTATATAGTATAACAGTTAAATTCTAACTTGCCAAGTAGGCTGCTGACAGCAAGTCAATATAGTGTGGGAATATAATAATGTGGAAACAAAAAACAACAACAACAAAAAAAGAGCCAACTGTGTTTGTGTCAGCTGTTTATGTTTGTCAGGAGGGAGGGAATATGCAGCATTCTCATGGCCTGAGGCTGGAGGCACCTCTTTACTTTGTTGTTGTGGGTCTTAATGCTCCTGTAGAGTTTCCCTGATGGTGAAAAGGGAGAACTGACTATTGCTGCGGTGAGAGGAGGTTTGAACTTGTAGCTCTGTAGAGCCTTGGGGTCAGCGAGGCAGTTGGGATACTTTTGATGTTGCATCTGCTAAAAAAAAAGGTTTTGAGGGCAGGAACGTATTGACTTTCCTTAGGATGAGTAGGCAGTGCGCCTTTTTCACTATTTTTAGTTTTAGTTTGTATGTGAGGTAGACCCCGAGCAAGTCAGGGCTCCTGACTATATTCAGTGCAGTTCCTGTGAAGTGAAGAGTGTTGTGAATGAGAGACTTCTTAGGTTTACTGATGCTGAAGAAGAGGTTGCTGTCCAGGCACCATGATCTAAGGCATTGTCGCTGATGGTCAGCTAAGTTGACGACAGAATGCTACACTTTGTCTCAAAGGATATCCCACAGTCCCTGGTTATGTGACATGCCCCAGCTGTGTGCGCTCAAACCTTTTTCTAAATATGCCAAATTTGCATTTTAAGACACATGCTGATGATGTATTGCTGTATCTTGCAATTAAGCTGTTGTTGCACAAACGTTTGTGTGAAACCAACATTCTCAACGTTTGGTCATGGACCTTCGACATCCAGATACAACATGAAAGGTACCCTGGGTGTGTTGGTTGTTGACGCTCTGGGATGCTGTGTCAAGTTCTGCCTGTTCCATGCATTGGATTCTTTTAAAATACACTTTCGTTTTCACTGGAAATTTACCATTTACATACAGTTTCTTTCAAAAAAGACACACTACGTCAGTACAACAATGGAATCGACATATTTTTTCCTCCCAACAACTAATGCACATGGTTAGGTCAAGGCAGCAAAAGCACGTGGTTAGGTTTAGGAGAAAATGACAGGGTTTGGCTTCAGAACCTTACAGGATGCTAACACCGCTCGCCCGGGTGAAAGTCAGTGTTTGTTGGACTCATCCACCACTAACCCCCACCTGCCCTACTTGGACTTTTGCCACCTTAACTTTTGTTCTTGCCCTGCCGCTCCCCTACTTTACAACAGAAATAAACATGTTTACAGCCTGTTACAAAAAATGGTTTTGGTCTCTATAAACAATTTACCCATTTATGACATATGATGATATAATTGAAGATATTTAGTAGGCTTAATGTTATGCATAATTAAGGGCATGGCCACTTTGATTGACAGATTGGTGCAGTCTATTGACAAGCTGCTACCAAGGTGGCAATGTAAACCAGGTAATGTAACCAGGATGTAACTCGAGATTCATTGAGTGTAGGCATACCTGCAGCTGTTATTTTATTGTGATTTCACTTTCAAAGTTAATTGTAACGCTTTTGTCCTATAAAAAAGTCAGGGTAGTACTAAAAGACCGTTTAATGAGTTGGATGTTTTCACGGAAGTACCTTTGTTTCAATGGTTTATGCCTTTTTTTAGCTGGCAAAAATTAGCTTACACATTATCACCAAATGCACTGTGCTAACAAAGCGAGCAGCTTGCGTTAGGATTATCTCCAACCTCTTGTCCAAATATGGTCACTTTTTGACCATATCAGGTTTTTGTTGGTCACTGGCGCATTTGCTTTTTACGTCATCTAACTAGCATCGCGCCGTGACTGCCCCTGACCAACACACCCAGAGAAGCGCAAGTTCATTTGCTAGTTAGACGACGAGGGCGCAGGGCGTGAAAATGACAACTGCGCCTGCATCTAAATAGCAATGTCACTTGCTACATGGATTATGTGCCCTCCGCCGTCCGCTTTAGACCATCTAAAAAGGGCCCAAGGCTTCAAGACTGGGGTCCGTAAATCAATGGATGACATCATGGCAGCTACATCCAATTTTTTATACAGTCTAAGGGCTCCATGGCATTAGGCTGTGGTGTCAAAACCACTGAGCTCACTGGATGGACTTAATGTCGCCACATTGCTGTTTACCTGTTGTAACAAAAGCAGGACAGCATCAGTATGTTCAGGAGGCTGTAGCAAAACTATAAATGAC
Organism: Epinephelus cyanopodus; assembly: GCA_026686955.1. Taxonomy (NCBI): domain Eukaryota; kingdom Metazoa; phylum Chordata; class Actinopteri; order Perciformes; family Serranidae; genus Epinephelus; species Epinephelus cyanopodus. The sequence goes on along the minus strand of CM048932.1, from coordinate 23,543,467 downwards.
AATACATAGAGATGAGATCACCCATGTTTTACTGTCCTTTCATTGATTTTGACATTTTATTGATTATTTTTCACTCTACACGGCCATGAAAGTGATATCTCTCTCTTCATTTAGTCCTTTGAGAGCATGAACCAGTCAAGTACAATTTCTGTGCCCAGGATTAACTGCCAGGGTACAGAAATGGGTTTAAGCACCATCTCAGTGGCAGCAGCAGCAGACACCTGAAGGATATCAGCCGATCAACAGTTATGTTTATTGGGGTTATCAGCAATGTTGTTGTGACGTTAAACTCAGTACAGTCAATTGAGGTGAAGGTTTGGGGCCAGCAAACATCACTTCTTCCATCTTATCAGTGTGTCCCGAATGAAGGACAGTGAAGACGAGGAGAGAGAGCTGAGTCTTTTGCTCGAGTTTCAACTATTTTACTTATCTATCAACTTTTGTTTTTGAACACAATAATCCAGAGGTAAAAAAGAGAAAGGAGTAAAGCCCACAAGTAAATCATAACTGAAACTTTATTGACAGTTTGGATTAGAAAGTTGTTTTGCATTAAATTCCATTACAGTACAAACCAGGAACAGAAGTAGAAGGCCACGCACTAGAGCTGAGGGACACGGTAGAAAATTAAAAGGGCTTCTTAAGCAGACATGTGAGGTGCTGAAGGGAGAAGACAGCTGGGGGCGGACATAAGAGGGAAAACAACAGCAGAGAATAGTAGATGAGGGAGGAGAGAATTGAATTTATCAAAACAACACGACCCTTCATAGAAGGAGAGAATACAGACCTCCAGCAGCTTTATGTAATGCTGCAAAGAATGACTCACCACGTGGGAGAAAAGTAGAGTGTTTTTAAACAGGATGCAAATTAACATATGGATTTACTTCCAAATTTGCACCAAAACATGTCAGCTGCTGACATGATCCCCGCGCCGATGAGCTGTTTTCTCAGGTCAGGTGTGAAACTGGATATTTCAGCTTAATGAGTGCCTTTACATCACTCTCACAATACTGCAGAAGACATAACGTAGCCAAACTGAATCTGCCGACACTCAAATCAAGATGAAATAATAAATCAAGTATGGACACAGGTGGATGAAACAGATCCGGGCCAATTCCATCTCCAGGAAATCAGAGGATGCCGACTGGTGACTGGACATGCCGTTTTTAGGAATTAGGAGGTTGGAAGGTCTTGGAGGTGGCAAGCATGGCTCGCACTTTGGCCATCAGATCCTGAAAACAGAGAAAAGCCAAAACAGAGAAAGAGAGAGATTAATTTCATGTACTACACATCTCCACATATATTTTCAGTGTCATGGGATAACTGAGAATGAACTTTAAATCTGAGTGGGACTGCAGAGTTGTTCTACACCTGCGTGTATAATAATACCACTGCATGGGGTGTTAGAGCAACCACCAATAGGATGAGAGCCTGAAGGTATATTTACATCAGACTGTGTGTTGTTGAAGCCAGCAACAACTTTAAATCCTGCACCATCTGATGATGAAGTTATCGCCAATATATTTCTCCGCTCTCTGTTTTGCTTTGACTTAAACACAACTACTGATCCCTCTCCAATAAAGAACTGCTATGAAAAAATCCAACTGATCTTGAATCAACAACTGAGCTGGGGACCAAAATGGAACATTGAGGGGAAAAGCACCAAGGAAATTATCTTATTTTGAAGTAACTGATGAAGAAACATTCATGTTATTATTAGTATTGTTATTATTATTATGTGAAGGAGCTGCGTATTGCTAATTATGGGTGTAATGATACATCAGTCTGGTGCAATATAATGATTCAATAGCCCAATCCAACTATCCAATATCACTGACGCAAAGTGTAAACGCAGACACATAATGTTATCTTTATATCCTCCTGAGACACAAACTTTTGTCTGGTATGCATTTCTAATCTCTCCCTGCTATTTGAGATCAGTAGGACCCAATAAGTATGAAAAAAACTAAACATGATTAACGATAATAAAGTGCCAGTGTCTTCAAACGAGTACATCTTAATAGTGTCTTCGCTTGTTCCTGTTGCTAAAATTGGTCAAATTTGTTGCCATATCAAACTACAAACATATTAATCATGAGTAAACAAGTTTCAACCATAAAATGTGATCAGGTTTTAGACCTTGTCCACTTTTGCGTCAGCTGCAGACTGACTTGGCAGAGATGGCTGCCATCTTGTTTTTACATGGATTAGAGTATTGTGCTCTTACTACCACTAGATGGCACAAAAAAGTGTGCATGAACAAGGACAACAGGTCTAATTCAAGTAGAATGAAGTACAAGGTCAAGTAAACCCAAAATGTGATGTCCTAAAATGAGGACACAGGGTCTCAGGAGGATGTGCCTTTATTTTAAATTTGATTAGCAACTCTGACTTTCGCCACTTAAACTTTCGTTCTTGTCCTATCTCAATTCCCCCTGATGCCGCAGAGGGTTGTCACCACAACAGTGACTGGCCGCGTATCATGCCGACGTTAAAGGACGGATTTCCCACGACTTTGGAGTGAGACCAGATAGTCATGTGCCACTGAGCAACTTTCATAGTAATGAACGAGGGTCCATGAGTCTAGCACCAGGCAGACAATGGAAAGAAGCCAAGAAAAAGACACTGAGGATGTTTACTAATATCCTCTAATATTAAATGCAGGCCCCTGACTTGAATTGAATGAAAAATTGTATTGTGGCTGACTTTGTGATGTCAGCAAATATTGTATTCTTGTCTAAAGAATTGATGTATTGGATTGTGATGAAATTTGGGACTTCCACCCCTTCTAATAATGCTGCTCCCATTGGGAATGAACCCCCCCCCCCCCAGTCTGCAGCCCCTTGATATATTATTGCATATTAAGGCTTGTTTTGGAGTATGCTTCCTGCCCTTGAGCCGTCAGTAATTCTTTTAAACATATGACACATTTTAAGTACAGAATAATACCCTGTAAGCATATTACGTCCTCCCCAAGCCATTATATCAACAGTCACCTAATCCTTAATTTCAGTGTCTGACCTGCTCAGTGGCCAAAAGTAAATGTATTATGTAAACAAGACAATGATAGGAAAAAACAATTTGCAGAAAGCTGCAGTTGCCAGAAATGAGCATAGGGTTAAACTGAGATATATAAAGGAGATTGAAGTAAGTAGAGAGCTGCCACAATGCCAAATTCCATTCCTCCCCTCTTCAGGTAAAAATGTAAATTTTGCTGACTAGGGGGCAAACGCTTGCGTTGCTGAATAGGAAGTGTTAATTTGCATCCCAAGAGTGATTCATACACGCATGGACAAATATCCACCCTTGAGCTCTCCTGACAGATGAGACAAATTAACAGCTGTAATCACAGAGGGAAGGAGCTGTCATATCAAATCACTCAAAAGGCTGTTTCTCCCTAAACCCTGGTGTATCCAAATATAACAAACACACACGCACACACACACACGAGGAAGTGCTCACTGAATGTGACAAACAATGCCCCAAATTATTAACAACTGAGTGGAAAGTTGGTCAAACTATAGTGTAATTCTTGTCTCAGCAAACAAAGTGCAGCAGGAACTGTATGACATTAATAGATCATCACAAGTTATGTTACAGCTGTCACACACGGGATAGCCGAGTATAGTTACATAATACAGAAAAAGCATGAAGCCCACTTACAACTAAGGATTCCAATAAACAATGCATAGGATGTCAACCTAAATATTCATCCAACATTTTATAAAACACAAATACAAGCTTGCATTTGAAAACTGTTTAATAATACAAAGCAATTGCTGATTCCTGACGGAGAAACAACATACTCCGCACTGATCTGTTATCGCAACATAGTACGTAAACTGTGGAATATTTAAATCTGGAATATGGAGAAAAAAAAAATCAACTTCAGAAAAGTAACAAGGCAGCATTCCAAGTAAGTTATGAGGCTATCAACTTAAAGAAATACTGCATGCAATAGTCCACCTCTCACCTTCTCTTCCCTCTATCTGTCACTTTGTTTCTTTCCATCTTAAACACAAACAAATTGGAAAGTGCTGCAGCAGGGTTTGTCTCTGTGCTCAACTCATGTCTCGGATGTAGTTCGCCTAAGTCCAACAGGCCAAATTTATTTGTCCTAGGATGATGAAGACATGACCCACCCTATTCTTCCTCTGATTGGCTAGTACTTGCTGCATTCATTGGTTGGGCTGGTTAAGTTCAGGCATGAGGAATAAGACTGGTTGCAGTTAGGGTAAGAATATCAGGGTAAGCCTATCACTGGCAGAGTAGCGTGAGTAATGCTTTTACCATCGCAGAAAAAAACCAAACAAACAAAAAAAACCCCAACAACCTATAAATGCTGCCCCGCGGCTGTATGCCTCTGCACGCAAGTCATGTTTCTCTCACAGTTTACATCCATGTCTGAGACAACATGGATGCTTCACACACATCTTCCCCCCGGCAGCACAGAAGATCAATACAACCAGCACAGTTTCAAGGATGGCACCTAAGATTAGTGTCATCGATTCAGTATCTGACCAAATATTTCCCCTTCTGCTCCTGAGAGACGGCATTGAGAAATGGACAGAAGGGTGTTTTCTGCACAATATTATGATGTCACAGTGACACAAACTTCAGATCTTTTGAATATAAAAACTAATCACTTCCATTGTTATATCCTATTAGACATTTGTGTGAAGTTTTGTCATTATTTGTATAAGGATTCTTGAGTTATGACCCAAAACATATTTTGTGTGGTCACACTGACCTTGACTTCTGACCACCAAATTCCAATCAGTTTATTTTTCGACAGTTCAAGTGAATGTTTGTGCCAAATTTGACAAAATCAACCCAGGACGTTTCTGTGATAAAACTTTCACAAGAACAATACAGACAAGGTCACAGTAACACAATCCTTTGACCACCAAAATCTAATCAGTTTATTGTTGAGCCCAGGGGGACATTTATGCCAAATTCAAAGAAATTCCCTCATGGTGGGATATTGTGTTCACAAGAAAAAGGCAGACAATGTGACAGTGACCTTGGCCTTAGACCTGTGATCACCAAAACTGAATCAGTTCATTATTAAGTCCAAGTGTATATTCTTGCCAAATTTGAAGAGATTTCCTCAGGATATTTCAGAGGTAGCACATTCACAGAAAAGAGATGGATGCAGGGTCATAGTGACCTTGACCTTTAACCACCAAGATCTAATCAGTTCATTGATGACTCCAAGTGAATGTTTGTGCCAAATTCAAAGAAATTCTTTCATAGTGCGGCAGATATTGTGTTCACAAGAATGAGACAGACAAGGTCACGGTGGCCTTGACCTTTGACTGCAAAAATGTAAGTGGATGATTTTGCCAAATGCAAAGACATTTCACATAACATGTTCACAAGAATGAAATGGATGCAAAGTCACAGTGACCTTGTCCTTTCACCACCAAACTCTCATCAGTTCATTGTTGAGTCCAGGGGGACATTTGTGCCAAATTTGAAGGAATTTTCACAAGGAGCTGGCTATGGCTATTGCCAGTGAGGAGGCATTAACACATTCACATCCATGAACTGTCCAAATATTTTGCATACTCAATATCCTGGGAGCCTCTGTGATTCTCGGCTCACATCCTTGAACAGTTAACACATAATGCTTGAACGACAATTGGTGAGCATCGGGCCAATGTCGATTTGTTTCTGATCCTGGGCTTTTGTTGGGGACCTTCAAAAACAGCTGGCAAGCAGAGAATCTGGGCTAAAGTTGTGTAATGTGAACCAGGCATAAGAGAGATTTTAAAACTCTAGTTTGGAAACAGGTTGCATCGAGCACATAAGAAGACATTTCACAGACTTGCTTCTGATTGCAAACATAGCCACACTGCAAGGTTAAACAACAGCACTACAATATACTGTTAAAATACCTCAAGGGAGCTATGCAACAGCTTGAGCTCTCTCTTCACTGCACGTACACTCACCTGCCTGGGAGAAGTTCTCCACAACTTTTCTCTTCATCTCTTATCAAGCTTGAAGACAACTTAGACTGGACTTAGCCTTTTTCTTATCTTATCTTTCAAAAAGCAAAACAAAACAAAACAAAACATGTACACTGCTACAGATCTGAACTATAAGTACGACGATGTTAAAAAAAGATCCAGCGCAGGTTTAAAAGCTTCTCTCAAAGTGCATGACGCATCCATCAAACAGAGCAAAGCACAACAAATGTAAAGCAGAGAAGGAGAGGGGACAGAAGACGGAGGAACAAAGACAAACAGGAGGAAAATGAGAGACGGGCTGAGGCGAATAGCAACCAGGCACCCTCAGGGAAGAGGAGACCATTAGGCAGATGAGGATGTGCTGAATTATTCAATATGTGTTTGTAAAACATCACAGATGGGGTATAAGTAGTTAGTGGTTGTGAATCTGTGCATGTTGCAACAGCAGCGAACAGCATGTTTTCATGGGCTCGCTTATGTTGGTATGTTGAGATGAAGACGAGAGGAGACGTTCTGTTTGGTTATGCGAGAGAAAGGAATGTTTTTAGTTGGAGCATCAAGAGATTTGAAACGCGTGGTTTTGTATATCTGTGATGAATCTGTAAACACCGGACACTCTGAAACACGCTCTGTCACTCTCTCCTACACACACACACACACACACACGCACACGCACACACACGCACGCACACACACACACACACACACACACACACACACACACACACACACACACACACACACGCACGCACACACACACACACAGAGGCCCGTGGCCAGAGGAGAGAAAATGTTCAAAATTCTGAAGTTGCACAAGTGTTCACAAAATAGTCAGCGTTGCTTCTCCATTCACACTCTATTGACCTCCATTAGCTCGAGTCCCAGTGCTTCTCAGATTCTGGCCTTGACTGTGGCCTCGCTACATTCAGTGCAACACTGGTTTGCTTGTAGGTAGAACTACTCTTACACCTACACATATTTTATGCTCCTAGTGCTAAATAATAAAGTCAGAGAGTATTACTGAGGCTACACTTTACATTCAAAGTCTACACCTGCACACTGGGCCCTACTCTTCATGCTTAAAACATGTAGTTGCACGGTGGTTGCGTGAGAATCAGTAAATCAATATATTGCGTCGCGTCATGCAAAGCAGGGACAAGCAGATATGGAATTAAAGGATTATTGATCAAAGATGGTGCTAGAAATGAAAAGAAGTACATATGATTTAAGTCAAGAGACATTTCCAGAAATGTTTTTCATCTTGGCTTTAGACAAGTCAAAGGTAATTGATTTTGAACTTTGTCTTGATGGATGTTTTTCCATGTTCCTGCGGCAGTCAAAATTAAGTAAATGAACGGTAAAATGGCAAATGGTAAAAATAAAAAACCAAAAAAACCAAAAGAAAAACCAGCAAATTAAAGAGAAAACAGGGTGAAATTTTAATCTTAATGATAACTGAGGTGAAAATTGGTTTGTGTTGAGTGCACTATGGAGCCTCTTTGCTCATTTAAGAGAGGAGAGTGAGACAAACGTCCTATGTGGTGATACACCATTCTTCCCTTCATGTCATCTAATCAGCTTAAACCTTTACGCCAATCCTACGATATAACTATTTTTCTTCCAGAGCTGGTGTGTGCATGCATTAGATTAAGGTGCATTTCTGAAAGCAGCATTATAAACAGCCATAAATTGGACATTGTAATTTTAAACAGAGTGCAACGGGGAGAGTGTCAGAATTTATTGGCGAGGCGTGTGTGAGGTTACATTGTGAGTAATGTGTGTGTACCACTTATTCAGACAAATGCTCCTTTTATCGCGTACTGTAACACCCAAGTGAGAAAAAAAACACACACACAGCCCATCGCAGCGACATTTTATGTGTCACAAACAACCCACTCATTCCATTAAAATTTACAACATAGACCAAAGTATGTGACATCACTACACGCAGTGTCCTGTGTAGAAAATGACAGTATGGCGGCCATGTTTAAAGTCCGTGCCACCTCAATAACAGTCTGACTGCAGCAGAAATAATGAATAATTAAAGTGTTACATTGAGCTACTGTTAAATGCAAGTGCAGTAGGGAGGTGACTCCAGCAGGACGCTGATGTGGCAAGCACAATGCACAAAGCATTATCATTCTGACAGTTGGTAGAGACAACTGTGAGGAAGTGGCCGCATGCAGAGCTTGGAGTGTGATTGCTGTAATTTTATGGATGGAAGTGTCTAAGCTGTCTTTAACACTCAACGGGAGACAGTGGCTTCTGTGAGCTGTTGTAGTCATCAAGTTAATCGCACTTGTGTGTTTGTAAAACTTTCAATAACTGATTTTTTGGCCACTTGGGGGCAGTGAAAACTAGTTGTGAACACATTTTAAACCAAAAAGTTGCTATAAGGGAACATTAGCATTCACGTGGAGGCATGTCTCTAGCCATCTTGCGAATTAAAGTCCAATATTCACTTTCTTCTAGCTCTGTTTTTTGGTGTCTACAAATCCACGGGAAATGCTTCACTATCCTTACCAGCTGGTCATTAACTGTGTCAGTCTGTTGCTGAGCATGAAAACAATGCTATATGAATGAACTGTTGCAGTTGGACAGATTTACAATGAACTCCAATTCACAGTAAACCTCAGTAATATCAAGGGAGCTGCAGAGTCAGGTGGTAATTCTCTGAAGGCTCACCAGCACGGCTTATGCTGGGGTCAGGAATGGCGGTTGGTGTTGTATGCGATAATCCATTGTTTCATCTCATGTAATGTGTCATAGTAGCCGACAACTGACACCACGTCTGGGACGCCTCACGACACCCGACATAAAGTCTAGCATATTTGACTGCTCCTGTCACAGTCATCACTTTGATCAATAGGAACACAGAAATATCTGCTGCCGTAGACAACACCCCAGCCTTTTTGATATTTCCTCTAGGGACGTTACCACAAGAGTAAAAAGGGAAAAATGATGGCATGAAACAGCAGGGGCACTTAAGCAACTGGGTGAGTTCTTCCATTAGCATCAAGCTAGCAAAACCGGTAATTTCTTCATAATGGAGGATATAAAGGAATGAAATAAAAAAAGTAGCAGCAGGGCTTTTACTCACCACAACTGCAGAGGCTACCAGCTTCATTCGAAACAGACTACATTATAAACAGGCCGTTATCCATCATTCCCTCTGTATTTTTAAATTCTTACTTTTATCTGCTCCTATTTGCCTTGATAAAGTTAATGCATCGCACCTTTATTTCAAACTTAACACTTCCTGTATTCATTTAAAATTAAAAGCCCCTTATAATATTGGTTGAGAGAATCCCTTCATTTTCTAAAAGGCCTTTATTGTGAAAATTTGCAGGAACTTGTTGTGGACAATTCAGTGACTTGCATAGTTTGCATGTGGCGCTTCAAATGTAGCTCCTGCCATGTTGTGGCGCTTCTTCTGTTACTATAATAACATTTCGTCTGGCGCAAGACTTACAAGAGTAACCTGATGACATCACACATGTTGTGAAAGATGACCAGCGATGACTAATCTTACCAACGTGTAGTCATTTGATTGTTGTTGTTATATGGAATAATGGATTAGATTGGAAAAAAACAAACAACTTGCAGACAGTCTCCAGCCAAGGAGGCAAAAACCACCTTAGAAAACACTGAAACTTTTGCTAGTTTGGAGGCTTTGACTTCTATGAAGAGGTGAGGTTGACCGGTTCACACATATTAATTTTGGGAGGAGCAACCTTTTCAACTCAACCTCAGCATGTAGAAGTGGAAACTCGCCTTTCAGTCTGAATTTGCTGGAACAGAGCACATTAGCTCTGCCTCTTTCCTCAGGAGAGAGGTGAAATCCAGCATCCAAAGAGTCGACTTTTGTCAGGGGCAAGTTCACCGAGGTCTCCACATTCGCCTGCCGCTCAACTGACATCAACCAATATTCAGTCTCTATCTTTCCAGATTCTTGGCTATGCTCCCAGAAGGAGTGAAGGGGGCGGAAGTGCAATTTTAGCCAGGATGAGTTGTTACAGTTGTAGCATGCAAAATTTTGTCAGTATAAGAAGATCATGAGTATGGGTCATGATGGCCATGTTACTATGTAGAGGTAGACAAAACACCAGGGACAAATTTCAACACTGGAAACTATAGTCTAAAATACTGTCAATTAACAAAACTCAATGCTGAATTACACAGTCCTGAATATCAACTGCTGTCAAGGTCAAGAGTTAAACATTTAAGTCAACATGGTGCAGTCCAAAAGGTACACAGACCCATGGAAATGTTGAGCCCCTACAGTTTTGTGGAACTGAGCAAACTCTGCTGTGTGATACAGTCAATAGCCCCAAAACAATCAATAAGTGGACCTTGAGTTGACACCTGCTGTTTTAAAAGGTCAACGAAAAATTCACAAAGGATATTTTACTGCTGGTGTAATGTGTTTTCTCATATTGGCACTGAATACAGGATCTAACTATACACACCCACAATGTGCACAAACAGTTGTAATGTAAATAAACAGGTGGACGTGACGACACAAGCTCAACCACTCCAAGGCCATGTTTACATGCACAAAATATTCAAGTTTTTGCCCTTACTCTAAAAAAGACAACAACCCTACTAAGCTGTTTACATGGCTAATGAAAACTAACCTTCCACTAATATTGCTGTTTACATGCAGCCATGCATTACTAGTTATGCGCTGCTCTCAGCTATGCTTGACAGTTTTCCACCAGTGGTGGACTCGTTGGACCTAGCGAACACAGCCTTCCTCTTTCATTCCTTTGACAATGCTCTTGAAAAGGTCAGCGTTGTGATAACTGTGCATATAAAAAAAACCTGTGGAAATCCAAGTCTTTTTATGTTTCAAAGCAGGTGCATGTTTCTTTCTCTTTGTGTAAATCAAAGTAACTATACATTGACATTTGCTTTGACCTTATGCTTTTCATCATTACTTTATTCTTGTCTGTTTGTCTTCTTGTCAGTGTCACTCTGCAGTTACACCTCCAAAACATTAGTCAGCGGCAGAGGTTTCTGTGAAGTGCTGTTAAGTTTAGTTGATTCAGAACTAGTGTCTATACAGACAGTCTGTAGGCAAACCCTGGAGATCTTGCCTCCAGAAAAGGGCGGAAGAGCCTTGATTTCCGGTTGTAGGCTGTTAGCCGGCTGCAGTTGTTGCCAGGTTAAACTGTCCGTGCGGTGAACTAACGAGGCGGAACATAACTGGCGTCACTGCAAACGATGGTTCAGCATATTTACGTATATATAAACGGAAGTCGGAAACGGAAATTCGCCTTCTCCGCCCAAATCAAACCAGAATGCCAAAAAATCAGGGGTCTGCCCCCAGAGGCTGTATCGCCGCCTGCCGGAAGTCAGATGCTGAATACAGCTGATGGGTTCTGAGAATGATTCAGAACACACATTAAACCCACATGGCTAAATAGAGACAATTTCAAACACATGTACACAAATCGGCTTCACTATAACTGCACTATTCACAGAAAGCATTTGTCTTTTGCTGGACACCTTTTCCCCACAAATACAACATCCTAAGGCTGTTAGCACAAGCCTATGGCATTTTACTTTGTTTTAATTAGCCTAGTGGCTAGCGGACTTTTCCTCTACTCATACGAAGCCAGGGACAACAGCAACATTTAACAAAGGTAACGTCACAAAATTCAGCTCAATTACAACTCACAAGGTTCACCAACAAAACAACTGTCTCATACTAAACATGTTTTCCAAATAAATATAACATGCTAACGTTATTAGCACAAGCCTATGGCATTTTACATTGTATAATTAGCCTAGCAATGAGTGCAAATTTCCTCTACTCATATGAAGCCAGGATAAATCCCGAAGTATAAATCCCCGAAGGATAAATCACTCACAAGACTTAAAACGCTTTTTTGTGGAGGCTTTACTGTCTTCACAATTTATTATTTCTTATCTGTAAAATGCAAGTAAATGAAAGCTTTGTTGAGGGAGATGGTTTCAGCCGACATAAATAGATAGAAGTCTGCGTCGCAGCAATGTGTAGCTACGTTTATGGGGAGGTGCACATCAGGCTACGGTGTAAGGTATAGTGTAGGCCCTACAGTGACACAGAGCCTACGCCGTAGGTACAGCATCGATTCGACGTAAAAATATATATATATATATCCCACATCGAATTTGGAAAACTGTTCTATTCCGAATAATAGCGGAGTATTAGTAAGCATGTAAACATAGTCAATAAGAGGGACTAACACACACACACAGAAACCCTTCAGTTGCTAACGCGTGTGTGGTGGAAGATGACATCAGGTCACAGATTAGCTAATAGATACTAGGGCTGCAACGATTAGTCGACTAATGGCTGACTTATTGACTACAAAAATAATCAGTGACTATTTTAGTAGTCGACTAATCGTTTTGAGTCATTTTTCATAAAAAAAAAAAGTACTATAAAAGTACCCCAAAATACTCTTATTGCAGCTTGTTATGTTCAAATATTGGCAGCTTTACACTTTCTCCCATGCCGGTGAACTAAATCCCTTTGGCGTGAGTATGAAACAAGACATTACATGACATCATTTTGGGGTTTGGGAGAGACAGACCCACATTTTTCAACTTTTGAACACATTTTTTCGATAAAATCATTAGTTGACTAATCAAAGAAATAATCGACAGATTAGTCGACAATGAAAATAATCCTTAGCTGCAGCCTTAATAGATACTGTAGCTACAAGCCACAAAATGCAAGTAAGAAATAAATCCTGCAACACCCATTCTAAATCTAAAGATAAGACACAGAGTTCCTCAAGGTTCAAACAAATTCAGCTTGACAAAATACAATGCATCAATTTGTTGTGCAAACTAACAGTAGATAAAGCAGAATATAAAAAATGAATTTCAGTAACGCAGCACTTTTCTGTGTCCTCTTTGCATGATGGAAACACAAAACAACACTCAGTATGTGTATTCGGTGGGCTGTAAAGTGCAGTGGAGGATATATTTGGGATAAAAGCAAAGAACAATACCTGAGTTATTTTGGACTGAACGGAGGATACTATGGATGAGGACACTGCCTTGTCTTTCTCCAGAGAACCACCCCTGCAGAGAAGAGAGGGGGAGAGACAGAGAAAAAGAGAAGAGAAAACCAATCATGTTAACAGAAGAACCTATAAAATATTCATATCCTGTGAAATGTTCAAAGTTGGACAGACAATAAGAGCTGTAGAAGAAAGAGCAAAGGGAAAGACAGAGGTGAAAGAGGAATGGCCTGTGACCTGTAAAATCTAAATTATCCACCGGGGCCAAAACAACCTCATCAACAATGTCAAACTCAGACAAATATATATTCTTCAGACAAACAGAAAACGGGCCAAAATCGCAGGCCTTAAATTCAACTTCTCGGCTGTGTCCAAAGCTTTTAATCTCTCTGCTGTCTAACATTTCATAATTCATCAGGAGATTTTTAAAATAGAAAACATCTTGCGCATCAAGCTGATTGAACACAACAGGTGACAAGAAGCAGGATGCTGCTGATGTTAGGGAGTTCTCGCTTCAGTCCACGGAAAAACTGGGACAATTTGAAGCGTGTGTCTCTGTGTATGTCACTCAATCTTGGGTATTACACCCCTGTGAGAACATAACTTGGAATTATTATGGTGTTTTTTTGATAACAAAAACCTTGAAAAACAAACCAATCTCATGGAATAATTCTGTGGCTGCTTCAATAACTGTTCTCTGAAAAGACAGAAAATTACTTCATACGACCAGCAACATTCAAATGGATCAAAAAAGTGAGTGCACTCTCATCCTGACAAAGAGCATCACCTGGCTGATATACTGGTGATGGTGGATGTGGTTTGACAACAATGCTTTGAAAAGCATGCAACCGTGGTTTACGAAACTACTTAGTTCATAGTCACTCTGTCCCTGCACAAAAAGGAGCCTTTGTGTTTGTCTCTTGTGCAAGTAAAAAATATTTCCACGGTGTGTCGTCATTCAAAAATATTTTGAGGGAAAACAACAGTTATGAAAAGTTACACTTCAACAAAGCAAAGATTTGCAAACACTTATGTTCACTGCTTGCTCAAGATTTCTTTATACCAGTTACACAAATAAACATTAATCAATCAATGAGTCAGTTTGTTTGTCACATGAAATCATAAAAGGTTCAATTCCAGTGAAATGTAATCCTGTTAGTTCTTTCAAATTGTGCTGTGAGAGTGTATTAATAAATATGAAAGTATGGGACTGGGAGGGGCTTTGACAGTCTTAGGCAGTGACCTCAATTAGGATCCTTGTGGCCTGAGGGTTGAAGCTCTTTCTGAGCCTGTCAGTGCTGGCCTGGTGTTACTGGTACCTTCTGTCAGTCTCTGCATTGCATTTCTCACCACTGAGTAAGTATGCAGTGCCCAGATCAGACCCTCTGTGATGTGGACACCAAGGTACTTGAAGTTGACCAAAAGGACCTGATTAAGGGGCAGCGTAGTTCCTTGGGTGCTATTTCCCAAAGTCCACCACCATCTCCTTACTCTTGCTGTTGTTCAGGAGTAGGTCGGTATCCTGACACCAGCATTGACTTCATTGAGATTACTGTCACCTTTTGACCAAGGAACAAGGGTCAACTTCTGGTGGCGCTGCTCTGCTAGCAACCCAGACTCTGTTATATGATGTTGGTTGATGATAAGGGGTTGTGTTTTGTTTTGTGTGTGCTTCATTTCTTCTGGACTGTTATTGTGAGGCAGCAATACTTTGCAGCTCCTGAGTACAAGACAAATTTACCTACGGGGACAATAAAGCATATCGCACTGTATCGTATCCTATCGTACTGTATTGGTATTGAGTTGAGTGGCTCATCCAAATTTAACAACTTGTATTAGGAATATCTGTGAGAGAACAGTGGCTGAACATGCGTATTTCAGTTTTAGCTGCAACCAGCAGCTCTATATATCACTGTCAGTTGGTGGGTTGATCCACAAAAATTTCCGCACCCTTTGGAGAAATTTGAAGGGCCTTTCTTAAAAACGCATAACTTTCAAATGGATTCACAGACTTGCCCAACTTTTTGGAGAGATAGGTCATCTGCCAAAGGACAACTGCTCATGCCATTTTGCAAAAGGGGCAACGCATGGATGCATGCATGTACATGGTGTTGGCAGCTATTGCAAATTTATGATTGTTTAACACCTTAAACATGCCATTGCAGCTACTTTCGCATTGTTTGCTTTTAGTCATGATCCTTCCAGAGTGATGATGGCCCAAACTGAAACTACGATACAGCCCCATGTTGGAGGAGAATGGAATTTTCCTTATATAAGATATGGTGGGGTTACTTTATTGCATTTGGCCTGAAGGTGTTTCTGGTTTAGTCGCCACTCAGTGTATGCAAGAGTGTAATGCATAACATGATCTGTACAGATGAGATCTAGAACACACAGTTGCATGGTGCCACATCTAACGTTTACTGAAGGTGCTATATATGATTGGCATGGATCAAAAAAAGAGATTTGCATCAAGACAGTGTCCTACTGTGTCCTATGCACATGGAGTGCCCAACGTCTACAAAGAAGACACAGCGGGGCACATGAGGAATCAGGCGACTTATCTGCTCTCTGATGCTCCGAATGCCACTGAAGAAGATTGATTAACATCCCAGGTGTAAGTCCCATTGCCAATGAAGAATACTTCCTCTACAAAGGTTTAGTTTTTCTCTCTCCAGCTTAATGGTGGATGCTCTCAAATGTTTCAGAAACTTATAACTTATACATTTTCTTGACTTTGCTCAAGAAAATCCCAAAATCCATCCTCCAACTTGAATTTGACTATGATTATCTACAGCCAGAAATGATTTGGCAAAGACTTGTCAAACTGCCACGAACTTGACTGAAGATGAATTACATTCAAAATATGTGGCCATTTGCTCTCTTGATAAAGATTGATCTACTGTTATTATGCCACTTGGACAATATCATTATGGAATCAAGAGCCTTTTGTCTGACACCTGTTGTTATGAGCCACTTCATCATGACCTGACAGATGACATCAATAAAGAGGTGTGGAACAATTTTATTGACAGACCTTTCAACACAGGTTTTTCCCTTGCATAAAATATCCAATCTGTCCAGGCTTGCCTAAAATAAATAAATCCCTCCAAATCCCTCCTTTGAGACCTATAGTGGCTACTGTTGGCATTTTAATGGAGCCTCTGTCCCTCTGTTATTATATCAGAAAATACTGTATGTTACCTCTTTGCCTTGTTTTCGAGGTGACACAGCTGATATTCTGAATACTGCAAACGATTTTGGCTGCAGTGACAATAAACTCATGACTTTGATGTACAGAGTTTGTACATTTAAACCCCCACAACATCAGCCTTGGAACATTATCACATCATCTTTACAAACTAATGCTCCCAAGGATTTGCTGCTGACCTTGACTGAGATTATTCTCTCCATTAACTTTTTTGAAATATTCAAGCTATTAATTTTTTTTTTTCCAGTCACGACACACAACCCTAGATAGTTAAATCCTGCAAATCCATTTGACTCTAAAATTGCTATAAGAGATATATTCATGATTTTATGATAACTTGGAGAGTCGGCACTCATGAATTGCATGATTTTTTTTAATACTGCCACATCTGATTATTTGTGTTTCAATATGGATTACAACGATGAACCAGGGTCTCGCAGAACTGGCCCAGGGTCAGTAAAAGGGCAAGAGACTCCGACTGAGCTTGTTTTAGAAGATGTCTTTAGCCCTTTTTAAATAGGAATTGCCCAATCAGTCTTCTTTCAGCATTGGCAGCATAAAAACAAAATCGGGGAGTGCAGCAAAATACTGCCGGCCTACTTTTGTTGATACGGAATGCGCCTTTTTCAGGGCAATGGGGGGGTGTGAGTAAGTAACAAAACGTGTAGCTCAGCATGTGACGTAAACAGTGACGTACTCCGAGGGAAGCCGCGGCTGGTCAGTCCTTCGGTGACTCTTATAAGTTGGCCCATCCTTCACTGTTCCCGTCACTTGACGGTTAAAAGCCTCTTCATTTGTGAGGGCAAGGAGGGCGCGCACTTCCTTGTCTCCCCAGTTGCTCATCTTAACAGCATCTTCCAGGTTTACATTTCACTCATCTGTTTCCTGTCTATCCACCACCAATGGGTCACACATGCGGCGTCATCAAGAGCTCCTCACACAAGTCATCAACAGCCCCTCCTGTGGTGGAAGGGCGCCTTGTTCTTTTTAAACCAAAAAGGTGCTGCCAATATGTCTACCCTACGAGGTGGAAAATTGGGCACCTCGGATCAACTTGCCAATTCGACTCTGTGTGTCTAAACGCTCACAGCTTGCCGGCAAAACGACCCAACATTTGCCAAAAACCCTGAGTATAAAATGGGCTATAATTTTCAAGACACACGACCAATGAAATGCATGGTAAGGAAGGGGATATACTTTATCACAGTATCGGTATACATTATCGGATGCTCTCTTGGCCTACCAGCCTCGTACTGTGGGCGGCTGTGGCTCAGAAGAAGAGCAGGTCGTCCACTAATTGGAAGATCGGTGGTTTGATCCCACCTTCAGTCCAAAGTGTCCTTGGGCAAGATACTGAACCCCAAATTGCTCCCATGGCTGTTCCATCAGTGTGTGAGTGCATGTGAATGCTTGCTGAGTAGCAGGTGGCACAATGTACAGTAGCCTCGACCACCAGTGTGTGAATGTGTGTGTGTGAATGTGTATATGAATGGGTGTATGGGGCATGTAGTATAAAAGCGCTTTGAGTGGTCGAAAGACTAGAAAGGCACTATACAAGTGCAGTCGATTCACCATTTATTAAAAAAAAAGTCAGTGAAAGAAACATACAGCCGGGGCCACACCACCTGTTAACAGGTTAGGGCAGCCACACGGCATGTGCGCGCAGCATGACTCAGGCATGGCTTGTCTGCAGCTCATGTAGAGATTCAGCATGTCGCATATGTGGTTCTCAGCAAACAGTGATAATGATTTGTTGATGCCAGCAAATACACCTTTAACGACAGTTTCAGTGTCTGTATCTGTGGAACATGGCGAAGCTGTAAAAGCTACAGTAGCACTCATGTTATCTGAACACTGAAATCCCTGCAGTCTGGTATACTGTCAGCCAAACTCAACCAACTCTAAAACTGAGGAATGTAAAACATAAGACTGCTAATCACACTAAGAATCTTAAATATGCAATGGCACATCATTATGTAAATGCAAATCATGGATCTACCCTAAAATTCTGAAAGGATTTCCTCACCCCCCAGGGGAGGAGACATTGTAAATAAACTGTTACACAGAGAAAGCTGCCGAATTTATACACTGAACACAATTAAACCACATAGATTAAACGGGGAAATGAATGTATCCTGTTTCCTACAAATGTTCTGAGACTCCTTCATCTCATGCATTGCATATCAGTGATATTCAAGCACTTACAAATCGATTTTACTGATATGCATTTCCAATCTAACATCTGACACTGCTGCTCTGGAGAAGTTAATTGCTTCAATATGTGAAGACACTTGAGAGCTGCATGAATTAACACTGACATTTGCTTGCAGTGATATGGCCCAATGCAATGTGAAGGGCAGTATTTCTGCATTGCTCTCTATCAGCCTTTTAACATTCCTGTTTTCTTTGCTGGATTCGATGATGAGCTCTACTTCAGCCCCCTTCTCATTGCCTTCTGTGTTTGCTGACCATTTCACGCTGTACAGGAACACTATGCCCAGAGCTCCTTTCTTGAAAGTACGCTGCTGGATTAGACACAAAATTGGAGCTCTGGCTAAAAGTGAATTCGACTCAAAAAGAATGAATTACAACTAATCTTCTTCACTTCAAGTTCAAACACATGACTGATTTCTTTGTTGGTGCATACAAAAGGAATGCTTTCCTCACGATGCAAATGGCTTGCCCCAATTCACTTGGTGGAAGGGAGGGGAAGGTGGGGAGTAATTTAGCCGCCAGTTCATTCTGCAGTCCATGTAGCGCTACATTTTGCCCTCTAATATTCAAAAGTTAATGTATTCAGTTTTAATTGTTTCTTTTGCTGGAGATATTTTAAACAGCAAACCAACAACCCCAAGACCTCAGAAGAGATTGTGTTCGTTGCCATGAATGCTTTTGTGCCTTACGACCTTGAAGCTGAAAGACGCTGGCTCTTAGCCATCCTATCACTGACTCTTAAGATTTGACGCTTTGAGTGTCTCCCGTTCATACTGGATTTAGAAATCCTTGGACACAATGGACAAGGCTCAAGCTTTGTTTTATCCACTAGAGTTTTAAATTCACAAAGCAAGTGTCAGCAAGTGTCTTTTTGGATGATACTGCTGTATAATGACGACACACTAAACATGCATGAAAATTTCAAGGCTACATTGATAATCATCAGTTTCTTGAATTCTGGATGGGAAATCAGTGCGTTAAGAAATCCTGCACATATGGTACATTTATTGACTGGTTGTTGAGCCCCTTAACCCTTACTTGCTGTTGCTACACCTGAAAAGCTTTCCATTCCATTTCCATTTGAGCATATATGTACTTTACAATGGCAGTGACATCTATCCATTTTCATCAGCTTATCCGGGGTCGCGTCGCCAGGGGCAGCAGGCCAAGTAAAGCACTCCAGACGTCCCTCTCCTTAACAACGCTTTACGGCTCCTCTTGGGGGACCCTAAGGCGTTCTCAGAGGAGATATCTAATGCCCCCAGCATGTTCTGGGTCTGCCCCGAGGCCTTATACCAGTGGGATGTGCCTGAAACACCTCCAGAGGGAGACGCCCAGGATGAATTCTGGAACACCTCAACTGACCCCTTTCGACACAAAGGAGTAGCGGCTGTACTCCGAGCTCCCTCCAGATGTCCGAGCTCCTCACCCTGTCTCTAAGGCTGAGCCCAGCCACCCCACGGAGGAAACTCATTTCGGCCTCTTGCATCTGCGATCTCATTCTTTCGGTCACTGCCCAGAGCTCATGACCATAGGTGAGGGTTGGGACGTAGATGGACCCGTAAATCGAAAGCTCTGCCTTCCTGCTCAGCTCCCTCTTCATCATAACAGACCGGCGCAGCGCCTGCATTACAGCAGTCTCTGCCTTTCTGGCTGACTTAATTTTTCCAGCTCACTCGTCTTGAAACAAGAACACTTTAAAATGGTCTTTACTGTGATGGCTACAAGCAACCATTTGGCTGCTTCGCTTATACTCCGACAAGCAAGACAGGGGTTTGATTTACGCTTTATCCTTCATATTGTCGGGGTCAGGTTATAACTTCAGGCACTAGCCTTCATGCTAACATGCAGTTTAGGTTAAAGGAGATAAACACTCTGCTAAATCCATTCCTTACACTTTTGGTTTTGGAAAGGCTGAGTACTGCTCTTACTACAGCCTCATGCACACGCTGCTTTAATATGTGAAAAAAAGAACCTAATGCTTGACAGCCATGCTGTGCCTAGTTTTGGTTTCTCAATATGATACGAGAATCGTTGTTCGGGGGAGGGGGGTTAACAAACGATCAATTCTTTAGACTCAATTACAAAAATACCAGTATAAAGACATTTTAAGTAAAGACTGTGTTTGTCAAAAGCCTTTAAAGAGAGAAAATTAATTGGACATCATATTCAGTTAGGTCTTTGACAGGGTGTATCAGCACCGTTTTGACAGGCTGCTGTAATAGCAAAGTGCTGAAGTACTGAACTGTTAGATGTGTTCTGTTTGTTTCATGAGAAATGGAGGCTTCACAGACGGGGAGATAAACTATTGGACTATGTAAGACATTTAAAAATAAAAGAGTTTTAATTGTACCAGTTTTGTATGCCATATCTACACTAATATCTTCTCATTTAGCACTGTATCAGAAATAATCCCCATCCATACTGACATGCCTGAAAACGCCATCGAGAGACCATTAACGCACAATGAGCATGCACATGCTCATGAAAACAGGAATTAGTCAGTCTACTCTGTGGTTGGTTGTTTAGTTACAGAAAATATTGCAGATTATTCAATTATTTAACTGTGCAATATTTTTAGTACTTGACTTTATCATGCACATAACTATATATATTTCTTATGTTTACTCTTATTCTATTCTTGTTTATTCTATTGATGTACAGTTCCAGTCAAAAGTTTGGACACACCTTTTCATTCAAGTAAATGGAAATGTTTGTCCACTTTTGACCGATACTGTACAGTGATGATATATTTTATTTGAAAATTTTTTATATGTTAAGTTCTAGTGTTAAACACTACAGCATAAAGCACATTCTATTTTATTTTACTGCTTTACATTTTCATACCTCAACTTCATACTCTTATTCTTACTTTTTGAAACTCTCCATTCTTTACATCGGAGCGACTGTAACGAATCACAGTTTCCACTTGGGGAGCAAAAGTATTTCTGATTCTAAGAGATGGCAAAAAGACAGTGATTTGAACATAAGGTGGTAAAGGTCATCGGAAAATAGATTTCAATAGATTACAGGGCAAACGCAGCAACATATTAGAGCGGCATTGGGAGCATTATCCATTGCTGCAGGAAGTCATGGCAATGGGTACCCAAACAAGAAGGACAAAATCACAAACGTAGACCGACCAATAATGTTTTGAATTGACACCCAAGTGGGAAGCAACTGTCGATGTCTGCAGCATAATTTTCAAAAGTCTCAGCTTCTGCCCATCCAGACTAAAATGCAACCCTAGAATGTTAAACTAAAATGGGCTCAGCAGCGTTTTATAGGTCTTCATTTCAGGGTCAATAGTTATGTTTTTTTAAACAAAAACGTAGCCTCACTTGTTGGCTTTAAGCTTAAATCCTCTTAACAACCTTTAGTTTCTTTAGTGAAGATACTTTAAAATACACCAGCGAAAGCAATCTAAATCCTTAGCTGGTTGATTGACAAGCTTGTAGAGGCTTACCTGGAGTGGGTCAGGCTGGAGGCGGGGCTAGCTGATGGGGACAAAACTCTGCTGGGTGAGGAATACGGGGAGAGAGAGGAGCCCATGGTGTGCATTTGTCCTGAGGATGACAGGGAGCCCCTCCTTTTTTCTGGAGGGGACCTGTGAGACAAGAGTGTGAAGGGAAGAGATTTCAGATTCAGGCAGTAACATCACACATTATATCAAGGGCGTGGAATACTGTCTGGAGGCAGTTCTTATGTGTTCAGCAAAGCCCTACTTTAAATTCATGCAAGTGCAAGCTGTCCATTGCAGTTTGTGGTCATTTGGGGATTAAGCGTCTCTTAGTTATGTTTGCTAAATCTACCCTTAAAGACACAATGGAAATCACTGCTCAATGAATAGCAGATGAACACATAGTATTATCAAGACCCTTTTTGGGAGAGTTTGTGTGTCTCTGCCTTGACAGCTTTAATAATCAGTGTTTTCAGTGATAAACACAGCTGTACATGGAGTCCCATGATTCATCCTCTCACCACAGACTGATGCCACCTGCTGTTAGACTTACCTGGATCTCGAATGCCCCCTGGGCAGGCTGGAGCTGCTGCTGGGATGATAGCGCTCCCGCTCTCTCTCCTCTCGTCTCCTCTCTGATGAGGGGCCCCGCCTGTCCCTTCTCCCCGGGGAGTGTGAGCGGGATCTGGCCAGACGGGAGGACAAAGGGAGTGTAAGATGGAGAAACGCCACTAAATTACACGAGACAGAGTCTGGTAGATGAGCTGATGCATTTGAAAGAAGAACACGAATAGATGAGGGAGAAAAGAGAGTGATGGGACAACGATGGAGTTACGTGCAAAGGGAAGAAATGAAGTAAGCTTTCAGGATGGGTTTTCAAGGGATTTGAAACCAAGAATAGCTGGTGAGGGTTTGAGGAAGATTTGCAGTGATTCCAGCAGATTATTTGAAGACCTGAATGTGGCACAGCTCACATTAAGGCAGTTACAGGAAGTCTAAATACAGTGCAACTGGGCCACGAGAGAAAAACACATATAATAATTCAGTGAACTGCTTAAATACATAGTATATCACATGGACTCTCAATATGTAAATACTGTTTTTCTAAACTAGTCCGAAAAGAAAACAGAATTAAATATTTATGGATACTATAAGAGATTAATTCACTTCTTAGATTTCTTTGCATAAAGGGCAGCACTAAATGAACTTTCTCCACAAGCTAGTACGCAGAACATACATGCCATTTACAGACATGGAATAGCCGGGGTTAGAGAGGGAAGTTATACCCCTTTTCTAAAGACAATTTCAGGCTGTGCCAGGGTGACTTAACAAAGCTGTCTGGTCCATTTTGATGGATAAGCAGAACAAACAAAACAGCTCGATCTCTACCTTTGATCACTTCCTCTCACCCTGCACTCTGAGTCAACTTTCTTGAAAATTTCTCTCTCAGAAATGATTTAATTCCTCCTCTTCATTCTCCCTCTTTTACCCATGCATTTGTTTCATTAAGTCATTCCACATTCATCCCTTTTCTCCTCTGAGGAGAAGCAGGAAAAGATAGGATAACAGGAAACAGAGAGACAGAAGAACACATTATTTTCTATTAACGTTTTTGTACATATGGGTGCAGCGTGCAATGCACTTAACATTCAGCTAAAGTGGAATATAAAACAGAGGGCGATTAATCATTATGTTCCCAGCCTGTCACTTCAAATGCCTCGTACCTTTAACAGCAGCTGTACCAATCACAGACCTGCATCTACAACTAGTTAAAGGGATAGTGCACCCAAAAATGAAAATTCAGCCATTATCTACTCACCCATATGCCGAGGGAGGCTCAGGTGAAGTTTTAGAGTCCTCACAACACTTACGGAGACCCGAGGGGGGAGTGGGTAGCAGTACAACTGCACACCTAAAACTTCACCAGAGCCTCCCTCGGCATATGAGTGAGTAGATAATGGCTGAATTTTCATTTTTGGGTGCACTATCCCTTTAAGTATCTATCCAGAGACTTTTTATTTCAAAGATGACTTTGTTTCTTAACTAATCCTTTGTGAAATTCTACCTCGCCACATTGGATACACCAAGGGGAATATGGACTGTGTTAGTCTCTTCCTGGTTAAGGCAGTTTAGTTCAGGAAATTCTTTCTGCAGCAAAGCAGCATAAATTAAATGATTAAATGTGTGTTGTGTTTGTAGTGACCAGCAGCAGAGGCCAATAAAGATCTCAGCTAGAAAGCTGCACTGAGCAGTGTCAGGACTTAAGACTAATTTCTCTAACAAGACATAGTCACAGTGAGAAAATATGCATGTGTAATCCAATCACATCACTTTAGTTTAAGATTAAATTGAATTTTTGGACACTTAGAGATTCCCAGCCTTGTTACTGAAAGGTTTAAATGCTTCACGGCTGAGGTGTCTTACCGGGACCTGCGGGCTCTCCTGTAGGCACTGGGAAGTGAGTGTTTGCTCTTTGAGGCCGACCTCGACTTCGATCTCGATCTCGACCTTCTCTTGTGTTTTTTTTTCTTTTTGTCTTTGTCCCTCCCTTTGTTCCTGTCTCTGTCTCTATCCCTGTCCCTGTCTCTTTCTCTGTCTCTCTCTCTGTCCCTGTCTCTATCTCTGTCTCGGTCTCTGGCCGCTCCTCTGGACGTAGTGTGGGAGGATGATGAAGAAGAAGATGGGGCCTCCCTGCTGCGATACGCTCCTTTGTTCTCCACAGTGGGTCTTTGATCCTGGGGGTACGCAGCTGGTACAGAGGACACTTGTGGAGATGCAGGGTCAGACAGGACAGAGAGGGCTTCTTGCAACTGGAAACAAAACGCAGACAGGACAGAGCAAAAACATCAATCATACTGGACCTTCTCTTTTTAACTGGTTTAAAGATAAAAAGAAAAAAAAACAAGGCCAGTCTCCCTCTTTGACATAAGGGACACTGAATAAATTCCCAAAAGCTTGATCCCTCTGTACATCTGTGGAAAATCAATATGGGGGCCAGTCCACTTCCTGAGATGCAGGTGATGCACAAGGCTGACTGTGTATAGAGATTAGAGAGTTATTTATGCAATTCCCCTGTGTCCATCCTTGTCAATATTACAGAGTAAAATTGCTCAGGTGGATATGGAAGAATTAGAAAAAATAACACTGAGTTTACTCTATGAGTCAAAGGACAACAAGCTTCCGCAAAGGCTGAGAAAGACTTATTCTCAGTTTTCTTGTGGAGAACATGACAGTGCTTGGATTTGAGTAATCTTTCTAATCCTGATTTTGCAAAATTGTAAATGTTTATTGTCATAACTTTGGCTAGAATCATGTAACAGAATGAAATCTAAAACAGTGTCTACAGCTATCTGACACATTTTATGATTTTTAAGACCTTTTCAAAAATAATTTTTAACCAAATTTCGGACAAATTTTTGATTTAAGTATAAAGGTAAGTAATATATGTATTTGCTAGTGTCGTCATGATACTGGAATCTCTAACTTCAACACAGTAACTTGAAAAATATCGATTTTTGACACAATTTTCGATGCCATGACTAAAAATGACATTTAGGTCAGAAAACAATATAAATATAAATATAACAAGGCTATAACATCACAACAAGACTTCTCTTGTCTTTGTTAGAAGCAGAGAACAACGAATGACTGTAATAATATTAACAATAAGAGAGACCAAGACAACACAGCTGGTACCAGGGTATTGATATTATAGAAAATGAGATCTGAAACCAACACTTTTTTTAACAACACTGATATATGTGATCCTGTACAGAGGTAGGTTTTATGTAGGAATATGGTCAGTAGCGTGAGTTAGGTTAATCTATATTTTTTTTAACAGGTAAGTGCAAGTATAGAGTTAACAGACAGTATTTGGTTCAATGTTAAGTTTAAAGATTTCTAACATTTACTTTAAGAAGTATGGGGGGAAAAAAGTCAAATTCCTTGTGTGTGCACACAAACTTGACGATTAAAGCCGATTGCAATTTGTAATTCTGACATGAGGAAAATAAAAAATGGATAAATTAAATAAGATAAAATATTTGTGGAAATTAAGACTTCAAAATGTTAAATTTATGACTATTTAGAAGAAGAGGAAAATATTCTTTATTAATCCCCGAGAAGAAATTGAGTTTTTTTTTCACTCTGTTGTCATATACACAGGCCCAAAATACACACATGCACAGACAGGACCCACACATGCATTAAACAGAAGAATGTAAGAGCAAGAGGGCTGCCTTGGGCAGGTGTCCTGAGCAGTTGGGGGTTCAGTGCCTTGCTCAAGAGCACCTTGGCAGCCTAGGAGGTGAACTGGCATCTCTCCAGCTACCAGTCCACACTCCACACTTGGTGAGTTTGGGGACTTGAACTGGTAACCCTCCGGTTCCCAAGCCAAGTCCCATATGGACGCCAAAAATGTAATGACGTTTATGGTCTAATAATTCTAAATTCAATTCAAGACACTCAAAGTTGAACATCACCTAGATTAAAAATTTCAATGTGTTATTTCCATGGCCTAGGAATGCCAGAAAACAGAAAAAAATAAGTCTTAAACTTGTGATGTATAAAGTCTGGAGCTGCTCCATAGACAATGACTGGGAGATTGATTTTGTGGACCCACAGAATGTTGTTGTCTTTTTAATACCCACACAAGCTTTATTCTATTGTTGTGCTCTCAGTTCCGCAACAGAAAATGAACCCATATACTCAGAACATTCTTCTGGCTGCTCTCAGAGTGATCTATAAAAACTTTCATCATTTCTTGTCTGTGGAGCAGCTCTAAACTTAATACTTGATGACATCAGAAAGTTAAGTTTTAACACTCTCGCTGAAAGATTTGGAGAGTTGGTCATGTCTACTAATATTTTTTGACTGTCTCACACCATAGGAATAACATGTATGTATTTTAAAACTGGGCGAAGTTTCCTTTTAAGTTTTTTTAGGGTTCTGCAGAGACCCTGTATAAAATAAGCATTATATAAGCTTGATTTGTTCTTGATAACGAGCTGTATAGATGTAGCTACAAAGAAAGGTGGTGGAAATTATGCACATCAGGAGATTTTTGGGGAAAGAAAAGGTACATGCATGCACTATAAGGGGCATGGGATTATAAGCGGCTGGCTCAGGCAAAGTCATCGTCCTTTACTCTCTTGGGAAATTATTACTTTCGTTCTTACCTTAAAAAAAAAAAAAAAGACAGAAAAGAAAATCCTTGCTCAGCTGATTAAAAAGTGCGGGTTACACAACACAGTCAGCCCTCTGGCTGCACGCTGAGCTACAACTGTCAGCTGCAAAGTGCCTCTAATTACCCCAATGTGGGTCTGTCTGCTCGTATTAGATTGGCCTGCTGCTGGATTCACACTGAAAAGACAGCTTCAGTCCATCAGTGGATTAAACATGACACTAAATCTTCCAAGGTCAGATTTTATCTTCCAGGGTTAGGTCTTAGATTGCTCCTGGGGTCACCTACGTTACATATGTATTCATTCATAGTACTGAAAGGGCAGTTGGATCAAGACATCAAACGGCATATTTTATATGCTAACATTAACATAAATGTCATGACCGCCTGAGTGATTCATGATGAACATGGGAGACAGAAAGGAAATTAATGTGGGCTGTGACTTCAATCACTCCAATTCAATCACCCCGCCTCTTACCCATCCACTAAAAGTGGTAAGAGATGGGTGGAGCATAGAAAGAGAGACAGGGAGGGACAGAAAGAAGAAGAAAAGAGAAAAGGGTGATGATGAAAGAAGATGAAAGCAGGAAGCAAATGAGGTGAAGAAGTGCAGGCAGGAAAGAAAGTGAAAGTGCTCACGACAGAAGACAATCAATGAGTATCTAAAAACGGGCAGGGGAGAAGAGAGAGGAGGAATATTTATTACAGCTTTCTGTTTGCGCGCTATCTGGTGTCTGGGCTAAGGGAGAGATAATGAAATGATATGAAGCAGGGTTTGGTTTAAAATTAGGACTGACATATGGGAAGCTTATCCCAACACCAGGATGAGAAAATGCCTACACTCTCACACCTGCTCAGGCAAGATACGGAAGTGCGGACAGTAAGGGGAGGAACAATTAGAAGTTGCAGGGGAGAGGAGAGGAGAGGAGAGGAGAGGAGAGGAGGAACGCTGTCATATTGGCATAAAAACTCCGGCAGCACAAGGCTAAACATTCACACACCAAGATTAAACGCACATATTTTGGCTTGAATTAAATCACAGTTCTAAGGTATCACTTAATTATTATGTCCTGCGCTCAAAGAAAATAATATCATTTTAATTAACTATGAAATACTGCAAATAAGACATTTTTATATTGTTAGGGAGTCTGCTCTCATGCTGAATTAGTCTTACAGACAACAAACAAAAACAGCTTATAGTCACAATAATAAGCAGACCAGCTCTGGCTCTGTGTATTTCCAGTTTACACACAGCACATGATCAAATAGAATAAACAACTTCAATTTTACTCTTTTTCATTCTGTGCTTGTGCACTGTCTGACATTATATAACGGGCTAGGCAGCAAAAAATCTCTAATTAATAAGGAAATTGATGAGAAAGTGCATTAGGAGATTCACTGTGAGGAGCAGGCGAGCCTCCCTCATGCTCACAATGGTCACTAATTAAGGCTCCGGCTGCAAAATAAGTTTTAAAATCCATCACCGATGGCAGCCTGTGAGAGAGCCGAGAACACTCTTATTCCTTCATATCATTATTCTGCAGTTCACTGATGTACTTGGGCCATCGCTCCCCTACTGAGCTCTGGGGCTCTTTCCATAACTGTCCTGTCATGTCTGGATGAACACTCCAGATACATTTATGTAAAAGTCACCTATGCCTGACTGACCCCCCCAAAAAATCATCACTTTAATAGTGAGATGATGAAAAGGTCGGCAATGTCTGTGACTGAGAAGAGTTTGAAAGAGTGCTACATCTATTTATAATGGACATTTCAAAAACAATTATCGAAATTGATGGAGCACAACAGGGGGTATCGTATGTTTTTTATTATTAAATACATTCTTCTTCCTCGTCAAAACCTGATGCCTTCATTACCCATGATGCAATAGATATGGGTGTGTTATGCTAGTAGAGGACAGTGTAGCCTGAAGCCGCTAGCCCTAAGCAGAGATGAGGGGTGGGCTACAAAGGCCCAGTGAGCTCACTTTCTTTGAACTTCACACCCCAGGAGTTTTTTTTTTTTTTATTCCATACTTGTGATCTTCAGGCCCACCGGAGGCTGACTCAATCGACACCCTTTGAGGCAACGTATCCGATTTCGCTCGGGTCTCTCTGGAGCTACAAAAGCCTTTATAAAACTTTTTTTTTAATCTTACATATGCAGTTGTACTCTTCGAAACCTGTAAACAGACCTCAGACTTTAATGTGTAAAACCAGTGGGATTCCCTTTTGAAGGGACAGCTTTGCCAGTGCCCCCTTCTCGAATGTTGGAGATATCAGTTGTAGAGATGTCTGCTTTCCCTTGAATATAATGGAACTAGATGGCACTCTGTGGTACTCAAAACACATAATATATTGTAAAACTCAACCACAATGTCTCTCTCTAGAAATTATAATGTGGTACTCAAGCTAATCCACAGACCTTGTTGTGAGCAGTTTCATAGGAACTATCTTCTTTTTACCAAACTACACCCATCAATCGTATCACTGCACAGAAGGAAGTGTGCATCTACTGCTAGTAGGGTTGTCATGAGAACCGATACTTCGGCACCAGGTCGATGCCAACATGCAAAAAATACGTCGGTACCTGTTTTTTTTTTTTTTAGGTACCATAAGTACCTGATACAACTTCGCTCTCAGTGGGCTGTGTCGATTCCTGTCGCGTGTCAGTCTGTGCCGAGGACGAGTGCCAAGGAAGAATGCCTGTTCTCCATCGTCTTTGCTAGAAACAATGGCTTCAACAAGTGCTGCTGGAGCCACAACATCTCGGCTTGTCGGAAAGTCAGGTAGTAAGAGTCGTGTGTTGAGATATTTTGCATTTGAGGCTGATGAAAGCAGACTCGCAAAAACCAGTGTGCAAACAGTGCCTCCGAAGTTTCCAGACCAAAACACTTCAAACCTGGCTTAACACTTAAAAGACAGACACCCTGACTTGTTTAAAGAATTCAAGGTGAGCGAGTTTCAGTTTACCATCACTTGTGTTATGTTATACTTATCCTGAAATATACGTTACATTATTTGGGTATGAGTGCCAGCTTATTACATTTATAATAAGTAGTACTACTACTCGCTACCTTACGTTATAACTTACCCTGTAACAGATGGCTAACGTTACGTGACATTAATGATGCCGTCTTTAACGTTACTTAAGGTTGCGTTTCAAGCAATTATTATTGGACTAATTGTCACCATATCCATAAATTCAAACTTTGAATCAGTTTTAATAAAGTAGTGAATTTAGAAATACATGAGTTCTGTTTTTTGATTTTCATCGTGGTATCGAATGAGTATCCAGAATCGCGGAAATTCACTGGTATTGGTATCGACTACTGAAATTCTGTTATCGTGACAAGCCTCCAACACTTGGCAACGCACACTAAAGCAATTTAGATTAATAAATAGCACTACAGGTTAGAGGAAAAACATGTATTTTTAATTTTGGGGTGATCTGTCCCTTTAAGACTATGCTGCACTGTAACCATATTAGTCTGTTGAAATCCCTGTGGGGGTAAAAAGTAGTTGCACCACCTTTAATACATCACGATGAAGCCAAAAAGTACCAAGATATAGAAAAGTTACAGAATCACATAACTATAAAAGAGTCACTTTCAAAAGCAGAGAGGCCTTAGTCTGCAAAGCTTATTCACTGCTGGGTTCTGTTTACTCATGACAGCTTACTCGAGCTACAACAGTGCTGTTGCATAAACAACATGATGAGCGCTATGGGGAACATTGCGAGCTTACATCAACAGATCCAAGTCAGCAAAGACATGGCATCAGCATTCACATTTGTCCTCAAACACTCGGTATCTGAAGCCCAGACACACTGTGCTGTTGCACCATCCTGTTTTCTGGCCTTCCAAAACACAACAGCAGCTTATAAATTTCTGCTGCAAGTATTTACTACTACAAGAGGTTAAAGGAATACTTTACCCCCCAAAATGACCATGTGTATATCAATTACTCACCTACCGTTACAATCAATTTGTGAAGAAAACTTTGTTTCTAGAGCATGCCTCTAGTGGGGGAAGAATCCAAAGTTGAAGAAAGAAATTGTTGAAGAAATTGAAGTCATAGGGCATATGCAACAGCAAAACTATGCCAAAACATGTGTTTACAGACTATCATAGAACTCATGCAGAATAATTCAAGTCACATTTATCCAGCCATATGCTCAGTACCTCGAAAAACAGGCAGCCCTTTTTTTAACAGGGATCTGAATGGAAAGTGAGTCATATCTATGTTCTCTTCAAAGCCAGACAGCATTGACAAAAGCAGTCATTTTACCCCCCTAGAACTTGGGAGCTGCTGGTCTACTGCTGCCTCGATTAGTTGGTTACTTTGCGCTTTTGAGTCACTTTTGTGATTTAAAGGTTTAGTTCAGATTCACCAAAATCACATAGTAGCACACACAAACTACAGATCAAGGCAGTAGTAGACCATCAGCTCCTGTGTTCAGCAAGGTAAAATTACTTTTTTTGACAGTCAATGGAGTCTGTTTGGGAAGTACTGAGTTTACAACTGGATAAATGGGACTTGGATTATACTGCACAAGCTGTTTGTGTGTTTTTAACCTGATATTTTGATAAAGTTTTGCTGTTGTTAAATGCGGACCCTGATGAATTTATGTAGTCAACACAATAATGGGTGAGTAATTGATATACAAATTATCATTTGAGGGGTGAAGTATTTCTTTAATTCCATTCTTGGAACCCATCTGCTGTATTAGGCGTCTGACTTCTGGCAGACAGCGATACAGCCTCTGGGGGCAGACCCCCGATTTTTTGGCATTCCACTTTGATTTGGGCAGGGGAGGCGAATTTCTGTTTCCAACTTCTGTTTTTATATATATGAGTAAATATGCTATATAATAATGTCAGCATTAACTCTGTACCCCCTCGTGCCCTCTGATAATATTGAGTAAAGAAAGAAAAAAATATTGCACTAGAAGTAATTGTTTAAATCTTTTAATGTCATTGCCCATGTTACTGTCCATTTCACCGTTTCACCCCAGCACATAATGCACCCTCATCTATCCTCATGTAAAGTCTCTTTTAAACATGGACTGTCCAATGTTTACCAATTACCATAATTGATTAGATCAAAATAGATTTTCTCTGCAAAGTCCTTTAAGACTTACAGTACTTTGTAGACTGCACCAACCAACACGAGTTCCCAGTCTCTAACCTTCTATATATTCAACTACAACATCCATTTATTCATCAGTAGGCCAATGACCTGGATGGTGGTCGTTCCTTCAGGGTACCTGCGCTCTGCGGGCCACTCTGCAGAAGCCACAGAACATCTGGAGAAGAGTGACAGAGCTAGCACAATAGTGACAGGAGTCTGCCCACTGCCACCTGGCCCAACCGGCAATAGGCCAGTTCACCACGCATCGCTTGGGCTCACATGAGGAGCTGACAAGCAACGTCCATCAAATGGACGGGCAATCTACACATCAAATGACCACCCGCAAGTCTTATTTACACTATAAAGTACTCTCGCCTGTTTTGTCTGTGGTTATTATGACAGACAAAAGGCTTTTAAGATTTACATTATTGCAGCACTACAATGAAACTTGACAAAGGAGAATTTTAAAACAGATACCCTGCATTAGCTATGGGCCACCAAAACTGAGAACAAAGAAGTTGGTGGGCAGAAGGAAGGTAGCTTTGTACTGATGTGCAAAGCATGCTGTGATTTTACTGATTTATGGTGTGCTTACATCTGCCCAAATTAACTTGGCATGTGGTATTTTTTTGTTTTCTATGTGGGGTCTACATGTTCTTCCTGTGTGAGCATGGGTTTTCTCCCAATTGCCCATAGCTGTCAATGAGAGCATGAATGGTTCTCTGTCTCTATAACCTTTTCTCACCAAAATTAGCTCTGGTTCTTGAACTGGTTCCTTGGTACGATCCATTCAACTAGATAGTGTTTCCACCAGTTTTGATCAGAATAACTGTAATGAAGGATGTGCCATCAACAGAGGGCATTGTACAATGCGCATATGCTGAGGGAGGCTCAGGTAAAGTTTTAGAGTGCTCACAACACTTGCAGAGATCCAAGGGGAGAGGAGGTAGCAACACAACTCCAACTAATGGAGGCTTACAGCACTCAGATTCAAACGTCCAAAAACACAAGACAAAACCACAAAATATCTCCATACTGCTCGTCCGTAGTGATCAAAGTGTCCTGAAGCCCCGATATAAAAAGTTGTTTGGAAAAACATCACTTGAACTCTGTTTTTAGCCTCACTATAGCCTGTAGCTCTAACTGCCTCTCTGTGAACCGCGTACACGTGTGCACGCTTGCGCGCAAGACCAGTGAAAGCACGTGAACACACATGAACGCACATGAATGTGGTGCCCATGTCTCGTGGTGCCCATGTCTCAAGGTCTCTTGTTTGGTGTGAGCTTGAAACCAATTTTTCAGGTTTTTAATCAGTTTATTTTTAGTCAAAATGCTCTGAATGGTTCAAAATTAGGTGCAGAAACCAAACTGGAACCCATCGCATGTTGGTTAAAAGGGGTATATGTGTGTCGGCCCTGTGACAGTGTGCTAACCTGTCCAGGATGTACCCTACCTCTCGCCCAATCTCAGCTGGGATTCGCTACAGCCCCCCGTGACCCTGAATAGTTCAGGCAGTTACATGTAATGGATGCAAGCAAAAAAAATCCCCTGCTGAAAAAAGATTAATCCATCTTCTGCCTTCATGTGCTGTATGTTCACTGACCAGCTTTTCCAATTACCCAGTCCACATGTGTGTTGTGTAGATAAATACAGCAGTCAAACAGTACAGTCAACAAATGAACACAATAATTTCCATGGGAAGAAATCATGAAAAAAATCCTCAAACCCAAAACAAAGACAACAAAAAAAGCTTTTTAGATCTTAAGAAAGATTCAGCCGTCTGCCTCTGGGCCAGTCTTTGTTGAAAACAGTACGCTATGAGTCAAGGAAAAGATACTCGGCATCAGTATCAGCGCCAACAGCTGCATGGTGAAAAACTTATTCAGCATACAAATCCTACCACCTTTTTAGCAATGACTGATTGGAATTGCTGTCACAGACCAGGCCTAAAGCTGCTCATACATGGAAAACAGTCTAAGCTTAGCCTCAGCACAGATTCAGCTCAACAACAGCTCAATAACACTGTGTGATGTACTTTACCTGCAGTACATAAGCAACCTATAAATGAATGCCGCTTCCCAACATCCACGTATACACGTGACTGATATACATGAACATATTCCCTCAGCAACCAGACATTCATCTCTTAATCTATGAATGCCTGCTCACATAAGCTGGAAACTGCCGACAATACAGCCACACACAGACAGGTTCTAACAGCTGAAGGCAACTGCGACTTTATCTCCACATAATCAATAAAGATCCATCATAGACAAGATAACACAATATGCCATCTGGTAACAACACGTTTGATATCATACTCAGACAAAAAAAGATTTAGGCTGTTCTAGCATGGGGTTACAAAGCCAGCTGTACTTTTTACTTAACATCTACTATGACCAAAGATTTCACCGCAGCTCAATAAAAAATAAGAGGCCAAATCGAAAAGGCAGAGCCAGCAAAAAATTGCCATTGACCTCAGGGTGGACAGGTTCAGCCAGGGGTGTAGCACTAACAACTTGATGTGTCAGGCTCCATGTTTCAATTATACTGACAAAATTTGTGCTCTGACAGTGTGTGTACATTTTCTACCTTGAATTGTCCAACTATATATTACAAAAAAGCCCCATTTTCACCCAAATCAGCTATGATGTTTATATTTAAGGGGTGCAGAACAAAATTGTAGCTGTACAAAAAGCATGTAAATCAAACACCACAGAGTTGCAGGTTATGTAAAATGTCCAGGGAGAAACATCAAGGCGGACTAACAAGCCCACCTTGTATGCATGTCAGTTAAAATATATGTTTACATTGATACGCTCTGTGCTAAAATTTTAAAATTATATGCTTCTGCATATTGAGGAAAAAAAATGCAGACTTACCAACATTTCCAAATAAAAAAGAATCAATGCAAGCTGAGCATCTAGTGGCAATTTGAAGAAACAAAATAAGTGCTTCACTAAATGCAAACATGCAATCAATGAGCACAGTATCTTTCTTCCAACATCACGGACTACTCCTACTTTTATTCTGACGGCAGGTTGTTGCAGTGAGCCCAATACGGTGACTCACAGCACCCCATTTAGTCCCTAATTTGAGATGGAAAAGTATAACACAAGCAGGAATGAGTCTCCCTTTACAAGACGTTTTTGATATTTGTGATATTAAAGGCCCGAGACATGATGTCCCAAACTGCAATTAAAAGCCCACTTTACACTGCCTTTTCAAGGCGAGAACCCTGCGCTGTTATCCCCCCTCACTGTTCACTATAAAAGGTGCAAACACAGAAGGCGGGGGAGCAAGTTGTTCCCCCTTTACTTCAAGCCAGCAGAGGAGGTTAAAACAGAGCTGAATACACGTCTGTGTTAAAAGTGTGAGCTGGCAGGACGAAATGTGTGTGACTTTTTAACAATGTGTTATGTGTGCGACCCACCACTGAGAGACTTAAAAAGCAGCTAGAAGCAGTTAGCAGCTAACTCGAAAAAGAAGAAGAAATGCCAACTGGGAAGAAAATGAGGTGCGGGAGCTCCTTACCCTCAAAGCGGAGGGGGAGATCAGCCGTCATATAACAGGGAAGGTAAATCAGGTTGTTAACTGGCATCAGACAGTTAAATTTAAGGCTTTTTAAAATCTGTTCAAGACCAGTTTCCACCAAATTTAGGGCAGATTTTTTTTGACAAATCGTGTTTTACTCATGTGGTCTTGTGCAGAGTTAAGTGTTATGTAGGAATATGGTTATTGCTGGTTATTATTAGTGAGTGAAGTCAAGCTACATTTTGCCAACAGGTAAGTGCAAGTATTAAGTAAAATGACATTATTACAGTTTTTTTAAGATTTAAAGACTTTTACACAGAAAGGCTTCACTAATTTTCACAAGAAGAAATGAATTAAAAAGAAATACATTTAAATTTAAGACAATTTAATGGCTTTTAAGGCCTTATCATTATTATAATATTGAATTTAAGACATTTTAAGACCTTTTAAGGACCTGTAGACACCCTGAAAATGAATGTTATTGCCATGTTACACCATTGTTTCTGTTCAGAAAGCGTTGCCCGGTGCTTGTGTTAAATGTCTCACTTGAGGCTGACACTGTTGTGATACACGTCACATCCATTACGCCTCTTTTGCTTCCGCAGCACCAACATGCCGCCTTAAATCTCACATTGGGGCGACATCATCCTGCTGTTGTTTGGTTCTTTCTAAAAAAGCAAAGCCAGCAAAGGGTCTACGTTGCAGCAGTGCTGTAAGATCTCTTTGTGAAAAAGGGCTAAAGATAAAGCAGCTTTATCTTTACTATAATGGAACAATACTAAGGATAAAACTTTAGGTTGGCCAGGTGTGAAAGAACTCTAAAATATTGAGTTATACATACATATGTATAAGTTACGCATTGCATCAGGGGCCAAGAATTTTTATCCAAGCAAAGAGGCATTAAAAACAATAGGACTATGGTGTGTAGATGTTATTGCAGTATGCTTTAACAGAGCTGATTCAGAGTGATTCATCAATGCAAATTAAGGCACCGATGCTATTTATTACTGCCTGAGTGTGGTATCTTGCTGAGATGTCTGTATCTTAAATTGATGCAGACATTTGGTCTTAGTGATTAACAGAGACCTACAGTAATGGCAAAGTCATTAAATGCATACGTTCTCATTACAGCACTACTTCATTTATACTTCTATAGCTTTGTGGATAATACACCGGTAATACATTGTGCATGTTCCAGCATGTGACTTGAGATGACACTTTAGTTGAACTTTGGGACTTGTGACTTGGGGTCAACCACTTGGGATTTAGTCATGATTTGAGAGAGGGTGATTTGGTTAAGGTTCTAAGTTAATATAGCTACATGACAAATACTGATCCATATTTCTCAAACATTCACCTACCTCAAACTGTGCCGTTGAGTCTAGCTCAGCTCTCTTGGCCTCAGGCTCCCCAGCAAAGGGGCCGCGGAGGGTCTGCAGGAAGAGCGCTGCCTTCCTCTTCCTCTCCGCCTGTAGCTGTTTCTCCTTGGACTCCTTAGATGCCTGGGCCAGCTTCTCCCTGGCTGCAGCTGCGAGACGGTCCTCCAGTTTCTGCTTGGCTGAGAGTGGGGAGATGAGAGGGTAGTTACAGGTGAGACGTGGTCAGACAAAGATGGAAACATTTTAGCCATTGTCCCTCCTCTATTCTTACCGCAGCTAGAAATGCATTTACCATGGTGGTACAGGGGAGGAGAGAATGACAGAAAAGACAGAGAGAAGGAGGTAAAGAGTGGTTATGCTCTACTTTTCACTCAGCCAACTTTTTCCTGACCGCAGGTAAGTGGTCTTTGGAAGGCACAGAACTACAGGTGGGAGAAAAGACACAAATAAAGACACTGGAGAGCAAAACATAAGAGGGCAAGAGTCCAAAAAATATCAGGACATAAAGTGACAGACAGACAAGAAAGAAAGAATGTTGAGAGTAATTTTCCTCTCTTAATGTCACATCTAACTAAGGTGATAACACTGGCATTTTTTCTAAGTTTCCAACAGCTGCGACTTCACAAAGTTCCTGCTTTAAATGATAAGGCCTGACTAAGTCTTTGGTGGAAGGTAATTTCATGCAATCCAAGGTTTATACAGAAAACAAAAGCAAAGTAGGAGGGAACATGTGGGTGGGGAAGAGGAAACAGACATCCGAATAAAATTGGGGGTGGAAAGTATGCACGGTTTTGAGAGATGAAGAGAAGAGATGAAGTGACAGAGACTGGTGGGGGATAAATAGGTAAGGAGAGCACAAGAATGAGATGGGTCACAGAGAGAAACAGGATGAAGCCGGCAGAGAAAACAAGACGAGACAGTCAAGTATAAAGCAAAAGCTTGCGGAAAACACGTTGTTTAAGTTATGCAACCGCTGGGGCTACTGTTATCTCTGCAGGGTTAAAAATAGGCGAGCTGCCGAGGCAAATCATATTTGAGTATAGTGTGAACAATAGCCAAGTGGAGCAGAATCCATCTGTACCCCAGACAGTGACACAGTACAGTCCTGGCCAAGCTGACTCTTACTACTGCATTTACAGACTAATTTGACATAACGACGAAGGACAATCTTGCTTTACTTTTATGTCCAGTTTTGTAAAACATACACAATTTTAAGTGATGAATCGATCACCAAAACAATGCATGACAATTTTGATAACTGATTGATTATTTAATTACTTATCCAGTTTCAGCTTTTCAATATGTAAAAATTGGCTGAATACAACCCACACAATTAAGCAAATGATCAAAAAAAAAGTAGCTGACATATTAATAAATAAATAATCATAAGTTAACCTGCAACAGTAGTCCTCTCTGGCCACTTACAAGCATCCGAAATAAGCCGTGAACATAACATTGATGTATTATCTCCAGTGATGTTCACTCTTGTAGCTCTGTTTTTGGATTCAACCTGCTCCCAATGTCTGGCCATTTAGCTGCTAAACGCTCCACCATGTTCAGTAGCTAGTTGCTAGCTAAAACTGTGTTTCCATTAAATTGTCAAACAAATTTTGAGTCAACTTTTGAAATGTTGCAAAAAGTTGGCAGAATAAAGCAGGATTTATACTTGTGCAGCAGAACTATTGAGAGTCTACGCTGTTGTGAGCATTTATACTTGGCAGTGGTGTGTCTGTGTCACTCTGCAGTTACACCTCCAAAACGCAAGTCGGCGTAGACTCCACGTCAACACAGGGCCTACTCTGTAGATATGGCGTCGATTCAACGCAGAAGTATAAATCTTGCATTAGGTATGCTTCTAATCTGTTTATGCCAGAAAACAGATTAGTAGTAAAGGTTACAACTTAGACACAAAACAAGTTGCCTTGGCCACCTAACCCATCTACAAGAGAAAAATGGGGAGAGGTTTTAGGAATTTGTTTCAATTGGGACCGTTTTGATTTTAATTTGGCAAGCTCTTATTGTTCGTGCTCTTGCATCAGCTAGTATTGGAATGTTTCATGCTGTCCAGAAACATAAATGCAGTGATTCTGTAAGCTATTTTGTTGAGCTGCTTCTTTGACGATGATGATGTGCTCCAAGTCATTTTAAATTGGGCTTTTATTGTGAAAGGTAAAAGCAGAAGGGGTAAGCTGTGATGTCAAGGTTCACGTCATTCCAGACTAAAGAGCACCCTGTTTTTATGTCATCATTTATATGAGTACAGGTGAAATTTATGAACCCTCGCCAATTGTAATTCATGGAGAGACGCCAAGAGTGTACACAGATGATCAGTCATTTGAGTTAAATGACCACTACATTAGAATTTATACTGCAAGGGCATTTTCATAACCCATTTATCCCATCAGCCCTTTTTTGACAAAAGCAAAAACCACCTCAAGCGAGCATAAAAACTTTTCTTGCATAATTGAGGAAGTTCTACTTAATTACGCCATTTCTATTCAACTTTTCTGATGCAATACTTCAAAATGCCCATAAAAACACACTTCTGGAAACACAGTTTGTGTCTGTCTGCTGTTTGGTGTTAAACAGGTGGTGTACAGTGGGTTTTAGGAGCTTTTCACTAAAAACAGCAGCTGAAAACAACACCATGGAATTCAATGAGCTGAGACTCACTATTAGCCTAGGGGAGCTGCAGATTGTCTTGATAATTCTCTGTAGGTCCATTATTAGCCCCTTTCACATTTTAAGTTTTCACATTGTCATTTGATACATAGTTATTGTGAAACTATTATTTATTACTGCTTTGAAGCCAAAAATATGACTTCACATGGCAGGCAAAAAAATGAATGGACGAAAGAAAGTATGTGTATATCTATATTTACAGTATATCTAACATCATCTCTGAATAGAGTGACCACATATTTTAAATCTCTTACTAGCACTATGAAACATCCAGTCGGAGATGTTTCCAGAGACCTAAATGATTCATGTATTTATCACTGGAAACCGCATTTGGTGTGTGTGGCTGTTTTCCAGTCCATCAATACAGATTAGCGTTCTGCTGTCTGCCACTGATTCTCCTGCTATCTGATCAAGTTAGGCCTGCTGACTGACAGCCACTTTGCCACACAGCAAAGCCAATCCAGTCAGCTATTTATTAGGCTTTTCCAGCCTCTTTCTCTGGCCGTCTGTCAGCTCGCAGAGAGAACATGAACACTCTTAGATTGTTCCACTGAACCCAAACGGGACCCGTCACCCTGCTTCATGCCAAAAAGTAGCACATTTGTCTCAAGTGTCTGTCCATCTTTTTTCAGGTTCTATTTTGCGGTTATCCTTCTGGTCTGAGGGAGGTTTCGACACTTTTGCCATGCCCTTTGAGAGCTCATGAAACGCTGAAATCAGCGTCTTCAAAGACTTAATGTCTTAAGGGCATTTGGCCGAACAACTGACTACAGTATTGGCATCTCAGTCATGTCTCTACGAGGCACCCTCATACTACTGCATCTGAACACAGTATGCAAGTATTGTAGGAAATACTGTTACCTTAAAGACAAGCTATTACAGATTACTCGATGGCCAGACAAATGTATTCAACTAAATATTCGAATGCTCCTTAACACAAATAGCTTATCAGCCACCAGCAGCAACTCAATGCATTTAAGCATGTAGACATGGTCAAGACGACCTGCTGAAGTTCAAACTGAGCATCAGAAAGGGGAAGAAAGGTGATTTAAGTGACTTTGAAAGTGGCATGGTTGTTGGTGCCAGACAGGCTGGTCTGAGTATTTCAGAAACTGCTGACCTACTGGGAATTTCACACACAACCATCTCTAGGGTTTACAGAGGATGGTCTCAAAAAGAGAAAATATCCAGTGAGCAGCAGTTCTCTGGGTGAAAATGCCTTGTTGATGCCAGAGGTCAGAGGAGAATGGCCAGACTGGTTCAAGATGATAGAAAGGTAACAGGAACTCAAATAACCACTGGTTACAACTAGGGCTGCCACTAGCGATTATTTTCATTGTCGACTAATCTGTCGATTATTTCTTCGATTAGTCAACTAATCATTTCATCGAAAAATGTGTTAAAATGTTGAAAAATCTCGGTCTGGCTTACCGAAACCCCAAAATTATGTCATCTAATGTCTTGTTTCATACTCACGGCAACAGGTTTTGGTTCACTGTCACAGGAGAGTGTGTAAAGCTGCCAATATCTGAACCTAAGAAGCTGCAGTAAGAGTATTTTGGGCTACTTTTATAGTACTTTTCTATGAAAAATGACTCAAACCGATTGGTCAACTACTGAAATAGCCACCGATTATTTTAATAGTTGATCAGTCATCGATTAGTCGACTAATCATGGCAGCCCTAGTTACAACCAAGGTCTGCAGAAGACCATCTCTGAACCAACAACACGTCCAAC
The DNA here is from genome assembly GCA_026686955.1 of Epinephelus cyanopodus. Classification (NCBI taxonomy): domain Eukaryota; kingdom Metazoa; phylum Chordata; class Actinopteri; order Perciformes; family Serranidae; genus Epinephelus; species Epinephelus cyanopodus. The sequence goes on along the minus strand of CM048932.1, from coordinate 23,501,948 downwards.
CTTGAAGCAGATGGGCTACAGCAGCAGAAGACCACACCAAGAAACTCAGGGCTCACCAAAACTGGAAAAGTTGCCTGGTCTGATAAGGGGCCGTTCACATGCAGCGCCTAAAAGCGCGTGGAAAACGCCAGCTGTGCCGTTTCCACCCTTTTATCCAAGGCGCTTCGGAGGTTGCGCGACTGTCGCGCCCGCCGTTACTAAGCAACCAAAACCGCCTGTTACTCACAGGGGGAGTACAAAAGTTAAAGTTTTCAAAAAAGTTAAAGTGTGTGTGTGTGTGGTGTGTGTGTGTGTGTGTGTGTGTGTCTGTGTGGAGGAGAAGGAGAGAGGGAGATGCTGGTAGAGAGAAAGTGTGTGTTATTAGATACGTAATGTTGTGAAGTCCGTTGGACGGAAAGGAAGAAGCAGATCCGCGGAGCTGATTGGTTAATTCTTATCACATGACATGCGGTGTGCTTGCTGCATTCGAAAAAGTTGAGATTTTTCCATCTCTGTGCGACGCGGACGCGCACGGAAAAACAGGCGCGTCGCGTCTACATTGAAACTAATGTATTTGCGCGCGCAAAAGACGCTGCATGTGAACGGCCCCTAAGTCTTGATTTCTGCTGCGACTTTTAGATGGTAGGGTCAGAATTTGGCACAGACAACATGAAAGCATGGATCCATCTTTGTAGCCTTGTATCAATGATTCAGGCTAATGGTGGTGGAATTTTGTGGGGATATTATCTTGGCACACTTTGGGCCAGTGAGTGTATACTCTTTGGTAACAGAGGATAGCTAACGATAGCTACAAAAGAAAAAGAAAAAAACAAAACAAAACGATATCCTTTTCCTGTTTTGGTTGCACAATGGTTCAATGCACTTACTTAATGCCGTAAACTGATGGCAGACAATACTGCATAGTGATATTTCATAATGATAAGTTACAACAAAAAACGTGTCTATTTCATCTTTAATATACTACATGATAAAGCGTTACCATGCTTACCATTTAGATCATATTACTAAATTCACAAAGATGACTTTGGAGATGCACAGTTCAAACCTAACCTAGAATGTTTTGACAGTGCAGACAATGTGAGACAGTAAGACATCAAACAGAGAAATATCTAACAAAAAGATAATTATTCTAGGGGATAATATTGGGATGTTGTTCTTTGGTCATTTGCTTACAAAGTAACAGTATACTGGTATTAAGGTAAAGGTTTTTAGCTTTCATGGGGAGGCTTTGAGAGACAGACATCTTGGCGCCTGCTGAAGTAATCACAGAGTCATTAGTATTGATCAACTCACACAGACATATGACGGTTATTTTGTGAAATGACAGCACCAATCCTACTTTTTAGACCTTTGACATTGAAGGCTTGTGCACCTGGTTAACAAGTATGGTCAAATGGATTATTGATAATCCGAATTGCATCAGCATCTGGTGGTTGTCAGTTTTTGTTTGACAGAAATGTGAAAATGTCTTGGGGGATGTCATTTAGTATTTCAGCTGCTTTGTCATCGCTCAAAGAGGCATGCAGACGAAGATGAAGCTGTCGAATTTTTGGAAGCTAAAGGGGCGCGATTGCATATTTTGGGGGGTGTAAAATTATAACAAGATGCAATGAATCAACTTCAAGTACAATCGCTTCCAGCTTTCAGTATAAAAGCCCATTACTTTTTTAAATTAATAGCCAGTGATACATTAGAATATATGAATATTTGAGAGATGTGACTCTAACCTTGAAAATAAAACAGGCAACATGCATGAGGCGTAAGTGTTTTTTTTTCTCAGTCCCTAATGCAGGAGCTTTCTGTATAAATGGTTAAGATCATTGACAATGTGGTGATCTCACTGGATCAGCAAAGTTAGATTTGTTACAATACAGTAATTAGACGGTAGAATGTAATCCCCTTGCAGGACAAAGAATGCTTTATGTGCTTGTATGCATTCTGACGTAAACGAATATGCCTGTGTAACTGTCCAGTGTTGAGTGCAAAGTCACTGATGCATTACTTTAGTTTAGGAAAGACTGAGGAGAGCCAGTGTGTAATATTCTACAACCATGACTGAACAAAAGAGAGAGACAAAAATAGAGAAAATACATCTCCATTAGGTCTTTGAAGAGATATATGACTGTTGTTTGCTGTACCACACAGCTCGTCTCTGACTGCAGGGTACACCCGGTTGAGAGAATTTATAATTCAGGCTCAATGGATTTATTCATCTCCTTTCTTCCCCTCTTGTTTTACCTCTATCTCCAACCCTCCCAGAAAGTAACAGCATGCCAGTGGGTGTGACAGAGATGTCTTGTAAGCACCTGTACTTTTATGCTGACGAGAGAATTTAATTCTAGCGCACCCACATTAAATAGCCACGGAGCTGAAGGAGAAAAAAAACGACCTCCATCATAACCATCATCAGATGCTTTATCAACATTCCGTCTTTTACACAGGCAGAATGAGGCCGCTGACTGTCTGAATGCGCAAGCTGACAGACATAAACAGGGAAACGCTGTCAGATTAGATCTGAAACATGATATTTTCAACTTGAAGGGAATTAATACAGTTAAGTGATTATTACACACTCACAACTGAAATTTGTAGCCACTTGACTCTGTTTATTTATTTTTTTGTCTGCCTTTTTCATATTTTTTTCTCTATTAGTGCTGCCTGACAACCAAATAGACCAAAAAGAAGGTTTGCTGTGTCTCCCAGCACAGTCTCAAGAGCATGGAGGAGACACCAGGAGACAAGGAGAACTGGACAGGGCCGTAGAAGGATATCAACCCAGCAGCAGGACCGGTATCTGCTCCGTCGTGTCAGGAGGAACAGGAGGAGCACTGCCAGAGCCCTACAAAATGACCTCCAGCAGGCTACTGGTGTGCATGTTTCTGACCAAGCTGTCAGAAACAGACTCCATGAGGGTGGCATGAGGGCCCAGTGTTCTCTAGTGGGACCTGTGCTCACAGCCCAGCACTGTGCAGCTTGAATGGCATTTACCAGAGAACACCAAAAATGGCAGGTCTACCATTGGCACCCTGTTCTCTTTACAGATGAGAGCAGGTTCACAGTGAGCACATGTGACAGGCATGAAAAAGTCTGGAAATGCAAGCTGGATCAGCCTGTGACTTAAACTGTTTTACTTAGACTTTGAATCCAGCCCTCAGTGAGTTTATAATTTTGGTTTCCGCTGACTGTTGCTGTGTCATTTTGTTTACAACAAATCAAACAATGTACACCAATTAAGATTCTCAACTTGAAAAATTCATTCATCAAGATCTGATCTGTGATTTTAGTGTTCCCTTCATTTTTTGAGCAGTGTATTAAGAAGTACAGTGGCTTTAAGCTGTAGTTTGTAACTTTTATAAAAACAAGGTTGTCATATTTGCTGAAACTGTCACTATATTCACACAGCAGTACATGATGCAGACAATCGCTGTGCTTCTCAGCTCTGATTGGTTGTTTTCTTTTAGCCATGATGAATGGCAAATGCCACTGGAAGCAACTACACGAGGAGGAGGAACATGATATGATTGATTGTCATGATATGATGACAAAAATCTATTTTTAAAAAAATGCCAACTGTAGCTTTAAGCAGTGCAGGATGAGTATTTTTCACAGCATTTAAAAATGTCCCATCAATAATTTTAATAATGTTACCTTGTTTTGCCTCCAGCTCCTCCAAACTGAGTGTGGGTCTCTTCTCTTCTGGCGCACTGGCGGGGGCAGGCTCCTTCTCAACCATCTCAGCTCCACCCAATACAGAATCCAGCCCCTGCTCCTCCAGCAACTTCAAAAATATATGATAATCTGTTGTTAATGTCACAGTTCTAAAAATAGATTTTCAAAGATCAGTTTCCTATCCATACTAAATCAGCCCAAAATGTATGTGCACTGAGTAGACCGAGCAGAACTAGACCTTGTCCTCGTCCGAGTCATCGTCCAATCGAACTCTGTTCTTCTCCAGCGGCAGCATGTCATTTTCCTTTGCCTTGATGGCAAAACAGATGGGGGCAAAAGAGGCTGTGATGGCGCAGAGAGACAGAAGGAGATGTGATTTAGTGAGAACAAAAAGGATTAAGAAGAGTACATAATCATGACAGGTGGACAAGTGCTTCTTGGCCTTCTTTTGTTTGACAAATTCAGAGTAAAATGAGAAATACAGTGACTTAAGCAATTAGGCTGCTTCTTGGAAATGACAGGTGCATTAAAAGGTTCAGGACAAGGCGCAGAAAAGATTAGGAGAAAAGTGGACACAGATAGAGAACAGAAAGATGGAGAAATAGGAAGGAAACAAAAAAGGAGACCAAAAAAAGTATGAGTGAAAGAGAATTCACAAAACGTTAAACAAAACTACACAGAGACAGGCAAAACCAAACAGAAGGACAGAGAGAGTTGGCCCCAAAACTCTTAAGATATTAAGCAGCAGTGGTGTCACATTGATTCTTATTTTGTAATCCAAAGTGTCTGCTCTAGGAGAGATGAAAGAGTACACAATGTGCCTCCTTTCCTTAAGAAATAACCTTAATATAGGACCTTGATCCTTATTGTGGAAGGCTCTGCTTCCACTTGTTATTAGTTTTCCCTGGCCTGCTCCATGACCTAACACCCTCCAATAGCCTGTGAGAAAGCATGCCTTCATTTGCATATATGTGTGTGTTTCCGCCAGCCTTGTGGTAAGCAGACGCTTTCATCTCTGCAGACATTTTCAGCCTGATATCACCAAATGAAATTGCGAGCATAAATACTAACAGACTCACAGACAGCTGTGCACAAACACCAACATATGACACAAACACCCACACTAGAGTAAACATGTGCATGTGTACTCATATATATATATAAATATAAATATATATATACATACATATTTACCCAAAGGCTTTGCATCTCATTTACTGAGTGAATGAACTGAAGCAGAGGAAGTGACAGTAGTACCATGTTCTGTGTGTTTTTTCTCATGTCAGTGTCCTACCTTTAGTCAGCTTGGAGTCCTTGAGTGACGTGTCTGATTGAAGCTTATTATCGTCATCATTTACGCTGTCACTCTGGGTGAAGGAAAAGAGAGGAGACAGAGAGAGAGAAAGAGAGAAAATACACGCTGTAATCAGATCTAAATCGCTCGTTAGTGCACAAGGTTAACAAATAAACCAGTAACAGAGACCACACAATTCGTACATATCATCTAAACTTGACTGTGTTTCCACATTATGGGTAAACCAGTAGGATTTTGACAAGAGACAGATGGTGCTGAAACTGAGATTCAATGGAAACCTGCTGCTCTTTGTTATAACATTATGTTCTTCCATGAATGTTTGCAAGTACAGCAGTAGTATGTGCAATAAGTTGGTGTAAGGAAAGTTTGTCAGAAACACGTCTGCGGTGTGAATGCCTCTTCGCTGTAAATATCACCAGTGGCTGGATCCGACATATTAGGGTGAGTCATTCCTCTGTATCTGTTTCCAATCTAACTGTTGCATCTGCAGGGTTCCATCTGGTTAAAGTTTACACCTCTGAAGCAAGCAGCAACCTGCGGGGCTGAAAAATTAAACCAACATGGAAGTGCTAAAAACTGCGGTTCTTTAAATAGCCACATGAGGCTGGCTCCAGAATCCATTCAATCCCCATGAACACCCATGTTAAAACGTCAAGGGGTCTGATTTATAAACACAGCATACACACAAAATGAGGCCTGAAAGAGGCGCCACTTCCCACGGAAAAGCTGTGATCTGTAAAAACAGATTTGATGGAAGACACTTTAACCTATGCTTACGAACATTTTGGAGATGGGATATTTGTGACGCAGATGGTGAGATGGGAGTCTGATAGTAGAAATTATTGAATATTTTTCGGCACATGCCATTTTTAGCTTTTGTCTGAATGTACATTTTTAGTATGGACCCTACACATTGTTTTATAAATGAGACCCCAGGTCTTAATAACTAATTTCAATGACAACTACCCAAGACCATGATGCGAGTGCTGTGTTGGATAGTCGTGGTAAAGAGGGAGCTCAGCCGAAAGGCGAAGATTTCAATTTACTGGTCCATCTACGTCCCAACCATCACCTATGGTCATGAGCTCTGGGTAGTGACCGAAAGAATGAGACTACAGATATGAGTGGTCGAAATGAGTTTCCTCCGTGGGGTGGCTGGGCTCAGCCTTAGAGATAGTGTAAGGAGCTTGGAGTAGAGCCGCTGCTCCTTCGCATCAAAAGGGGTCAGTTGAGGTGAGTTGGGCGTCTGATCAGGATGCCTCCTGTTAGAGGCGTTCCAGGCACGTCCCAGTGGTAGGAGGTCCTGGGGCAGACCCAGAACACGCTGGAGGGATTACCTATCTCGTCTAGCCAGGGAACGCCTTGGGGTCCCCCAGAGGGACAAAGAAAGATACAGAAAGATGCTGATGGCTGAAATGCCGAACTTAAAGCTTCAAAACAGGAGTCCACAAACCAGTGGGTGACGTCACATTAGCTACCTCCATTGATTTTACAGCCTACACTGTCTGAAGTTGTCTCCCAACTGTGCTACAGAATGATTTGATGTGGGGGAAACAAAAGCAACTTTGGAGAACAGAACCTTCTGGCTGCAGCTGAATGGATATCTTTCAGTACTTTCAATTTCTATATTGGAAGCACGGAGCAGGATAGAAAGGTCAGTAGTCCATTAACACCAGCAGAAGACTCTTTAGAGTCGAGCCAATCTTATAAGATGAAAAATTGGATTTTTTACTCAACTACTGTCACTACGCATTAATGGGACCTAAAAAAAAGCAGAAAATGGAAATGATCAAGCCTCTATTTTTACTTCTCTTCAAGGAATACTTCACCGACAAAATGACCATTTGTATATCAGTAAGTCATGCCGTGTCACCGTGACTTTGCAAAGAAAACTTTGTTATTTTGGCATGCCTCCATGGCAAATAGGGAGCACACTGATTTACTGATTGATCGACAATATTTAACTACAGCAAATCTATATTAAAACATCTGTTAACGAACTCCCACACAACTTGTGCAGTATAATCCAAATGTAATTCATGCAGTCGTATTCTTTAGTATTTCCCAAACGTGCATTTTTGCTAAAATCTTTGGATGTAAAACTGAACCAAAAAAAGCAAATCTATGTCCTCTTCAAAGCAAGATTCCAACTGGGTAAATGTGACTTGGATTATACTGCACAAGTTGCGCGAGTTTGTAAATGGATATTGTTATGTTAAAATTGGTCCCCAATCACTCAATGAATAAGTATGTTCCCTTTTTTTCTGAAGAGGCATGCAAAAAATCAAAGTTTTCTTCAAAAATTCAGTGTTACATGGCATGACTAACTGATAAACAAATAGTCTCCTTGTGGGTAAGGTATTCTCCATGAACCTCTTAGACACCTGACTGGACAAACACACCATTCGCTTCAATGTCATTGGTCTTTTAACCAAATTTAGGTGAAGAAAAAAATACAATTTTAACACACTATCCACCATGTTTGAGCAAGAAATTGCTATGCATACAGGTCATGATTTTGGTTTGAAAAATGGTGGAAAGAAATTAAATAATAAACAATACAAAGGCTGTAATTTACCTATATAAAAAAGTCCCCCAAATTATTGCTAACTACACCTATTACTCTGATACGTCTGCTGGTCGCCAATTTCGGCGCACAACAGACTCCTCATCTGAGTCTGGGGGCCCTATTTAGATGGTCTAAAATGCGAAGCGCCAGGCGTGCGGCGCATAGGCGTGTCCCAGTCACTTGCTAGTTAGACAGCGTGTTTTTAGACTGTGTGTCAAGGCGGAAAGTCTAAAAGGGTTGGACTTACTCTGTGAATTAGTCATGGGTGTGTTTTGAGCCAATCAGAGTGTCACCTCTCATTCCCTTTAAAAGAGGCGTGATTGGAGCGCATGGCGGAGAGCTAGTTATATGGCGGACCTACCAACTGGAAAGAGCGAGCGTTTTACAGCTGAGGAGACAGATCTCCTCGTGCGGGGGCCTGTCAGAACCAGATCTACGGGGGTTTTCAATCAAAAAAATGATTGATTGGTCAGATAATTTCACAATTTCATCTGTCATTATTACAGATTATGATGATTATTACTGCGATTAGATCATTCTAATTAATGACTGACTATTAAGACATGTTTCGGATAAATATAATGTGCACAATAATAACCTTTCACATTGTAATTATTTATTTATGATCTTTTGCATATGTGTGGCTGCTTTTGCATATTACGAACTTGTTTAACAGCGAAATACTGCGCCATTGACTTTAGACCAGGTTTTTGTTGGTCACTGGTGCATTTGCTTTTTACGTCATCTAACTAGCAATGCGCCATGACTGCGCCTGACCACTCCTCATTTTTAGACCAACACACCCAGAGAAGCGCAAGTTCATGTGCTAGTTAGCAGGGCGTGAAAATGACAACTGCATCTAAATAGCAAGGACACTTGCGACATGGATTATGTGCCCTCCGCTTTAGACCATCTAAATAGGGCTCTGGGTCTGATTGAGGCTCAAACACGTATTAGTGTCTGCACAGGGACTTTTTTAACCTACTGAAGGGGTAGGTAGCGTACAGGGGTTTAGAGAGGTTTTTTACTGAATGGTCCTGTACATAATTGATCAGAATCAGTTAATTTCAGTATATTTGTTTGCTTCTAGTTCTTACTCTCTATTTTCTCCTCCATTAAGCTGTGTAAACAGCTGTTGAACCAGCTTTGAACACGTCCACTTGGCTTTCTAATATCCCACTGTATGGTCTATCACTAATAAAGTATCTTTGCAAAGCCCTTACAGCTGGCTTATGTACACAGTTCTGATAACCAGAAACCCTCTGTAGTAATATCTACGCACCAAGTGCTCTTACCCGCTATCCCAAATATAAACTGCTGATGGAAATAAGGGGAAAGTGGTGATGAAGCCAATGCCACAAGAGGGAAAAAAAAAAAACCTAACCTCATGAGGTACATTTTACCATGTTTGAAGAATGCTTCAAATACAGCTTCCTACTATTCAGCTGTAATTGAACAGTGCTTTCAGTCATAGCACTTTACCAGGGGCCCGGGAGAATATAACTCCTAAAAAAAACTCTAAAATCAAAGTTCACAGCAGAAGGAGCAGGAGGAAACTCACTCTAAGACCTCACCTAAGACCAACTAGGAGTTTGCAGGGATTTGATTGTGCTCACACACAACTTTAGCTTAGCCTTCAGGATCATTTGATTAGTTGATTTGCACGCTTCGCTGTAAACACAGGACAGTTCAGGAGGTAATAACCCTCCACTCTGAATGAAAGCATGCATCAGCGTTTAGTAGCGGGGCTGCAAAACCTGTGCTGGGCGATCATGAGCTTCACAGGAATCTAAAATTAAAAATGTTTGCTGCAAAAGAAAAAATGTAAATGACAAATAATTGACCCAAGAGCAACTCTATATGGTCAATGGATGGATACTTTTACAGCCTTTGTCTGGCCCCTCTCCAACTGAATTTTATTGTTGGAATTTCTACTTTGTCTCCTCGCAGAGCTTTGTTCAAAACTACTTCACTCAAAATCAAATTGTCAGCTCAATTCAAAAATAATTCAAACAATAAACACTGTCACTGTCAGATTATAGTAAAATGTCCAGCCCAAAATAGAACATTGTATTTTGTGTGTTAAATTGTCTCATTCAGGGATAATCTGACAGCAGAGGGGATGAAAACTGCTGGGCTGTGCCCAAATTCAATTGTCTAGTTGTGACTTCACATAAGCTAATCATTTATTTTTTGATTGGCTAAAATACAATCCTTTTTTGATGCTTCCATTCGCATATTAGCCACAAACAGACTTTCAAAACCACATGGGTGCTGCTGAATGCTAACAAAACAAACGATGAGTGGCTCCCAGAAGTGGAGTGAGACTTCTATTAGATGCCAGAGCAGATTGAAAACATTTTAATTATTGAAAGAAAGTGTTTGATAATCAGAACTGAGAATTTGGGGTGGAGTATCACATTAAACCCAGCAGAACAGCATGAATCAGAGAGTTTCTATGCACCTTATGAGGAGAGCTCTCCAAACAGGATGCACACACATCTTTTGATGAGTTGGACTATTTACAAAATGCTCCTTTTTAGATAAGTTTTATTCATCCACTCCAAAAGTGCCACATTCTAAAGATTATATTGATGCTTATACAAATTAACAGCAGCCCCACATCCTGCTGCTGTCTGCTTTGACTGATTTTAGCCCTTTCTTGCTTTTTCATTAACTATGAAACTATAAATAATAGCACTGACTGAGAGCAGCGATATCTGCATCCCATTACCCACGGCACAAATCACAAACACGAGGCAGGTTTCTTGATAGAAAAGCCGAGCAGCTGCTTGTTGGAGCAGCCTGAGCTGTGTCATAATGGGCCACACTCCTCTGCACTCTGACAAGCTAATGGATTTGATTCGTCAGAAGACAAATTGCTCCTTACAAAAGTTTCTCGCTCACTTCTCGCTTTCTCCCCTCTTGCTCTGACACAAAGCAGATTCAACAAACCTTGAATATATGTGAGTATACACAGGCATGCATATATGTACATAAGAAACATCCATCAATCTATGTGCACACCTCGCTACTTGACTGCCTAAATCACATAAAATTCCCTTGTCTGAGAGGGATGATGGGTTGATGGAGCTCCTGTGAACTTACACTCTGTGACTGTAACAGAGGACTGAACGCACCACAGCTCAGCTAGAGACCCAAAAAACACTTTGAGCTGAGACACCAATTCTGACAGGTTCTTGTTGGAAAAAGGTGAAATCTGCCCTCAGTAAATGACCTGTAAAAATGACAAACTGCGTTTCTAAAACCTTGAAACCACCCTGTGAATATGCTACAACATGCATTGGTCCATTCATCTTCAATGGTGTCATGAGATCAAATTATAAAGGGACCTTGGCAGGAAAACTGGTTGTGCTTTTAAAGGGAGTCGAGCTCATAATTGCTTTCATTTTGATGCAGTACATAACATTTATCACCAACACAGAGAAAATATATGATGTATGTATCGCTTGTCCTTGCGTCTATTCATAAGCTAAATTAGTGGCCCCTGTGGTAGAGTTAATTTTAAAGCAACCAGCAGGTCTTGGCATCCTTAAGTTTAGCTTTAGTCAATAAGAGGCTTCAGCAGTCAATTGCTCAAAATAAAGTGGGTTTCTTCCAAAGTTTAGTAGAAAATGTCCTCTTTGTATTACTGTCCTTCCACTACTGGGAATATTTGTAGCTAAAAGACTGCAAATTTGGGGAAATCCAACTTTATTTCACTAAGGTAGGGTTTCCACACATCCTGGAAAACCCGGATTTCACATGGAAATGAAAGAAAAAGTCAAAATATTTTGGAAAAACTTGTGTTGTCCTGGAAAATTATTTCAAACTTCTCTTATTTTCCTTCAGCTGAAAATGAACTACTGTACTAGGCTATCAACTGTTCCCTGAAACACGTAACACTGCCATGTGAAAGGGCTAAGTCATGTTCAGGGTCATATTAACATTGAAATTGTAGTGTATGGGCAAGAGTATTTTGAATAGGCTGCTCCCAGTTACATTGAGGAAATGCTGTGAACACACCCTTAGGGCCCTGACCTTAGATTATTTGTACCCTCAAATCCATTGCTGCCAGTGAAGAGCAAAAAGAGCACTCAGACTCAACTATCAGAATGCAGGAACAATCAATCACTACCGGCAGATACCTCTCAGTTTAAGGTAAGTATAGGGGAGAGGATGATCATTTTAGCACAAGGCAACCCAGAGCTTTATGATTTGTCCCACAGACAATACTTTAATTGCCCTAAAAAACAATGCCTGGAAGAAGATCAGCTCCGTGTATGGTTAGCTGGCTATGGTCGCTTAGCAACGTCTACCTGCCTCTGAGCCCTTGAAAGTTGGCACAAGTGTAGCACCCAGCGCCTGTCTGACACTCTTCGCATTCTCCAAGTGGTAGAGGATGCGGCAGGTGTCCTAGAGGGCAAAACTCTAAATAAAGTCACTTACACAGAGAGGAGCATATTAATGTAAGGTGCAATATCTGCCCTGTCTGTCTAACAAGCTAGATCATCACTGAAAAAGTCCTGGAAAATGAGTGGGAACCTTGCAAGTGATACATAAATCAAGAAGCTGGTTGTCTTGTGCAGTATCCCATGACCATAAGCTTAGTCTGTGTGGGTGTTATGATAGCTTTATTGTGTTTAATGAATGTCTTGTAGATGTGGGTGTGGTTTAGACAGGTGCTAGGAGCCTGAGGCAGGGTCAGCACTGACGTCACACTTGGGGGTTGGTGGTACTGAATCATTAGCCGCTATTAGCCGCACCTGGAGGGAGAGCTGGAGATGCCCTCGAGCTAAGTGGGCATGCCATACGGGTGGCGCCTGAGGCAAGACATTCTGAAGACAAAAGAGATTGACAGCACAAAATGTCCACATGAATACACATTCACTCTGGACAACCACGAAGAGAGAGCTGGCTGACTGGTAGGACAGAACAACACCCAAAGGGTGTTAAGCAGAGTTGGTCCGAGCGAGCTGGTTGCAGGGAGCAAGAGCGGTGAAAAAAATGAAATGAAAAAAAAATGAACGAATGTATTTTTTCTACAGGGTATATATTAAATAAATATCAAAATACAGATGACCTGAAAACTTAAAGAGGGGGAATGTATCCCAGATATCAATCATCTCTATCGAGCCTAACCCCGGAAATCTGTTAGCAGCAGTTACTGGTTGACACCATACAGCATTGGCAGCCAGAGGAGCCGGTGAGAGTGCTGCATGTCTGTTGGCACTGCTGCTAATTAAGGTCAGTGAGGTCTTCATATATGATAATTGGATTTTAGTTCTGAGACAAAAGGTATAGAACCATTTCAATGAGAGCACAGCTGGACAAGTGAGAAAAATCTTATCAAAAACTAACAAGGAAAAAGACTGCAAATGGGCCGTCAACAAATCCATTTGCTTAGAAAATTAGGTTTTGTTACTGATGCTGCATTCTGCTTGGTTTTAAGGTATTAAAATTTGATTGTATAAAATTCCCAAAGCAGGGGAGACAAATTGAAATGACCTCACTGGCAGAATTGATGTTGGAAAACAAGACTGGATGATTATTTAAGAAGGAGGAATTTTTGCAGTGTATTGCTCTGGTGCCCAGTGAGAGGGCTGGATGTAGCGCTCTATAATACTCAGCCACTGTGTCACTCTCATCCATCCTTTTTAATATTTTAGATCAGGATACCTTTGATTTTAGCACAGCAGGTCCTAGCTTATCAGCAGCAAAAAAGCAGCTAATTTCAAGGCTGACTGTAAGTGCAGTGAATGCTTAGACAACCTTTTCCCATGTCTAAATGGTGGCTGCAAATGCTGTTAAACATAATTACACACAGGTGTGGAGAACACCGAGGTTGACGACAGGAGACAAATGGGAGAACGGTGTTTCTCCTAGATGTGAAGGTCACTTTTGGGGGAGTATTAATACTGCATTTACTGAGCTTTTATCTCCTCATACCAAGCACCTACTGACTGAGAGAATTAAAATAATTTAATTTAAAAAATAAATAGAAAATAATACAAGGATTAGTCTTTCTAAAGGTTGGCTATGAAAACACTATGTAAGGGTTAGGGTCAGACTTTCAATTTGATGTTTGTCTCCACCCCAGCACTAATTTGAGCCACTTATTCCTGCTGAGTTTCTACATGCTTGTTGGTCCTCTAAAAACTCTGCCAGCCCATTGTCTACACACATATTATATTTCTTTCATCAGCTTTACATGCAATTTGAGTTCTGTGGGTTGCGTGGCAGAATCCCTCCTCTTCTTTTTTTCCTCGCTTTACTGAAGAAGAGGACTAATTACCCCTGACCTTTCTTTCTTAAAATGTACTTATCTGGCTTTATTAGACAAATACTTCGCCCCACCAAACGACCATTTGTGTACCAATGACTCATCCCACGTTACACTGAATAATCATTGTTTTTCTTGCATGCCTCCGGTGAACCAAGAATCAAAAAAACAGAGAAAGTTCTTGATGAATTGAAATCAGGGGCTGCGACAACAGGAAAACTATATGAAAACATCCACTTACAGACTCTCACACAACTTATGTAGAATATCTTAAGTTTTATCAGTCTAGTTGTGTGTTCACCTCCCAAACAGACAGCCCTTTCCTATGGGGAACCAAACCATAACTGGGCTATAACCTGATTTATCTATTTTCTCCTCAAAGCCAGACTCCATTGACAATAACAGTAATTGTACCTTACTGTACACCGGAGCTGCTGGTCTTCCACTGCCCAAACTAACCCTCAAAAACACCAAAGTCAAACAGTAACACAAACGAACTAACTGATTGAGGCCGTGGCAGACCAGCAGCTCCTGTGTTTAGGCGGGTAAAATTACTGTTTTTGTCAATAGTATGACTTTGAGGAAAGCACAGCTAAGTTTTGATTTCAGTTCAGTTCCCCGTCGGAAGAAGCTGTCTGTTTGGGAATCACTGAGCATAGGACTTAATAAGTGAGACTTGAGCCCTTGTTAGATAGGAATTGTGCAAATTTGCAGGAAAGCCCAATCAATCTTTTTTCAGCATTGGCAGTATAAAAACAAAATCGGGGAGTGCAGCAAAATGCCGCCTACCTACTTTTGTTTATACAGAATGCTTTTTCGGGGCAATGAGGGGTGTGAGCAAGCAACAAAACGTGTAGCTCAGCGTGTGACGTAAACAGTGACATACTCTGAGTTGGCCTGTCCATCGTTCCCGTTACTTGACGGTTAATGGCCTCTTTGTTTGCAAGGGCAGGGAGGGTGCGCAGTTACTTGTCTTCCCAGTTGCTCATCTTTACAGTGTCTGTCAGGTTTGCGTTTCCCTCTTGCTACTAGCTGCTCGCTAATTCCTGCTATCAGCTGTTTCCTGTTTATCCACTGCCAGTGGGTCGCACGTGCGGCGTCATCAACAGCCCCTCCCGTGGCAGAAGGGCGCCTCAATCTTTTCAAACCAAAAAGGTTCCGCCAATATGTCTACCCTACAAGGCGGAAAATTGGGCACCTCGGATCAACTCGCCAATCCAGCTCTGTGTGTCTAAACGCTCGCAGCTTGCCGGCCAAATGGCCCAACATTCGCGGAAAATCTGGCAGTGTAAAAGGGGCTAGAATAAGTGATGAATATACTAATGGTAATTTGGGGGATGAATTATTCCTATTTAGGAATATTAAGGGGCTTCATGTAGGAGATTTTATCATTTATGATTCTAGAGCATTTGTGATTCCACTGTTCAAACTGCAGTACAGTCCCCATAATCATTACTATTCATAAACTGTGGACCATATCAACGTTCATGGCAAAGTCGTAGCCGTACTAGTCAACACATTCAAGTGTCAAAAGTACAAGTTTTGACTTAAAGTGTCAAGATGGGGACAGGAATGTTAAGCGAATCTGGAGGAGGTCTATTTGATTCTTAAATACAGAAACACACACATATATATTCATATTAATGAAGCTTGTCATACCTCTGGTAAGCCTCTTCCTTCCTTCTGCATGAAGTAATTCTTCTTAAACTCATAATAGCTGTTGTACTGATTCCAAGACTGCAGAAAGTCAAACCTACAATAGACAGAGAGAAGAGCACATTCTGTTAAAGACGAGAGGTGAGCACTCATAAAAGATAAGCCAGAGGATGATGAAGAGGTTGTACAATATCTGAACTCAAAGTTACTGATAAGACTCCCTAAAACCCAGATGTGACTGGAGCAATAGATTTATTTCTGCTAAGGACACTTACCGTGGATCATTCTTGGCACGGACACTGGCCTCAAACTTAAGACCATTCCTAGCAACATACTCAGCCAGCTTGTCTATGACTGGCTGGGTGTCAGGCGGTGGGGGGATGATGGCTGCCGTTGCTGGTGTGGAAACTTGAGCTTCAGGTTTCAAACTGTTTTCAGGGGAAATTAAAGATGTTAAGCTGATAGAAAAGCTTCAACTATTAAAACAGGTGTGATCTGTTCTTACGTGGGTCTGATAGCTCTATTAAATTACAGTCTTTAATTTAAGTGATTTCTCATACCCTATGCCTAAAGCAAATTAAGCTTTTTAATTAAAAACTTTGACTGAGCTAAAAGTCAATGTTTGATCAGGTTCTCCAATAAAATTACTGTATCAATATCGTATGTTTAATGAAATGGTTCATAGTATTTGATGTTTGATAAAGCAAAACACCAAAAACACAAAAAATTCAATTACACTTTAGAAGTCACTACAATTTTCAGGAGACATTGGCATTAGACAGGGATGTCACTTAGTTCCTACCTGGTTTCTGGGACAACAGCAGAAGCAGCAGAGCTGGCGACCTGAGAGGGGGCTGTAGCTGGCGGTGCCATGGTGATAGTTTCAGGCTGGTTGGGTGTAGCTGCTAGATTAGGCACAGCCTCAGAAGATGTAGGGGGAGCCATGACTGTTGAGGGCACACTGCTATAGTAGGTGCTGGCATCTATACCAGGGGGAGGCGGGGCCAGGCAGAATGTTCCATCAGGGAGCATGTAGTACCCATAGTACATCGCTGCGGCATTAGCTGTGAAGAAGGAGGAAATTGTTACGTCAATTTCCTTCCACAAATGCTTTGATTCTGTCTGCTGAAGGGCAAAGACTTCCTGAACTTCATGTGGACATAAACTGCACATTTCAATGCCACCTTTTTCCACAGCCATACAATAAACACTAGCTTTAAGAGGATCATGATCAGTTTTTGTTGAGACTATCACAGTTGTTGATTGAACTCTACAGTGAGCTTGAGGCAACATTTTGGTATGGTGCTGTAATGTTTTACAGTGTACAGCTCTAGTGTCGATCCTCTGCACAGTCAGGCTGAAAAGTGGGAAGACCAATTGTTAAGGAGGTGAAAATATGGTGCTTTCACGAGAGTTAAGGGATGATTTACTAATTCATTTCAGAGTCCTGTCATGGCGATCTTTCTTTTCCAACCTTGGTGAAGGACATCAACAGGTCAGGGGAAAGTCGTCTACCACTGGAAATAGAATCTAGGCTTCTTCAGTGAGTCTATAAATAACAAAAACGCCACATTTGTGCTCAGCCACTGTGCTGAAATTACATCTTCATGGCAGGAAAAGGTGGACAAAGACAAAGAATTTTATGGCCGCAGTAATTTTACCCTTTCGAGGTTTTAAGTGTGTCCCAAATCCAAGGGTTTGTGTCTTGTTATTGTAAATAAACTGTGAATGCAAGCTGTTTGTGGAGGGTTTGAATACACTGACACGCAATCTGGAAACATAAAGATGGAAGACATGACAGCTCCCCAAAAGTGAAGCCAAGACATTTTGATCACCTCCTGGAGGCTGGCTGCAGTACAGGACATAAACCCTTTCCCCTCTATGTTAGCAAATGGGACATGAGCCAAAATAAAATATCAAAGTACTGATTTTTGTCATTTTAGTTGGTCCATATCATGCCGATTTTTGATCAAGTGTTCATTTTCGCTGATAAGTTTGGCTTTTATTAGTTATTTGATGCTATAAAAATTGGGTTTGATGTCATGATTGAAAGTTGTAAGGGTCAGTCATTGTGCTCACAATCAATTTTACTGCTTGTGATTGGGTTGGACGAATGTATTGGCAGGAAGTCATTGCTGTGGCTCTACTTCCTGATCACCTCAGCGCAGACGCTGACTCCAAATCACGAAGATGGCAGAGCCCAAGATATTTTGGCTTTACTTTTGTGCAGTGGGAGGAAGTGGAGCTGCATCGTCCGTCTCTACATACAGTCAATGGTTTTGACACAGATGAAAAGCATTCCTAAGAGTGGAGGCCAAGTGCATTCACACTGGCCACTGGACAGCCGCAAATCAGTGTGATTGTTGTGGTCAGACCTCAACAGTTGAGTGGTGTTTAAGTGTTCATTATATGGCTTTGATAGGCCTTCTGTTGCTAAAGCTCGCTTTGTGTTGTGGCTGTTTTACGTGCTGTGCTGTCCTGTTCACCGTCAAGCTATGTTTTTATGTTGCAGTTAATATGTCCTTCGCAGTAATTAATTTAAATCAGCAGATTGAAGAGCATATAAATCAAGATATGACCTATGTGCGAATGGGTCATCTCCCTTATCAGTGGATTTGTATTACAAAGACTTAATGAAAAAAGAGAGGGGAAGAGGAGGGGGGGGACAATACAGGGACAGGGACAAAATAAATGGTCAATGTCAAAGTAGAGACAGTGTGATATTAACACATTAGTCACTGAGCTGGTTGACTTTAATGACATTTTCAATTTTCTCTAGTCAGGAAAATAGAAAACCACAGCAGGAGCTTTCATTTACAAACTTGACATGTGCTACAGTTGAGATAACTTGACTTAAGATGTGTAAGTGGAGGGCCGAAACGGAAATTAAATTGAATCCTTGGTCAGATAGAGAGATGGTCAGATAGATAAATGATTGGATCACTAGATGCATTTTATAAATTGACCTTAATGTTGAAGCACGCTGGTGTTTTTGGAGCTGCTCTTGTTGTTTGGCGCTTAGCATACTCATATCCATTAGGGTCAGAGGGAGTGATTGAATATACTAAATTAAGGGAGGGAATCCAGTACAAAAGGGGTAATGGAGCGACTTATTATCCACGCCCTATATTTACATCGTAAGTGGCCAAACAAAATGTTCAAAGGACAAGGGAAGGCTTTCTCTTTGGACCAAGTGTAGCATAGCTACATGGATGGGCAAATTAACAGCCCCCATTATGAGCAGCAATGCATATCATCGGCATTAAGCAGCTAGGTCATCCGCAAGCAATTTACTAACATCAACAGCCCTGTTCCTGCAGCACAGATCAGGTCAAAGGACACCCTCCACAACTGTCTCTGGGATGAAAAAATTGCAGTAATGGTCAAGGAAATAATCATGGGTCAGCAGGGGCCAATGACCACTGGTTTATTTGAGCAAGCGGTTCAGAGGGGGATAAAGGCATACAGGAAAAAATCACTTAAGCAGAAGTGCGATGACTAACACGGAGTGTGACTCATCATTGACGGATAGGCATATGGCCATTCATACAGTATGTACACGAGCCAGGCTTTCTTTTGAATTTAATGACGGTGCTATTGTTTAATGTCATCCATTCTAAAAATGTCATTTTCATTATTATCAAAAGGTCACCTGTGATGGCGTTGCATGTACAGGAATGATCAAGGCACTACATTAGCCACAATAATGTCAGTAAAATTCATGTGACTTTATAAAGTAGCTTATAATAATACTAATTATAAAGTTTTGTGTCGAAGAGGTTAATTGTTAAAATGGACAAGTACTTGTGGTTCAAGTGCTTATTAAGGTACTCTGTTACATTCAGGAACATTTTAACATAGACTACCAGAAAGGCCTATGGTGTAATTCTGAGTAGAAATTTTAAATGGTAAATGGACTGTATAGCCCTTTTAAAGTCTTCCAACCACTCAAAGCACCTTAACACTACATGTGACATTCACCCATTCACACACATTCACACACTGGTGGCTGAGGCTATCATACATGGTGCCCCCTGCTATTCCGTAACCATTCACATGCATACACACACCAATGGAACAGCTATCGAGAGCGATTTGCGATTTTATCTTGCCCAAGGATACTTCGGCATGCAGACTGGATGAGCCAGGATCAAACCGCCAATTTCCGATTAGTGGACAACTCGCTCTGCCTCTGAGCCACAGCCTCTAGGCAGTGTTTTGGTCCAGACCATCTAAGCCGTCACCAAGTCATGACCAAGACCAGACTGTACTGAGACCACACAAGACCAAGGCCTGACCAGTGTGACTGAAAATGTGGAACATGCAAATCATAGGCACTCTTTTAACTGATCTGAAAGATCCACAAAAAAATCATCCACAGAAATCAAATAAAGATTCCTCTTAATACATTGTTGGCATTCATACTGTATATGAGTGTGCATGTATAAGTGTATCATGAGAAATGTCGTAATAAAATAATCAAAAGGTTTTGCAGGGGTAAATTTCATGTGTGGAAATCTTCCTTTGTTTTCTATGAGCATACAAATACAATCAAACACTAAGAATCTTATTTAATAGTCCTTTTTTGTACAGGCAATTTAGTAATATTCCCGTTTTTGTTGCCTTGAGCTAAAATCCTAAGTCATCTTTGCCTGAAAACCAGACAAGACTGGGTAAAAATGTGGTCCGGGACGAGACTTAAACCTTCAAAAGATGATCTTGAGACTGGTCTCAGACCAAGACGAATCTACCAATCTCTGGTACTAAAACACTGCCGCTAGGTGTAAGATTGGAAAATTTCTGATTTTGATAACTCCTATTGATGACAGCGACAGAGAGCAATGATCTTGTGTCCATGTCATGCAAAAAAGACAAGACTTTCTCTATTGTGTTGCACTTAAAACTCACTTTTCAAAGATTTAACTTTTTTCATGGGAGCATTTCTTTTTGTTCAGTCAGGAACAATTTAGTCAACTTTATTTCCATTTGCAGTATTATATTCGGCGGTGTGGCTCTGTTCTGTGGCCTCTCTGCCTTTCCTCGAGAGCCAGAGAGCCTCTTCCACACGCCTGCATGGAAAACCTAAGGTGAAAAGAGCAAACCTTTCTGCCCTTCCATGTGCAAATGAGGTGAGCCTGAGGCAGAGAAAGCAAACCCCCCTGCCCTTCCACGCGCCTACATGGAACGCCTAAGGCAGGGAGAACAGCAGCAAAGATCCCTCAGGAACAGAACAGAGCAGCATCAATGACAAACAGAAATGACACTGATAAGTCAGACACAGCATGAAAACGTGGAGCAGAGGTGGAGGCAGGTTGCAAAGCGGCTTGCAGAGGAAGCAGCAACAGTAGGCAGGCCAGAGCAGTTTAAATAGGGCCCTGAATGAGATTCACCAATTGGCATAGAAAGGAATCATGTGATCTACCTGCTGACTCCCTCATCAATCAGCTGCTCCATCAATTCATGGGGCTGTTTGAGATCAGCTGATGTAGCTGGGATGTGAGCTGGGCTTGACATCCTGCCTGAACTAACACTAAGCTCAATTTTTGTTGGGTGGTGTTTAAGTTTTGCCTTTTGTTCATAGTCTGGTATATCACATTAACTTACTGTCCGTTAGGCATTTTACAAAGCGTGTGAGTGTAATTCTTGAGTGGGAGTATAATGAGTATGCTTTAATTTTTATTAATAAACTCTCTAATAAAATTAAGATTCATTCAAGTCAATTATTTGTTGCATTTTGATCCTCTTTTGAGATGCAATATGTGTTACTCATGTAATCAAACATTCTCAGGCTCTGGCAGGTCTAATTGAAATTTTGCATGCCCCAAGGACACTTTTTCATTTAATTCTGACCTGACCCAGAACCCAGGTGGACTAGAACATGTGGACCTGGCAGCTGGTTCAGGTCCAGTCCTCCAGTTTTCAGAAGGTGTGGTCTGCAACGTTACTTTGCTGAACGGCGTTAAAAATACCCCCACATCTATCATAGACTATGGGCAGAATTAAGTAGTGGGGAGTTGTGTTGAACAACCAGCAGAAGCAGAACACTATAAGCAGAAAATGGCTCAAAAGGAAGAAGTCAAATGCCAGTTTTCTGTGGTCAACAGAACTCTTAGAAAAAATGCAGTTTTAATACAGGCACAGTAGGGCTCTGTGCTCAGAGGTGGACAAACAAGAGCGACCATACTTGGTCAAGGGGAAAACAGACGAAAATGAAAAAGTAAAGACAACAAAATAAAGTACACCAGACCCAACATGTGATCAAGCCTGTCGGAGTCTTCATAAATTGAAGATGACTTGTCTTTTGTTCAACGAAAAAAAAAAAAAAAACTACACTCACGATCAGCAGTGTACTGCGCCGGTGTGGTGGATGCAGCTGGGTCTGTCACTTCCTCTGGTTCAGCTGCCACTGTCGCCGCGCCATTCCTTTCCTGTCGGGCTTTTCTTACAAGTGCTGCCAGAGGATGATCTGGGTCCATTACTTTTAAAGGCTGCAGAAGAAGAAGGCCAGTTCGGTAAAACCAGTCAATTATTTATCTTCTGTGCAAGGAATGCTCAAACCATTGAGATCATAACACATGCGTATCATCAGAAACAGAGCCGTTTCACAGAAATAATATAATACATATAAATATTCAAACCTCTATGAAGTCAGAAACCTTAAAATGTTGTGCAATATTTAAGCATTGCATACAGAATTTAATAGTTAACCCATAAAATATGAAATATGAATCATTAAGAGCAAATTAGAGTGGCTGATTTTAAAAGGAAAACCCTCTTGATGGGAGGCAACTGTCAGACAGCTTGCTATTAGAAGGAGCTCATTATGTTTCTTTAAAAAAGACACGCTTCCATTCTTGCCGCTCCGTCACAGACTAATGGCTGTTCTCCTGACAATGCACATGAAAGTACTAACAAAAAACTGTTACAGCATGAAGACAAGGAAACAGAATGTAGTTATTAGAGATAGACACAGGCAGTACTAACAGCATGTACATCTCAGTCACCTGGAAGACAGGGGTCGACTACCACCTAGAACCTGTAGAATACTTTTGCAACATTACATTTTCTATTTGACTCCTTTAGATGTTCACAATATGGTCACTATCCAATGAAAAGCATTCTCCTACAGGTAATTTTCTGGTATTTTTTCAATCTGGACCCGATTTTCTCATGTTTTTGAGTCTAAGTGACAAATGGGAGCAACAAGTTTTGGAATCGGTCCAGTATTGAGCAAGAGCAGGGAAGCCGGCAGCAGCTATAATCAGCTGGGGCAATTATGAAGCATCAATTTAAGTCCACTAAAAGTGTTTGTATTTGCCACAGACAGGCTCACATTATTATTTTAAGTGTCTGGCGGCAACATTATGTAAAGGATCCTTACAGAGATCACCCTTTTTGTTTAAGAGTAAGATCCCTTTGTTCAACCTCCTGGGACCCTGTGTCCTCATATAAGGACATCTCATTTTGGGTTTACTTGACGTTATACTTCATTCTGCTTAATTTAGACCTGTTGTCCTCGTTCCTGACACAAAAGTGGATATGGTCCATAACTTGATCACATTTTATGGTTGAAACTTGTTTATTCATGATTAATGTTTGTAGTTTGATATGGAATACAAATGTGAATCATTTTAGTGACAGTAACAAACTGAGACGCTGTTATTTAGGAAGCTCTTGTTTGAGGACACTGGGACTTAATCATCATTGACAATGTTTATTTCTTTTTTACTAATCAGGTCCTACTGATCCCAAATGACTAGGAGAAATTAAAAATGCATACCAAATAAAAGCTTAGATCACTATCGCAAAACCCACCAGACTATTTAGATAAACACTGACTTTAGCTTGTGTAGAGCCATCATATTCGCATCTAACAGGGTGAATTAAGGGTTTATTTCAACCAAACCAGAGCTGGCAATTGTTGGAACAGTGGAAAGATGAACCAAGATGGTTTTTGTGAGTTTTATTTTGTTTCTGTCACCGATGAACCTAAGCGTGTTTTATGATGATAAAATTACTGCTTATTTAAATGGAGTCTGGTGGGGTTGGCGATAGTGATTTTAGGGCTGTTTCTGGTTAAACGAAAGGACCTTAGTCTTTCCCCAAAGGTCGATCGATAAGTGGGATCCTTTCCATAATTTTGTCAGACACTTAAAATAGTAGTGTGAGCATGTCAGCTCCAAAAACAAGCACTTTTAGTGGCTGTAAATTGACGGTGTACAAATGCCCTTAGCAGTTACACTGCAGCCTGTTTCATTTGCTCAATGCTAGACCAGTTTAGAAAATTGTTGATCCCATTAGTCAATTAGACACAAAAACATGGGAAAATAGGGTCCATGCCTAAGTTACCCTTTAAGCTACGTAAGTCGTGTCAAACCCGCTGGATTGCCTGTAAATGCTCTGAAACAAAACCTGGCTGTTTTTCTTGCCTCATTAAAATGCTTTTTGCAGGAGAGCATCACAATATAAAGTAGCAACTATATCCAACAGGTAAAGCTCCACACTTATTTACATTACCTTCACCAGCTCCTCCAGGCGAGAGCACTTTTTAGGGGCAAACAGGCTGGGATGGAGGTAACTGCCATCCCCGTCCTCATCTGAATCATCAGAGTGGGATTCTACAGCAAGACAGCAGCAAAAGGAGTGAACGTGTGTATTAATGCAGAGTAATTGTTAATCACTGTATCATTATGTTCGATTGCTCATGTATTATAGATGTGATATTTCCTACAATAATTACAGTATATGACACTTCTTGAGTCTGCAAATGTAGTGTCTGTGTGAGGAAATTACACATACGGATTCAGTGACTGCATTTTATAACTCACCCTGTGACTGCTCCTGCTTCTTGGCCGAGCCGAGGTTGTATCGACCTTCCTTCATGGCCCGCAGGATGTGTTTGTAATAAGGGTTCAGGTAATGGTCGAAGCGAAGAAAGTCGAACTGGGAGTTACCGGACTGCTTGGCTTTCAGGACGATCTCAAACTGAGCCCCCTGCTGAGATACGAAGTTGGCTGTCCTCTCGATGATGTTGTGGGTCTTAATGGTTGCCGGCTACAAAGAAAAAAAGAAATAGAAAATTGAGAAAAGAGCATACATGTTCTGAATAACAAATTTCTTGGTTTCTGAAAAAAAAAATTAATGTGCAGAAACAGGAAATATGTCCAGTAGAAGCTATGTTGAAGCTCAAGCCAAAGTAATGAAAAATAATGACCTGTACGACACATAAGAGGGAGTGTACCTGACAGCCACACATAACATTAAAATGCAACGCACAGCTCATGAAGGGCTTCTTCATACCAAGGACACAAGCCATTTTGTCTCTGAGGCATTTTCATGCCGGGCACTCTTATGTTCATTGTGATGACATTAATTCTTAAAATACACATGGGGTGGAAATCAGTGGAACAAGAAGTGGTCCATTATTCATTCATTATTGTCCCCCTTGTGTGCTTTTAATGATTAACCATTGTCATTACCAAGAGAGTGCAGAGAAGTGCAGCAATCTCTGAAAAGAACACACATATCTCATTAAGATGAAAGTCATAATAAATACCACTTTTCAGGACAGCGGCCAGAAAGATGCCAGTGTCCAACACTAACAGACCATTATTGTGTTCTAAGCTGCCAAGGACTTCTTGACATACAAGGGCCTCTCGCACTCCGATTTATGGACATAGCTATTAGGTAAAAAGGGGGTGTGTTATACTTGTTTTATGTTGATGTGATATACACCAAAAAAGCATCCTCTGCCACGCCTAAAATCGAGCAACAAGACCCGAAGCAAAACATAACTTAACGAGTAACGGTCATAAAGCATGCCAGCACCCCGAGAGTAGAATATGGAGTTTACAGCCATTTGTTATCTCATGCCCACACAAAGAGGAGTCATCTTGGCCCCGTCAGCTGAGGTGAATGCCCATTAGTTATGGCATCCTTTTCAATCTGATCTGGGACCTTTGCTGCATATCATCTCCCTCTTGTCATACATTTTTGTCTGTTGTGACCACTGTCTGCTATCAAGTAAAGGTAAATTCCACTGATATCATAGTTCAACAGAAAAACAAATCAACAATAAACTGTTCCTGCATGTATACTGCAGTTAGACTACTGATATTTGCAGGGCTTGAGGCAAGAAAAATGTGCCTGAATTTTTTTTAAAGGGCTGTGCTAGGGGGGTCCAGGGAAGAAATCCAGAAGAAAATTTTGAACATTTGACATCTAAATGAATTATTTTGGTGCACTTTATGAGTATCAATCAAGTATGACATCGAGAAGCTAGATTAACAATTTCAAGGTTTTAATGATGAAATATGAATAGTTCACCAAAAAAGGAAAATTTGGTCATCAGCTACTACAAAATGGTTGGGGCCGGGCAATTTTAGGCAATTCTGAGAAACAATAGGCAGAATAGGAAGACAACAAGAACGTCTGCATTATAATGTACATATTACATCAGTTGAGGCTTAAACTCACAACCTCTGACATAAAGGAGCATCTTCCATCTGACTGAGCTAATTAGCATTAGGCTTCACAAATTATCTCCCACTTATCTCTACCCCCCCCCCCCCTTTCTGTATGTGTGAATTGCAACCCCCAACCTGTAGCCATTTCTGTGTGTGTGTGTGTTTTCATCTCTCTCATGTCTAGACCAAACTGAAATATTTATAGACGGACAAGCAACATTATAATTAAACAGGGTTTATTTTTTTAATTTATTTTATTTTGAAAATTGGCCAGATTCTCTCGTCTTTTCTGTGTCCAACTTTTGCTTTACTTTAAAACGACTGGTTAAATGACTGTTGCTACGGCAAGATGATAAAATATTCACAAGAAAAAAATATTCCTGCGCCGGAAATCCAACACGTGCCGGAGAACTTCAAGCCCTGTATTTGCATCCTGGATAGTCAGCATGACATGCATCATGCCTTGGTTGACTTTGGCCCGAGAGTGCATTCTCCACATACTGCCTGTCATTCTCTGCTACAACGATCAAATATCAAATATCACTCAGTTGTTGTTTTTTTGGTTGTATGTATGTATTATTAATTTAAGAACACAGAGCTGCAACAAAATAAGGAATCACTTGACAACATTGACTCCTGTGTGCGCACGGCGAGAGAGAGGAGAGGGAGAGATTCTCTGCTGCTGCCAGAGGAGCCGCTGACTGAGTTCCCTTTGAGCAGTAACTTTCTAAAAGAGTCTGAAAAGTCCGGGGCTGTTCATAAAACATTCAGGACGCCACAGTTTGTTGCACACTACTGAAGTTGCCCCTCTTTTTCGAACCACCATGGAGTTGGTAATAATTTCGCTTTCAGCAAAGCTTGTTGAAATATCTCGATATAAATTTTTCATATGATATCAAAAATTATACCGGTATTATCGTGAACGAGATGATATGCCACACCCCGACTTCTGGGGACGTAATGGTCCCCAGACTTTGCTGCAGAGTGAGCGCTCTTGACTTTCACGCTTCTCTTTGGTACAGACAGCTACAGGATACAGAGACTCTGCATCGTAAGGCTCCAAGATAACGTTATCTTCTTTCTTCTGTTCAGAAGCACACAGCCTCTGGCTTTTGTTTGATGTCTAGTGTTGGCAAAAAATGTTTTTGCAGATTTCCAATCCATCGTTAGCGCAGTTAGCTTGGTTACTATATGAATTCATCAATTCATTCCACATTTTATATCTTTTTTTTCTTTACTCTGTTACTGTAAATCTGTATCCTTTATTATGTTTTATATTTTATTGCTCTGGTGTATGAAATGTGCTATACAAATAAAGCTGCCTTGCCTTCCCTTTCCTATAATACATGAATACTGTCACATTTAACGTCCCGCTGAGCCCGTTCAAACTCTCAAACTCTTCATGGAAAAAAGAAAAATTGATGAGTATTCATATTGAAGAGCCAAAGCTGAATCAACTGACATCATTCTGAGATGGGTACAGCCCTACTCCAATGTGAATAGTCTTTAAAAGTAACGACAGATAGACGACACTGAAATGTTTTCAGACATAATGATATTCCCTCACAACTCAGAAAGTTGACATTAATATTATATGCATATCATGTGCGGCAGTTGTGTTATGTTCTGCATGTATTCACAAGAGTATTTTGGCTGTTTTATACCAAGCATGCTATGTACTGAATATGGACACAGTCCTCGTCAACATTAAAGCTTGTCATTCCTCTCATGCATAAGAAGGTGGCAGCTGAAAGGGGTCGTTGAGGGTTCTGGTTGTGGACAGTCCTGGTCCTCAGGGAAGATTGTTAGACATAAAAACAGCAGATGGAACAAAGCAACAGCAATGGAGTTAAAAAAATTAAATCTATCATTCCCTGTTTGTTGTTATCACCGTCATGTTGTTATGTCAGTGTGAAGCTTTGCCTGTATGTATACACGTATTGTTCTACATAGAGAGTATGTGCTCTTTTGTAGCAGAGCTGTAACAACATATAATTTTATACAATTTTATGACATAAACCTTTCATTTAAAGGGAAAGAAAAAGAGGTGTCATTGTGCATAGCAAATGCTTGAATAGATATTGATTAGACTGTCATTTGAGATCTTTCAAGATCTGGGTGGATTATCACCTCAAACAGTAATATATAGAAATATTTACATTGTGAACACATCCTGATCCCAGTTCTAAAAAATGTGACCAGACCAATCTATTCAGCTTGTACTCAGTCTCCTACAATTGTCACTGCGTATACCACTGTATCATATATATCGTATCTAAGGATGAAATAATGTCTGTCAATCATTTATAGTTCAAGCACTGCGTTTCTGAATGTTGCAGTGTTTTTATTTTCAGATTGTTTAACATTTGATAGTTTTTTATCTTTAAAAGGCTACAGTTGTACCATATGGAGTTGCAGCAAAATGCCCTCCAGGAACCGAACAATATCTGACAGCTAAAAAAAAACCAAAAACGGACCAGACAAAAATGTTTATGTTCTATGGAGGAGACTAACACCATCAAACTGGCCGCCATACGATGCAGATGCTGCCTCTAGAACACCCAAAAAGCACAGGAGCTGACTGGGGAAAAGACTGCAGTCAAACCAGCCGCCACTCAAATCTCCATGGTCAAACCAGCTGCCACTAAAGTTGGAGTGCACTCGTATTCTGACCTTTACGGTCAATGGATTGAAACAGCCTATGATACACGGAAATTTAGCCCTATTTGGACGGGATTAGTTTAACGTGGAGATGTGGGGTAAAGTAATTATTACCAGAGATTTTAGTCCCATCCGAACGCGCCATGTCTGTAATCATTACGGATAATGTCAATAAAATTAATAAAAACGACTTTTACCTTCTGTAAAACGGTCTTGAGAAAATATCTCGGGTATTATTAATCCTGTGCGAATGCGATCCTCTGTAAAAAGTGTATGTAAATATTTCGTCACCTCCTCTTTGCAACCATTTTTGTGCGTTTACAACTAGTTTTCAGCATTTTTTCGATGATGGAGGCGCTTGAGGAAGCATTCAGTGTTGTCGGCAGTCGTGAAAGTGGACATTCTTCTAATGATCGCATGGCCCTACGTGGGAAACCAATCAAAAAGGTCGAGAAGAGAGCACTTTTCAGAGCCACGAGACTTCTGGTTGTGTTAGGTAGGCCTAACATAAGTCCATATTGCTAATCGCTGTGCGCACACAATCCTGATCATGGGCAGTATTTCATATTGGGCTAATCATTAATTATTTTTACACATACAGGAAGCAACGTAGCATGGACATGCCGACAGGGAGGTGACGCCAGGGCACAAACCGAGTTACCACTCCCATCTCTGGTAGAATTAGGGAGATTTCTTGTCCCGTAGAAATCGGACATTACATTACACACATCCTGTGGTAAACTGACTTTAGATCACATCCCTATGTAAAACTAATCCCGTCCGAATAGTACTACAGTCCGCTTTTCAAAATAAGGTGCTCACACAAAGTATATAAATACATATATTGAAATTAATTGGTCCACACCACCCCTCCAAGACAGTTCATCTACGCCAGGGATCTGCTATGTTTTTTAGTCCAAGGAAAGAGAGAGAGACCAAGCAGGGACCGCCAACTACACACAGAATATTTTATAAAATAATATATAAAACTGGGCAGATGGAGGTCGTCAGGCAGAGGGCTATATTAGCCTCAGGCTGCAGTCTTGACCTATATTTGCTTTTCAAGAAGGTGAGGGAGGAAACATTCGTAAAAAAATAAGCTGTTGCAAAAGGCAAAATATGTTGAAATCATGTAAATATTAATAACATTAATTTGGTGCCCCCCCTGCAGTAACCCTGAGAACCCCCTCAGGTTCCCTAACCCCTTGTTAATAACCCAGGATCTAGAGGGAACACTGTATAGGCCCTCTGTGATCATCACAACAGTGTCCACGCATACATTTACATATACATCTAGATTTACATTTAAAATTCTCATGCAAGACGTGCCATCACATCAGTGTGCCGCTGTAATAATAGGCTGTCTGAACGTAATTACTGTCTCTCCCTCTCAAACCAAACAACTAGAAACATTACTCAATATTCAAAATACACGGAATGAGGACAAGACAGTTTCCATTACTGTCATATGCTTCAACTGGCAGGGTTCACATACGCACACCTTATTTTTACGGTCTTCATATCACAATTGTGACCAGAAGTTTGATACCACTTCATGGTTTTTTAAGCACTAAGTAAGCTGCTACATGTTCTCAGTCTCTCTGAGTGGAAAACGATGCCATCAACCACACATTTATTCAGTTAGCTGAACCTTCACAGTGGCAAAACCAGTCCAAGTCTGTTAGATTTAACGGTAATTAAGACTTTTAATAAAACATCATGTTGTTGATTCAACATTTCTCAGATCAAGGGAAAGCCAGACATTCCTTATCAGACCCGAACAATTTGCAGCCAGTGAAGAACAATTTCTGTGTCTGGCTCCAGAAACCGCAGCCGCCTTGATCTTGTGAGTTTATCACTGCCTACGTCTGCACGAGGTCAGAGCGAGTCGGGATCAAGCTGAACAGAACCAGCATGCACTGTGTGCTGCCAGTAAGAGAATGGTTCCACACATTGCTGTTATTGTGTAAACCGACTGTACATATGCATGTTCATATGCTGTGTATACATACTGAGCGTAAGAGCACAATAGGGCCTCAACAACAGTGAGCCAGATGGATATTTAATACTCACCAGTTCCACATCAGGAGGGATAGCGAGCCCTGGGGGAGCGACGTACGGTTCCTCACTCTCCTCAGGCTCTGCCTCTTCTGTGCAAGTGAAGAGACGTTAGGAAAAAAACAAATGAGATTAACTCTTGTTAGTCATTTGTAACAAAAGGTAAATAAACCCTGCTGGAAATAGACCCAGTTGAGCAGTAACGTGAGATTACATCCATTATACAAATACATCTCTGTGAAACACCACACTTTGCATCCACTATCCTTCATCCGCACTTGATAAAAATATACAGGTCAGGTGGAAGCGAGATTAACATTTTTAATGTTGTACTGTGGGGAGTTTGCACAGCAATAAAAGTGAGAAGCCCCTTAATTTAAGACACAGCAGCTGTAGAGGAGAAAAGCCAGGCTTCCCACACTTCCTACGGATTTCACTTGGCTCGTGGCGTTAAGGTGTGCCATGGGTACAGTTTTGAAATCAGCTTTTGCAGGGCCTGAAAGCTACACAGCGTCCATGTGTTCACTCCATCCTATGTCACATCCCAGCTCCAATTTAGTGATAATATAACGGCCTTCCAAGCTCTGCCCTAATTTTGAAAGAAGACATGCTCTTGATCATCGCTTCAGTTATATAACAGGATTATTATCATGGTTGACTAGCTTGTATTTGGCTGCTAATTCTAAAGTGGTGTATTATGTAAAACTTTGTTATCTCACATTAAAACCAGCCTATTAAAAAGTCTCTTATTTTTAAAGGCAGACCAGCACCATTTCCAGTTACCCTGTGACCAACTTATAAAGTGCCTATATTCAAAAGCAACAGTATGGTCACGTATTGACTCGGCAGCTGCATACAGGGACACAGAGGTGAACAGAAGTGCCAACAGTGGATTTCAGGTATTTCAGTGAAGGTGAAGTGGGTACATTTAAATAAATTCAGCTGAGAAATATAGTGCACATTCAAATCAAGTTCCCTTTTTTGACAGGATATGAAATTATTGGGTGTATTTTGAGATGATTGGTTAACAATTACTATAGTGCAGGACTTAACAGGAAGGTTAACAATGGGAACTACATTAGTCATGTTTAGACAGACAACAGATAAGAACTTACACTGCAATTAGCCTTCCGTCTTATTTGGCTTTCTTTTATGAGCCAACAATAGTGTCAGTTGTTTGATTAATATTGTGATTACGTGTTTCTGTATCTGTCCGCCCAAACAGTCTTTCTTTCAGGCGTTCCATTTGCACAGTGGTGGGTGTGATTTGTGATACAGTTGAAGACTTTACAGAAGTGAAGGGCAAAACCTGACGACGAACAAAAAACATATAACTGTAGCAGGGATTCAGTAGCTCAAGATGCTAACAGCCGTTGTGACATGACCCCTGCTGGCTTACTCCCAAAGGACAAATTCTACTGGCAGATGTATTCATACTCTGGACTCAGCTCTACAATCTCCCCAGAGACAGAGGCACCTAGTCTGCTTCTATCAGGCCGCTGGCTGAGTGGGACAAAGTGCTTCCAGCAAACCCTACATCAAATATTTAAAGTTGTAGGTGTGTAGGTGTGTGTGTGTGTGTGTGTGTGTGTGTGTGTGTGTGTGTGTGTCAAGTCAGATACGGATGCATGACAGCCGAAGTTGACGCTGCTGTTCACAGGTGATTAGCAATCGAAATGTCAAACCTCCTTCGGCTCATGGCTAAAAAAAATTGTAATTATTTTAATGCTACAACTGCAGGGGAGGAAATGTGAAATTTCAATATGTTTGACACGTTCGACGTGTGCTCTGCAGGCAGAAATTCAACGTCAGCAGCCCCCCTGGAGGGCGTGTATCTGCAGATGGTCGCGTGGATTACAATATTTAAAAAAAAAAAAAGAAGAAGAAGAAATGGATTAGACAGACCTGCTGTGTTCTTCACAGCAGGCTGTGGCAGAAAAAAAATTCAAAAGTCAAGCAGCTAAAAACATAGACATGGCTCAGATCCCACAACAGGCGTGCCAAGGACAGAAGGGGTGTATCAAAGACCCCTGGTTTTCAAGCAGGACATGATCCTGCATACAGTAACGTGATGACTTTGAATGACTAATGACGTTGTTTCATTTACGAAGCACCATTCTGCAAGGTCCTGTCCTCTGCAGTGTTAGCTGTACCCCATAAAAGCTGTGTTAGGTGTTTTGCTTTTCTGGTTTTGTCACATAGTTGCTACAAAGTATGAGAGTGTCTAACTACTGAACTCCTTTGGCAAGTTTGTGAGTGATGTGCTCTCACCAGATTCCCTGTTAGCGTCCTCCTCCTCAGTGGGCTGAGAGGGGTCATAGTAGTCAGCACTGTATTTGAAGGCCACTGCATTGTAGGAGCCTTCGTCAGCCAGAGCCTCACTCAGACGTTTGTACTCCTCCTCTGTGGAAAACACACAACCGAGAGACATTTACGACAATGCTAAATATCAGTTTAAATCAGCAAGCAGAGACTGACCATGATTTTCCATTTCGATGTAGCCCTGGAGAACATGTAATTTTGTTTTATACTTGAAAACTGAAAAGAAACTAAACAAACAAACATGACGAAGGCTTGCCATGGAAAGAAGAGTCAGCCTTCAATGTCCACGTTCGTATCCTTAAAAAAAGTTGGGTTTAAACCAGGCTCGGGCTCATAATTACAGTTAAAGGGACAGGCCAGGCGGGCCTTAGACAGAACATGCACGGGCTCAGGTGGGGTCAGGCTGGATTTTTTGGGCTCTATCTAAGCTCTAGCTCTTGTAGAAGTCATTGTTTCTAGCAAAGACAATGACGAACAGGCGTTCTTCGGCACTCGTCCTCAGCACAGACTGACATATACTGCCCCCGTCAATTCCGACAGGAATCAACATGGCCTGCTGAAGGTAAAGTTGTATCTGGTACTTACGGTACCAAAAAAAAAATGTATTTTTGCGTTTTGGCATCAACTTGGGACCAAAGTATCGGTTCTCATGACAACCCTACTTTCTTCTCATACAGAAAAAAAACACACGCACTTCTAAGGGTGTTTTCACACTTGGTCCTTTTCAGCCCACTAAGCAGACTCAGAGAGACTCCAAGAGAACTCAAACCCCTCTGAAGTGAACCGAACTCAGACCACCCAAGTCTGTGGTGCGGTTTGCTTAACCTGTGCACTGTGAACAGAAAGCGCTCCAGATTCATTCTGCTCTTTGCCATTGTGTTCAAATCTCTAGATCACATGCTTTTGCACTGGGATGCTTGAAAAAACAGACGGAACCACGTCAGCCTGTGACGCTTGCAAGGACACAAGACCAGTAGTAGTTTGGTCCAAGAAAGATACTGCACGTCTCCAGATGTGGAATGTAGAATACATCAAACGGCAACAGTCTACAGCACAGAAACGCTAAGGTTTTGCTCGAATTTTAAGTTCATCTGAAAGCGAGGGGCTTCATAACCGCAATGAGGGGCACGTCAAAGCAAAGACAAAACTATGTCAAAATATATTATATATACTTTGAACGGACAGAGGACTAAGGCCCCATCAGAGCGTGGATCAGAAAGAGAACAATCATTTTTCAAATGAACTGATAACGTGAACACAAAAAGAACTGAGTCCTTTATTCCACTTTTTGGTGCACTTTAAGAGGACTGAGTTTGGTTTGTTTGAAAAGGACTATATGTGAAAACACCCTAAGAGCCACATGCAAGAAGGTCCTGAAGAAAGTCGACTCGGCAAAGTACTGCTTTGCTGGTCCAGGTCAGACCTGCGTTCATTCCGACTAGCTGCTCGCAACTGTTGATTTCACTCATCCGCATCCCTGTATATACACTGCACCTGGCTACAGGAGCCATTTAGCTCAAACTTGCAGAGTACGCCTTGTAGTTGGGTCAGATTGAGGTCAGATCATATTACACACTGATGCTTCTGAGAACCCTGGATTTTTGTTTGAAATGTTAATTGATTTTCCAAGATAAAACATCACACAAACATACAAAACATACAAACAAAACAGCTCAGCTCGGCTCGCTGATACAAGCACTTGTACATGAAAGAGACTTAGGCTTTATACAATATTAAAAAAAAGAAAAATGTCCATACTACATAAACCCTCAAGTAAGAATAGCTGAGATATTCAACCATAGGACATAAAAGGCTGCCATGTTCTATGAAATACACCGTCTTTAGAATTCCTCATACAGGTCAAGTGATCTGAAGAAACATTTTCTGTTTCTGTTAGCTAATTAAGACGTATGCACTTTCTTGCACATAAAGTTAAGCATTTTATTAAACTTCTCTTCATATTTCTCAGTAATGAAGTCATTTGGTATCCAAAGTAGCATGCACACCAGATCCCTTTCTTGATTAATGGCTAAATTTTAAGACCCCTGAACAGTTCTTTCCAATGTAAGCGACGGTGCAGTAAACTTAAGATTTACAGTCATTCATTCTCATAATAACTGATTATCTTTATGATATAGTAATAATAATAATAATAATGTGATTGATGCTATGTGATTTCCTTCTCAGTCATGGCAAATCCTTGCACAGGCCCACAGATCAATAGAAAAGACTTAAAGAGAAGTACTTACTGGTCGCTGGATAAATATACATGGTTATTTGGCCCCAGACACCAACCCTTTTCTATTGAAATTCATAGCGAACTCTATCTTTATTAAAGAAGCAAGGGTAAAATTGCCACTAAAAATATCAATATTTCTAATGCTTTCCTGCTGTCCCTTCAGTGGACAGATGGGTAATAGCCTGAGTGAATGGGGTCAGGCCTCCAAATTCAAGGGCAAACTAGTCTAGGGGATGAACCCTCTGCAGCAAGTGCGTAAGTGTGTGCGTGTGACACAAATCATTAGCTGACTCATTCTGTCCTGTCAGTTTGGGCATAAGACACCATATTTCACATAAAACTGTGGCTTATTAATTCAATTACAGTCATTAAGTCTGTCTTTCAGAAGGGTGCTTTGTCATCAAAACAGCCTGTTTCATTATAATGTAAAACGACCGAGATGCAAGTATCGAAGAGTTGAAAGT
Organism: Epinephelus cyanopodus; assembly: GCA_026686955.1. Taxonomy (NCBI): domain Eukaryota; kingdom Metazoa; phylum Chordata; class Actinopteri; order Perciformes; family Serranidae; genus Epinephelus; species Epinephelus cyanopodus. The sequence continues at coordinate 23,466,246 of CM048932.1, read as the reverse complement.
AATTTCCATAGAAATGGCAGCTGTTGAGCTCAGAGTCAAAGCCAGTCTTTTTTAAAGAGATGGAAAGCTGAAAGTGCTTTAGAAAGGGATATAACGCTGTCGAAAATCCATCCTGGAAAAATCAAGATTTTGCAAAGAAGCCTGGATGTATAGACGCACACAGAAATTGTCAAAGTTGCTGTACTCTGACTGTCATACTGGTGTTAGATGTTAGTCCGTGGGGGAAGCATTAAAACAGGCCACTGAGATTAAATCATTTCAAGACATCAACTCAAACACAAAGAAAAAAGTGAACATTTTAACTTGAGACATCAGTAATAAAGGCAGAAATAAACACCACAAAGTGTCAAAGATTTGGGAGCATTTCAATTTGACAGAGGCAATGCGGCAGCGCCAGGTTGGCAGTATTTGTGTTTAGTTATGGCTTGCCCTGCAACCTTGGCTTCCACAAACGTATTAAGCCAAAGTGAGAGCTGCCTGCAAGGATCAGTATCTGCCAGATAAGTACAAGGGACAGGACTGCTGCTGGTGGGGAATTAATATCTGCCACTGGAATGCAAGCATCAGACCTTTTGTAAGTGCTGTAACAATATGCCAGTAGGACAGTAGCTGTTTATGTTGTTTGCTACCATATGCCACTGAAACAGCACAGAGATGTGGTGCAGCAATTTAACAAGTCTTAAGGCACATTTTTGTAGGTTATGTTCTTACCAGAGGTCTTTCCATTCTGTGTATTTGAACAGTCGATAAGTAGTGTGATTTTTTTTGTTTTTAGAAAAGTATACGTGCACAGAATACACTTACTGTACACAGTAAACACAATTTCTAGAGATATTTACTTTGAAACCATCCGACATGACCTACTGAGGACAGACTGACATTAAGATGTGCCACATGTGTGTTACGTATCCAAACTAGCACCCTGCCCACCTTGTCTGGCCTCCTCTTCAAGCAGGTCAGTGTGCAGAGCCAGGTACCTCTCCTCATCGCACAGCGCCTCTATCCTGGCCTCCTCCTCCGACAGCTGGTAGGATGTATTCCATGACCCGCTGTCATACTCTGAAAGGTCATGTAAGTGACCACGCCCATCGTATCTGTTGGATGATAGCAAGAATTAGAAAGAAGGAAGTCGACAAAGCCTTTTAAACACAATATGGACCTACTTACCAAATGAGGGGGGACCTAAAACCCAAAATTTACAACTTGAAAAATGCTCTACCTCTGTAAGTCTGTCATGAGAGAGTATACTTGTAAAATACTGAAAGTTGTGAAAATTTCTCATAATACAGACAACAAAATTATGCACTAACCTTGGGCCTTAATTGTCGATAGTGCTCTAAGGATAACCTAGCAAGCTCCCTGCAGCTATTTCCTTCTTGGACAAGTCTTACAAACCAACAACCCTACATCAAAAGCAAAAAACAAAAGAGAAACAAACAAAGCAACTCGCCTCTTACCTTACAGGGTTCAATTTCCCCCCTGTAACACTCATCATTACTTCTACATCTGCAAAGAGAGTTACATTCACACAAACCCGAGCACATAAATACCTATCCGCAAGAACCCAAATGGACGACATTTTCCAGGGTTCGTCCCTCTACGCCACTTCTCAGTTGCAGTTTCTTCACGAAGACAAAGAAATGGGGTGCTGTGGTTGCCATTCGGGGTTTGGCAGGACCCCTTTAGCCTACCTTGCCGGGGAAGAAACTGGGTTATGTGATAAAGACACACATACAAATGCTGTACAAATAAAACACAAGTTGGGCCACTGCAGATCAAGGTGACTCAAAAGAATAAATGCACAATTTAAAGGCTCAATAGTTTAAGATTAATTTATTATATGTTCTGTATGGAGGTGGCAAAAAAACATCACCCTGTCACCCACAAAGGAAAGCACATTTAAATCTGTTAATTGGTAAACCCTGATATTTTACATTGGCATTGAGTTACATTTTGAATCACCTTAAGTGCCGTAACTTTAGTCTTGGTTAGAATTTGCTCTGGCCTTGTGGATATCAGCACAGGTCATTTGCTTTGTGTACATATTGGTATTTTCTGCAAATCTCAATCTGAAAATGACAGAAAGAAGGAAACATCTTCTCCATTATACTCCATTTTGACCTCTGTTTTACTCTACTGTAGTGTATGCCTGGAGTAAAAGTTTCCAGAGGAAATTCTCCCAACATGCCAAGATGCAAAGCCCACCTAAAAGCTAACCTTTGTTGTCTTAAATTATATGAAATTGAAATTGCTTATATTGTCTCTAAAATACACATAATTGGCAGACACAGCAAAACTAACGCACTCATATAGACACAGCTCTGCAACAAAACCTATCTACATGAATACTTTTACTTTTTGTTTTAACTATTAAACCTTGTCCACCCCATTTGTTTCACTGTTGTGTTACACTGCAGTAGTTTCAGCCAACAACTTAGCTACTGAGTGCACAGTGATGCTTCAGCATCGCGGCTAACGTTAGCAAAGACTGGCAAGGATTTGCATCTTCACATGCTATTCTAGAAACTTCAGACACCATTTGTTGTCAGTTCAGCACATCCAAAAACAAGTTAGCAGGCAAGGAATTAAAGACACTCGTCGCCAGTTGCAGGTGTTTCCAAGCTTCTGCAAGACAAACTCCAAGTGGTCCCTTGAATTGTGAAACAGGCTAACGGACAGCATAGATGGTTAGCATAATGTTTCGGGTCTAAGTTTGTTCAACCGACCTATCAATCATGATGCTCTTGTCCCCCATCCATGGGATAAGATGTTTTCCATGTTCGTGGTAAAGAGCCCTTTCGTCGTCTGGGAACAGTTTGCAGGCATATCCGAACACCAAGAGGTCGGCGTATTTATCACTGTCACTCACATCCTTCTTCACCGGTTTGTTGTTGTGGTCCTTCTTTGCCGCTCCGCGACGATACATCTCCCAGTTACTCGTGAAAACAAACTAGCTAAGCTAAAAAATTTCAACGAAGGTGTAGTAATCGCTATCTGAGAGCCAAATAGCTCATAGGTGACCTAAATGTTACGATAATCCGTGATATGTTACCCCAAAACAAAATTCTACGAGCCTTCAGCCGCCATGTTGGAAAGCTAGTAAATGTAGCTGTGTTTCCGGTCCGCACTTGCGACAATTTGTCAGCGTTATTTAAACGTATCCTCATGTAAAATAAATCAAATCACAGCTTTAAAGTATTTTGTGAATCTTGATCGTTTTATCAAACACTATAAATTATATATGCGAGTCGTATTTTTGCCAGTTGACTTTTCACATTTGTCGAATGTGCTGGTGGTGAATGTCTCTAATGTGTTACACTGGGCTGTTGCAGCTGCACTGAGCTGATCAAACAGGCAACTCACATTAAAATGAATGCGAGGCCACATTTAAGCATTTATTCGGATTCATTAGTGGCCCGTGCAGCATTATGTTGGTTAAAGTAGCTGAAAGACAGAGTATAAATGTTAGATAAATAGGGGGATTTAAATCAGAGACAGTAGATCCAAATATGTCCAACCTGCACATGTAGGCCTATTGCTTTGCATGTTTTAACTAGTTCCCTACAAATCATGCACTCTTCATTGCTGCCATCATATGCCGATTGCTTAATTGCAAGCTGAAAGTTAAAGTGAGTAAGAGAACAACTGGCCATATTGTAGCCAGAGGTTGTCTCCCTCCCTCAGTGATTGGTTCTTTATTAAATCCTGGTGTTCATGACATTTTAGCTTTACAATTGAATATCCTCCTAAGACCCAAACTTTTGTTTGGTACGCATTTTTAGTTTCTCCTAGCTGTTTGGGTTGGTGGGACCTGATTAGTATAAAAACTAAACATTGTCAACGATAATAAAATCCCAGTGTCCTCAAACGAGACAATAATAAAGTCTCAATGTCCTCAAACAAGTACTTTCTAATTACAGCATCTTAGCTTGTTACTGTTGCATAAATTGGTAAAAAAAAAATTGTAGGGCATATCAAACTACAAACGTTATCAATCATAAATAAGTTTCAACCATAAAATTTAATCATGTTTTGTACCTTGTCCACTTTCACTGTACTGTACTGTAGCTGCCATCTTGTTTTTACATGGATTAGTGTATTCTGGTCTTACTACCACCTGATGGCACAAAAAGTGTCCACAAACGAGGACAACAGGCCAAAGTTTCGCAAAATGAAGAACAAGGTCTTAATCATTTCCTTAGGTGAAATTCCCAATTCCCAAACTTTCTTTGCCTTCCCACGCCACAATATATCAGTATGCCGCTGAAATGATGGCAATTTTATTAGTGCTACGGTAGAGAGAGGAGATCAAATCCCCGTGAATATTAATATGCTCAGATTCAAGTGCAGCCCTGGCCAGTTTCAGAAATACCTCCTCAAGATGATTCTTTATGATTTTGTTATTGATGTAAAGAATCATAAAATTAGGAACTGATGTACATACGGGTACAAACACAAGTAGATGTTCAGCAGAATGAAAAAGTAGATCACCTTGGCAAAAGTGGAATAAAAGCAAATCAAGTAGAGTTGGTAATACCAGTGAGCAAAGCAGAAGCAAAAACTTTTGAACAGAAAAAAGATGCAGTGCCAGAGGTTATGGGACATAGATACTAAGGGAAAACTTTTTTAAAAGATTCAGAAAGAAGTCAGAGAGGGAAGGTCACTGGGGAAAAATAGGAACTAAGAGTGCCTGGTCAGTAGAATCAGAACAAGACACACTAAATTCATCTCTACACCTTACTGGAAAACAAAAAAAGCAGAATGTGTGAAGCCTGTAAAAAATTCCAGTAGAAGTAAACATGGTAACTTTAAAGAAAAGACATTAAGATCAGGGTCAAGGTAGAGTTTAGATTTATTCCATATGCAAATCTCAGAATAGGGAGACAGTATTTGCAAGGCCTGGTTTCCCCCTACCAAACCTTTTTGACAGTCACTCAGGCTGTCTTCTCACACGGGCCACAAATATAAGGTCAGACCCCTCACACTCCGGACACTCTCTCTTCATCAATCCCCATCACACACACAGACAAGCTATTTCCCAAGAGCTGTGGACAGATTCCAGAAACTATAGATGGGTGTTCTGGGGACATCAAGCAGCAGTAGATACTGGCATATGCACCCCATGAGCGGGTAAATGGACTGCCAGGTTTCAAATCTTAATCCACTTTAAAAAACATCCGTTTTTTTTTCCTGGCAGCACGGTGTCAATTATTTACTTAAGGTAGACTGCCACCTCCCTGGTGACGTACAGGGTGCTATTGATAGTGAAGTATGTCTGAGTTGAGAGGATTATTTCAATATTCAGGAGGAGCAAAGATATGGTTGAGTAGAGATGTGATGGTGCAGCGAAGAGAAGGCTAATCAGCCGGTGCAGTGGACTGGTACCTGTCTGACTATTGAAGAGAATCAATACTTGGACGAGCTTGGGAACAAGTGCAAACTATATGTTTTAGATGAGAGGAGCTGAGAGAGTATAGCTAAAGCCCACTGACCTTAAAAGTAAACTAACGGAAGTAGATTTTATGACTTTTAAAATTGAGGTAGCCCCTGCAGCAGACGTGGATTTGAAGAAAGTTTTGGCCTAGATTTGTTTGGATAGTTATTTAGTTGTGTCCCTGATTAACCACTGAGTTTCATTTCTGGTTATTTTTTAAACCGGTAAACTAAGATCAATAGTGGAAAACATTTTTAAGCCTTTCCAGCTCTGTTCCTGTCCTTTTCAAGCATGCATCTGTACCAATAATCTCTTATACAAATCTGGCAGCACAGATGGTGGAATTGAAACACTCACTATTGTTTTCTCTGATGAATGCAGTGTAGCCAGAAATATTTGGGAATGAATAGCACACTGGAGGAGACTTGAGAGAGCCTGTTTCTCAATATGATTTTAATAGCCCTACCATGACAGAATTTTTCACTTTTTATTTATTCTTAAAATATTATTTATCAACAACAGCTCAGCCCGTGGGCATCAAACCTACATACAGTATCTGACCCACACAGCCAAAGGTGAGGTGTGAGGGAGGAGAGGTTTGGATAAGTGCTCACAGGAATAACAATCACAGAGACGAGTGTGAAAATATATAGCATATTGCATGTATTTCTAAATCTCTCAAAAATAGTTGTCATTGAGTGAGAGTGAGGTAAATTATTATGATGGTTAAAACATGCATTGAATAATATGATTTTTTATAACCTGCAGCTGCAAACCAAGCACAAAAGAAGCTTTAATTGGCTATCGATTTGTCTCACTCTCCATTCTAGTCTGTTGTCTAAGTGGCTGTGAGGAGCATCACACTCAAGGTGAACTCAGATCAGCTGTCTAAACAGAGTGGCAATTCAGCTTAGCTTGTAGCCAGAGTGTACAGCAGCATACTAAGCATGTCACATGTTAAAGTGATTTTAAAGACCCCAATTTGTTGTTGTAATGCTTCACAAAGCAATTTGGCTACAAGGAAAACACTCGATCTACTCAACTGTGCACTCTCCTCATCGAGGTCACCACCCTGCGCATCACATTTACACAGTCTGTGTGTGTATTAATGATTTAAATCACAGGAGGTCAGTTAATTTATTTTTTCATCTTTTGAGTTTCACTTCAGCACACAAAGTGGTGGTGGCATGGTGCTGAGTTTGCATGTTCTCCCCGTGTCAGCGTGGGTTTTCTCCAGTTACTCCAGCTTCCTCCCACAGTCCAAAGACATGCAGGTTAATTGGTGACTCTAAATTATCCGTAGGTGTGAATGTGGGTGTGAATGGTTGTCTGTCTCTATGTGTCAGCCCTGTGATAGTCTGGCGACCTGTCCAGGGTGAACCCTGCCTCTCACCCAATGTCAGCTGGGATAGGCTCCAGCCCCCCGTTACCCCAAATGGGATAGTTACGGAAAATGAATGACTGAACATGAAGTTGTGATTTCATTGACAACATCATCCAAATAAGCATTATAGCAGCTGAAAAGGAGTTTCATGTGTTACTTACTGTGGAGGTGAACTGGAGAGTTTCCACCTTTATTTTAAGTCATAGCTCAAGTTCTTGACCTGTTTTGAGTTAGTAAGAAAAAAAGAAAAGAAAAAACTTCCAATATGATGCTCATTTTCAGGTTCATACTTGTATTTCTGGTTTCTGCTAGAACATGTTTACATGCTCTGATGTGAAACAACAACTTTTTTTTTCATGTTGTCTGCATGAATATACATGTATTCACCCCTTGGCTGATGCTCCCATTTGGTGCCTGTCTCTTTAAGACCCTGCTCACCCCTGAACAGCTCACTTTTGCTCTGACCTGTCAGTTACTCATTTTCGACAGTCATGGGCTGGCTTGGCTTGGCTTGGTTTGAGCCATCAGCCGAGCACGGTGGGGATTTGCATTTCCATTACAACAGGACTACCTTCTATGACTAGGTATGTCTTAAACTGTTGACGGCTTGTCTTTAGTGATGACATTCAAAAGCAGCGGCTAATCCACGACTAAAGTCCGGTTATTTTTGTTGCATGTGTTTTTCCACAGCAGGGCAGGTAAAAGAAGTTCACCTGTTGGAGGTGAGCTGTTTGCAGAGGTGCAGTAAGAGCCTGTTGTCTGCAGCTCTTCATCAACATCTCACTGTGGCTCTTTCTGCTTTTACTCTTCCTCTCTGTCGTATTATTAGACTCGCCTTTATTAAAGAGAAGCTACTACAATAGCTAATTTTAGAAATAATCACATTTAATTTCCTACAGATTCTTCACAATAAATGTCCCCTGTTATTTTGCCATGTATAAACTTTTATTGTGAGGCAGCAAAATAAGGAAATGTGGAGTTTTTGAGCAGCAACTTCTGATACAGCGGAGAGGGAACATAAACAGTAAAATAAAGCAGATATCTAAAGTAAAAACAGGACGCAGGAGAGACACTAAACTCCAGTTAGAAGCTACAAAAGTACTGAAAGTGAACACAGAGACATTTAAAAGCACCTTTTTCTCTTATCTCCTGCAGACAGAGGTAAGTAGAGTCTCGCAACACACACACTTCAGGCGGAGAAGCGGGGTCATCGGGGGTCATCAGGCTACAGTTGGCAAGACGTCACAGTTACTAACTTGAGAGTGAGTGGTCCAGCATTTGGACCTACTCTGGAGAAGGCCCATCTCTGGCACAGCTTGGCGTGGCACATCTAAACTGATTATGGAAACACAAATCGGCACAGCATGGCTTAACTCGACCCTGCTAAAAGTGACACTGGAAAAGGCCCACATGTTGTCAGGTCATTTATATCTGCGCTCTCAGCATCTTTACACCGTTATTGTATAGCATAGTTGCAACATCGCAACTTTACAGAAGCCCTCATTGCTTATTTAAAGACACAGTTTATGAATAGGAACTGTATGCGTTTCTCTGAGGATTAAGTATTTTGTTACTTTAACAATATTTATAAAGCACCTGTAATGCTTTGATTAAAACAGATTAATTTAATTGAAAAAGATTAAAAAAGAATCAGACTTGTTACACTATGGGAAAATAAAAAGTGATTTCACAGGAAACCTCAAAGCAAATGTAAAAATAATAAAAGGTAAAAGCTTCTTAAGTTGCATTACGGTGCCACATTAAAGTGGTGGATGAGTAATGATGAGCACATAAGCTTGTGGTGCATGACACGAGTATATATCTCAGTGTGTATGAGAAACACTCAGATTAATATAACACAATAATGTTTTTATGCCTGGACATAAACAATAGTTCTATTTAGTGTCAAAGTATTTATCACGTAAGGCCTGACTAGCTCATTAAGCTTAATGAAGTCAGCAGCTTAGATTGCGTACCTCAGTCCCACAAAGGAGATCGAGCAGATTGGCCTTGCAGTCCTTGCCACAAAGCTTTTATCTCTCCCCTCTATTATTTACAACCCCTGGCTGTGTTTTGTTAAAATATGTCCATAGGTTCCGACGAACACGCTCGTGGAGGCAGAGGGCGAAACAAGTAGGACAGGGAGCGAGGGAGCATCAAAGTGTTCAGACAACGGTTTGTGGTGCTGGAGTGGAAACAGCTGTGTGTGTTGTACAAATACATAATGGAACCCGGTCACGTTTTTGTTTGTTGGTAAATATTCTCACCAGTATGGCTGTGACGTATGGTTGAATATGAGCTAAGTTATTCATATGGGTCTCTACTGCATATTCATGCGCAGGATTTCCATGACATTAATGCAGCATCATGTATGCACTGACATGAAATAAATGAGAAGGTTGATGGTGTGTGAGCTCATGGCTTTCCTTATTAAAAAATACCTGTGCATCTCTCCACGTTTAAATAATTAAAATGTAATTGCTGGCATATTTCACTGCATTCAGTAAAATTTTGGTACTTTTCATGTGGCTCCATGTGTTCTTTAAGATTAGCACTCATTAACATGAAGTCATTTATAAAACCAGCTTTACATGTTGTGATTATGCACATTTGACAGGTTTGAAACTAGAGTAACACAAATGGGCCCTAATTACCTCTTGTCCAACACGCGTCTTTAAAGCGTTGGCTGCTACATAGGCCGTATTGGGCTTCCTTCATAAGCATTGTAATAACCCATTCCTAATCACAAGGTGGTAATTAAATACCTTGAAGACGTGAATTCACAGATGGCCGGAGAGCAAAGCAGGAGGGTGAGGGAGCCATTTGGAAGCTGGTGGGCAGATGTTTAGCTGAACAACAAAGCCCTCCTACACTTATGGTATTCATATGGATAATTTATGCGTCTCTCTTCTGTCGCCCTCTTTCTCTGGGCATGAATTAGTGTTGACGTGAGGATGGCCGGATGTAAACAGCTCAGTGTTGTTTTTTTTAATAGTAATATTTTAAAAGCTTTTCCAACAGAAAAATATGGAGTTAGATTTGTGTCTTTATTACGTGCAAGAAAATAAATGATAGGAGAGAAAAAAATGTTTGAGAGAAAAAAAAATATTTGAGAAAAAGTTTTCACACTGATAGCAAAAAATAATAATATTTGAGACAAAAAACAAAAGAGATTTAAAATATGATTTCCGACAAAAAAAAAACTCTCTCTAAAAAGTATTTTTTACTTTCAAATATTATTTTTTGCTATCAATGTGATACTTTTTCTCTAAAAAAATGTTTCTCTCAAAACATTTTTCTTCTCTCTCTAGAAACCTAAGTCTTTGCTCTCGTGTCAGGATTTTGCTTTCGCTGTGAAAATAATGTCATGGGCGGGGCCACGTTCCTATTGGCCAGTCTCAATCGAATTGACAGCTGGGTGAGGATCGTCTTGGGAGTTGAATTCAACTGAATCATTCATCATCTGTGTCATCATCTTACCCAAACATTGAAGTCTCCACTCCCAAATAACGCAGCGCATCTATGCTGGTGAATCGACCATGGTGGATGACCTTGATTGGCCAAATTTCCCCAGGGTCCTAGTGTCCCCGCGCTACATTAAGTCCTCGCAGTGAGTTTGATATATTACATGGTTTACCTGCCAGACTACTTTAGCAAGAACAGCACACATTAATATACACCGCTGTAAATGCATACCCTGGAAATCCAGAGTTCTCGCGAGAGCACAATTTGAATTTGCTCAGCGAGTCACTCTGGCAATCAGTAATGATGCTCATTACCCATGCCGTTGGAGAAGACGGCGCTCGAATCTTTCCTTTGCAAGAAGGACGTTTTTGCTGTTTTTGCAGACCGGATACGGCAAGAGTCTAATCTACCAGTTATCTCCGCTGGTAGCTAAGCTCTGGATATGTCACCCCGTGTATTGTTCTGATTGGTCGTAGTGTTATCCAGTTGCATGCAGTGATATTTCAAATGCATGCTTGGTGCCGCCCTTCGAGTTGGGCCATTTGCATTACTTATAGCCAGTCCCTAAATCTTTCTAGATTTGGATCTGAATTTCCAGGCTAGTAAATGCACAGGAGCTGGCCAAAGCACAATTTTTTTATCTCTTGTCTCTGGACAGTCACCCTCAAATGGAATACAGATTTTTAAAAGTTAGTGATATAAACATGTAGATCAATCATATAAAAGTATATCTTAAGAATTAGATCTTCACAATTAGTTGATTAGTTGATTGAAAGAAAATGAGCAAAATCAAAAATTACTTTGATTAGTGATTAATTGTATAGTCAGTCATTTTTCTTAAATATCAGAATTTGCTGCCTTTTTTTAATTTTATGTTTTATTTAGGATAGGAGTGTTTGAGTTTTGGACTGTTGGTTTGACAAAAAAGCAAACTGATTATATCACTTTGGGTGCTAGGAAACTGATGATCATCTCTCAATTTTTTTGACATTTCATTGACTAAACAATGGATTAATTGTAAAAAATACTTGGCAGATTAGTCAATAATGAAAATAGTTGCAGCCCTAGTTAGTATATTAAATTGTGCTACACTGTAAGGCACAAATTAAAACATGCAACACATACAGCTGGGACCACTAATGGTACCATGTGGGATTTTCAAACAATGTATGGACTCACACAAAAGTATTCCCTTTCAATCACCACCTATGTGCCACTAAAGTGTGTGGCGGTGTATTCATTTGCAGAGACTTTACCCCCTGCCTGTGTTTTCTTATTTTCTTCTTATTCTGCTGTGTTTGGGACGCCTCATGTGTGACTCCCAGCCAATGGCAGCAACAGCCAGTAGCAGCACACATTCAAGAGGAGGCTGCGAAAATTGAGGACACAGGGCTGGAGAAAAAAACCCCAAACAAACAAAACAAAAAACAGAAGTATTGCGAGGTGAAACATCTGGACGGTCACTCTGCTCAGGGCTGAGTTGTGGCTGGTTTTGAGGCTCATGTAACCACTGTGCATACTGTGGAGAGTTTTATTAGTAAACTATAACTATAAAGTGAGAGGATGTTTTGCTGCCTCTTGCAGAAAAAAAGTCGGAGAAAAAAAATAACTTGGGGCGACTGCTGGCAACTTTTAAGGTGGATCGTTAACTTGTAATGTTACTCAGTGCATGAGTTGACGATGTGAAGCCATCAACACACCTTAAATTTCACTGTGACAACTTTAACTTTTAGGTACCATGTCTGAAGGGTTACTTTTATTTCCAAAGGTACCATACTGTAAGTGCTTGATGGAAACGGGGCTTAAAGTACTTGAAGTGCCTCAAATTTACCTGCTCATACACATACACACACTCACACATTTTTTAGACACGGTTGCAGGCGAGCTGTGTTTCCTGATGGTCTAACAACACACCTTAATATCTAGTTTCCTTGTGCGAGTTAATGTATCATTCACATAACATCTGAAGTGGGCCTATAACTTCTCACGGCGTATGTAAAGCACAGTGGATTACAACATCAAATCTTAAGTATTGGTAAATAAAACATAAATGTATTTGTGAAGGATCTCAGCAGCTGACTTCATTTCTTCCTGTTAAACCCTGCGGTACCGTTCAAAAGGAGCTATTACATTGAGATTTCAGGATCCAGCCAAGTGCCTCTTCTTTATAGTCAGTCTACAGAGCCTCAGTAACAAGGCTTTGCTGTGAGTCCACACTGGGAGCTGGGAATAAAAAACACCTTTAAAAATTCTCTTTACGGGTCTTTATATTTCTCCGACGATCCAGTCGAGGGATCACTGCGTTGTCCAGTTTTTATTATTCCACCATGTGCATACAGTGTTTCCCACTAAACATGGGTCGGACACAGATCCATTACTCTGACTATTAAATTTATAGAATGCATTATGAAGCACCTGCTGCCTCACAATAATATTTATCGTCATGTCAAATGGGTCTTTCTGCATGATCTACGGCGGCTTTAGAGAGAATGTTACCAGCTACTTAGCGCTGAAGAATATATCTAAACAACTGTGTTAATGTCTCTTGAATGACATTTACAACCTGATGCTTCAGTAATCACCTCTCAGAATTAGGGCATTAGACTGCAGTAACAACACCAAGAAACTTTGAATGCTCTAAGTCTATTCTTTGATCTTGCTGAGTAGTCCTCTGAGAGGATTAAAGTGTCATATTAGATAGATTTGCGTCTGTGGAGAAATATATAAATCTTCCAATTCCCCACAGTGAGATCCATAACTGACTGTATGACAGCATGAATGAAAAATGCAAATCGCTCCACATTTAGACACTTTGTTTTTTCTTGTTATGCTTGGCACAATGTGTCAAGATTCACTCGGGTGACAGGGAAGAAAAATCTACAGCCTTGCATAAAAACGCGGTATATGAAAATTGAATTTATTGTTGCAGCAAAGCGCATCTATTGAACAGATTCTTGTGACTAAGCAGGGGTTGTTTTACTGATCGTGGCCGACTGCTGGAAGCGCAGTCAGCTCTTCTCCGCGTCTAACAGTCAGGTGTCAGACGGCGTTGTTAGAAATGACCCTCGACTCTCCTTATCACCTGCTGCATGCAGCATCACACACCCAGAGGAGAGCAGACGTGTCTCATGCGCTCTCCCTGTCAAGGGTCGTGGATCGATCCAGGTGATGCCCTCCATGAGTGACAGATTGGACAGGACACGAGGCAACAAGGACAAACGTCCTGCAGCTGTCACTTTTATTCAGGAGCCGGACGAATCGAGTTTGATTGTGCTGCGGAGGCAAGTGGATTTATTGGGATTAGTCAGAGGCTTAATGGGACCCCTGGGCTCTTATCATTATTTCACACAGAGCCAGCCCTTCCAGGTGGGGTTAAACAAAGTATGAAATTAATTTATGAATATTTATGGCCCTCTCAAATGAGGCCCTGCTAATCCATCAGGATTTTTTGTGTGAACAGTGCATATGAGATATTTTCAGCTCGGCACCTTTAGGGCTGTTTATCTGCTTTGTTCACAATATCCAGGTGATTAATGTAGTGATTAAGTCTTAGCTAAGACAGATTTTTAGCTTTTATTAGCCACAAAGGTCTGTCATAAAGGTGTTTATGATTCGTCTTCGAGTGATTCAAGGCATGCATAAACACACAGGGAAACTGCGGCAAGCGGACGTGAGCGCAGACACAAACTCGCGCATAATGAGAAGATAAAAAACAAGAAAGATGAGAAGATTGTCGAGGGGATGAGTCAATATCTTCCACTTTAGCTCTTTGTTGTTGTGAGTTTATGCGGCGAATATAATCCTCCGTGGTGCAGAGTCCCATGCAGATTGGCTGCAGCCATGAAAATGACACGAGTGATGAGTGATAGAGATAATATTTTCCGTATATGATCTCTGTTATGATAAGGTTAATGTGGCTTGAAGGGCAAATGTGACGTATTGAATGGCAGTCGCTTTCAATCACAAAATAATTACTAAATAACACACAGGAATTGACTCGTGGCTACGGCCAGCAGCATAGGCTTTGTTTCAATTTTGGGGGACACACATATCAAACACATTTTGGGGTCCTCTGCCAGAAAGTAGTCGGTGATCAGTTCTTACGAAATATTCCCTAATGTGACAAAAACTTTCCTGTTGGTTATATATTTAGAAAACCAGTCCAGAGCTGTTCCAATAACAAGCACTTAACAACTCAATATCCTCCATTCTGGTGATTTTTTTTATCCACCAATTTGTACCTTTTCTGCTTCAAACTATCCAGCTGGCACCAGGTGTCAATATGATATCAGAAAGACGTTGGACTCTTATGTTAAATTTTCATTGGAATGACAATTGGGTTGACAATGTTTCAAATTTGTAATGACATTAGAATTTTGCACTGTGCTGACATTTACGTTATGATGTTTTGCAGACATTGGATTTTGTTCTCCAGACCTTACAAAAGCTCTTGCACAAGTTCAGTCAGGAAGACAATACTTTTCATCAGGCTCTAAGTTTCTTTCTCACCCTGTCATTCACTCCCAGCACACATGCTCACTCACTATCTCTAGGTGTCATTGTCTGGGTCTGTCAATTGAGTCATCAGCTGATTCACAATCGACCAATAGCACAGCGACACACCTTCTCTGTCAGCCTATCATCTTACTGCTTCTCATTTTAAATATGGTTCTTTCTCTGCTGTTCTGCTTGCGCCCTCCATCTCCCCATCTTGACCTAGTCTTTACAGATTCATCAGCCTCATCCGCCTCATCAGCCATCAGCCTCATAGTCATCAGCCACCACCACAACCAGCAGTATCTGTCAAATATTATCTTAACTTCATTCTTCTGTCTCTCCTGATTGAAATATATGTCATTGTTTTGTCGTCGAACAACATTGGATGCCAGCTGGGTAGGGTGTAAATATCTTTAATTATGCAAAAGTAAAAGTCCCCTGCTACGTCCATATTTTTATTGTGTGTTATTGTGTGTTTATTTTATTATATTCTAAATATAGAGGGGAATACGTCCACTGCATCCCCTAAAAATGAATGTCGATGGCTATGGCTGTTTCTGTTGGTGTAGGTATTTGGGATTTTCTCATTTATTTTTCACAGTCTTTTAATTAGACTTTTCCTACATTGGGCCATTGTTTCATATTTCTCTAACTTTCTGTGCCTTTATGTCTTTTCTTAAAGTTTCTGTCTTTTATCTCGAACTTTCCAACAGCTTTAAGCAGAACTTTTTATTCAGTTTGTTAAAAAAAAAAAAAAAAAAAGTTAATAAGTTGATAATTTAAAGAAGCTCCTGCCTCCTAATTGGGTTCTCAGACCTGCTCCCCCACAGTAAAGGTAATTGTTAAGGCCTTAGGCTCAGAATCCACTGTCATCCAGTTGTTTTAATTTTACCAACGAACATTTGCACTTCAATTAACTTATGGAAAGCAGCAGCCATTGGTTTGAGCAAGGAATCTTAAGTAATGCTAATGTTGTCCCACAATGTCATATTTGTTCCAATAGAGTGAAATTATAGAGTAAAATCAAAAGAGCTATCATTTCCTTCCGGACTTCTGTGCTTTGAGTCTGGCTCAGATTTCAGGCCTCATCCAATCTCCATAGTCAAAGTCAATCAGATACACCAGCGTAATCCAGACTGGCTTCTACCTAAATCATACCCGACAGCGGATCTTTAACATAGACTTTAAAGTTTTATTTTGGGACTGATCAAAACGTATTATTGTATCATCTATTTAGAGGTAACATTTCAATAATCAATTGAAGCTTTCTTTCAGTAAATTGACCTTTTCCTGTGGCCTTTTCCCATGAATAATAGAAATGCTGTGTGACAGCAGCTCTTGGCAGGATTAAATTAGTGCAGAGTAAAGCCCATTTTATCCTGACCGCCGTCTCAGAATATATAGATGCTTCCATGAAACCCAGACTTCTCAGCTGGCAGTGATCACAGAGCAGGCACTGGAGTAAAGCTTCGCTCCATTTTGAGTTGAACTCAGGTGGAAGTCATTTTTATCCAAAGATGGCAGTGTCTGTATGTCACTTGGTAGATGGTTGGTGTGTCAGTCCATTTGGTCCAGACTGAAATGACTATTCGATGGATTGCCAAGAAATTTTGTTCATACTTTAATCATCCCAAGAGGGTGAAACCTTGTTACTTTGGTGATCTCCTGACTTGTCAGGTGGCACCACCAGAGGACCAAAATTTTTTCACTTATCCTTGATTGCAACATTAACTGAATCAACTTATCCACATGCAATGGTTCGTATGATGTCCAACAAATTGACCCTAACCCCCCTTGAATGGGGTCCTCACATTATGTACTTAATGTCAAGTTAATTTGATGTGAAGTTCCGTAGCCTAGGTTTAGGAAAGTAAATTTACATAAGTAAGAGAATTATAGAGACTACGTTGGCTATGACATGGAGGTCTGTGTGACACTCCAAGGATATGCCTCCCCAGACCATCACTGACCCACTGCCTAACAGGTCATGCTGGATGATGTCTCCAGACTCTTTTACGCCTGTCACATGTGCTAAGTGTGAAAACTGGGCGCCAATGGCAGACCTGCCAATTCTGGTGTTGCACACGAGCTGCACAGTGCTGGGCTGTGAGCACAGGTCCACCTGGAGGATGTTCGGCCCTCATGCCACCCTCATGGAGTCTGTTTCTGACAGTGTGGTCAGAAACATGCACACCAATAGCCTCCTGTAGGTCATTCTGTAGGGCTCTGGCAGTGCTCCTCCTGTTCCTCCTCGCACAAAGGAGCAGATACCGGTCCTGCTGCTGGGTTGATTCCCTTCTACGGCCCTGTCCAGCTCTCCTTGTCTTCTGATGTCTCCTCCATGCCCTTGAGACTGTGCTGGGAGACACCACAAACCTTCTTGCAACCACACATATGGATGTGCCATCCTGGAGGAACTGGACTACCTGTGCAACCTGATTGAGCTGCAGGTACCGCCTCATGCTACTAGTATTGACAAGGACACTAGCAGAACACAAACTATGCATAAAACGATTAGGCTTTGCTCATTAATAATTGCCATGCTGTATTTATGTCTTCAGGTCAAAACAGTCATAACTTCCAAGTAAGCTGCTCAACAGCACTGCATTTATATTTTTTTAAATGAAACCCAGGAGACAAATGATAAACAAACAGAAAGTTGTAAATAGGTTTGAGAACTGTTTAGCCTTTATGTATGCTTTGGAGTGCCATCTCTTTATACTGTGAGTTATTGTTTGGATTTATTGATTGTTGCAGATAATTACCACCTGCGATATATAATCAATCATGGGGTTTAATTGATTTTCATCATACAGTAACGTAGACAGAAACAGAGATGCAGAGCAGCAATAAGAGAGCAAGGAACGCCTCTGCTGAAAACTTCTAGTGTAGATAGAAAATGACTGAGAGAGAGACGGAGAGACGGAGAGAGATAGACAGAGGGAATTCAAAAGGTGATCAACAGACTGGGACAGCCGGCAGACAGACACCGGCAAGGATAAAAAAACGAACCAAAACAAAACTGTGAACCTTTCCAAATGATAAATAGGACAATTCAGTGGCACTGACTGGTCTGTGGTCAGTGCACTGCAAAGGGCTCATTCTTCATCTTGGCCTGGTTGGAGTCTAATGGAATGGCAGCCTGACAGTGTCTGACAGAGAGAGCACTGGAGGGCAGGGCGGTGGCATATTTCAAATACTGGACATCACTCAGGATAATTCAGTCATTCACTTTATGTCTTAATCAACATATCTAAGTAGTGGCAATGTGAGAAATCTCAGCCTGCTCACTTGCTCTGCTGGTTCTTGCTGCAGTGGGAAAGCAGGTGCCAAACCAGTTTAAAGGGCAGTTCCTCTATTGGTTTTGACATACTGTATAAAGTACATTGTTGTTGGTATTTGCTGAACCTTTGCAGGTTTCTGTAAACAGGTACAAAGAAATGAAAGCCCTGGAAAACTGGGGACATTTTTTAATTACCCTCATACTAAAACTTAGACCTAGGCCTTGGTGGATGCACCAAATTTGATGTAGAATATAGGAACCCTGTTCTAAGGGAAACACCATTTTCAATAAACTTTGATGAAAACACACCTGCACAGTCTCACTGAGTAGGAGTTTCTTGTGCTTATTATTCATTGACAGTGGTAATCCATAGCTACTGGCTTGCCTGTTCAGCTACACCAGAGAGGGCTTTGATGGCCTGACGAATTCCCATTTCTTTAAGCGGCCAGGTAATAGTCACAACTATGTTTCCACTTCTTTATTATCACATGAAAATAAGAATCATTGCATTTTCCTTACCTTAGAATGAGCCGTTTACATCTTCATACATGGCGGTCGTCCGCCACATGTTGTTCTACAGTAGCCAATAATGGACAAATCAAACACTGGCTCTAGACAGGGAGATTCATTTTTTTCATGTTGGCCACCATAGTTCTCCTATATGCTCACTGCTAGATGCCACTAAATACTGCACACCAGACCTTTAAGTCAAATGCCCACACTGAAGATAGCACTGATTACAAGTGGCCCCCACAGATCTGAACCACATTTAACGTGGATATTTTTTGCTTACCCTCTTTGACTTCATTCCTCTTTGACTTTCTTTATTTTCCCCCAACTAATTAGTAGGGAGTGATGTATCCATCCCAATCATCAATTTCAGTTGCAACAAAAGTATCAAAGACATATGTCGAATTAAGAGTTGTAATTACAACAACTTGAACAGCTCTGTCAGTTCCATCCACATTTGTTGCCATTTTTCTCTCAATATTTTTCACAAATGTAACACCAGACCTATTTGAATTTCTGATCAAATCTGAGATAAAGGCGACAATTCAGAAGTCTGAAACCAGGCTTTGTCAGGTAGAGATTGCATGTCTAAAAGAGTTCAGCATTTGTTCAAAAGCAGCTATTTTGCAGTAAACAGAACAAATACACACAAAGTCCCATCCACCATCAGTGACAATGAATAAATAAATACTAGTGAAACTTTTGTATCTCAATTAACAACAAACTTGTTGATGGACTGAAGGAGTGCATGGCCACAGAAGGTAACAGCAATTCAAGAGTTCATTTGCAAAAACAGCAAAGAGCCACTTTTAAAATGAATAAACCTCCACTCTGACTGACATTCCTTTGACTGCACAATAAAAAATACATGATTTATGAAAATTTAAAAACTTTGAGCTATCTCATCAAAACGCCCGATACCAGTCTAATAAATATCCCCTGGTTTGCACACACACACACACACACACACACACACACACACACACACACACACACACACACACACACAAAATATGATTTTTTAGGAAAATAAATTAAAACAAAGATATCTGTTTTTGCAAACACTTCAATTGAACTGCATAAAAAAGAGCCCCACATTTCCTCTGAGGACACGCACACACACACACACACACACACACACACACACACACACACAGGAGTGGCCTCCTCCACAAACAACTCCAGATAGCTACCTGTTGAAAGTGTCATGGAAAATGATTTATTGTCCTGCACCCACACTCCATTACACTGTTTGTATAAAGCAGCCAGCATATGGTGCCTCCCTGCACAGGTGCTGTTGTAGGGAATATTTTGCTGAAGAATTAATTTACCACTTTGGTTTGACTCCCTGTGACAGACTCGAGAGCTTGTTTTGTACCTGAGTGTAAAAGATTCTAAGAGGCAACTACCGAATGGCTGCATTGTATCTGTGAAAATCATATATGAGATGTAATGAGGTCCCTGTTCAGTGCCAAACAACTGACAGCCAATTGTTCTGTGTCCATAGAGTCTTTATCCCCCTCCATGACTTTTTGTTGTCCTTCTATAGAGCAAATTAGAGCCTGGTGTCTCTGGATAATTTATTCATCTTCACAATGTGTCTTATTCAAACCCCAGTCTGTTCAGCAAAGATACTTTGTTATACATGATCATGATTTCCATTGGTTGTTCTTCGAAATGGATCTAAAATGGGACCATTCATCATCCATTTTGTTTGTCTATCAATCGCATGCCTTAAATCACTAATCACTGATTAGATTTTGATTAATCTAGTGGGTTTGGGTGGCCCTTTCAATATTACACTGATTAACCAGGGCTTCAGAGATGAATAATGAATAAATCTCCTGTTTAATTTCACTATCATTTGTAGTTGCCGGACTTAAATGTACCCTGTGGAGTTTTCTAGTAAACAAACAAAAATTATATTTACATTCAGTGTTCTTACCAATGTTGTATATCCTTTGGATCAAATGTCCATCCATCCATCTATTCATTTTCGTAACTGCTTATCCTCTTGAGGGTCGTGGGGGGGGGGCTGGAGTCTATCCCAGCTGACACTGGGCGAGAGGCAGGGTCCACCCTGGACAGGTCACCAGACTATCACAGGGCTGACACATAGAGACAGACAACCATTCACACTTACGGATAATTAACTTATTCCCAACCTGCATGTCTTTGGACTGTGGGAGGAAGCCGGAGTAGCTGGAGAAAGCCCACGCTGACACAGGGAGAACATGCAAACTCCGCACAGATGGGCTCCCTCCTGGGATCGAACCAAGAACCCTCTTGCCGCCCCTGTAACATATGTGTTTAATGCATTTCTGTCCTCATATTTGCAAGGCTAGGAAGAGACTCAAAATCACCACTAAAAACAAACAATACGACCAAATAGGGATGCCAAGGTACTGCAGAGTGACACAAAGCAACCACAGGGGACATAAAAAGGACTGCACAGCAACACAAAGCGACAAAAAAAGACACAAAATGTTCTCAGTAAGATGAAAAGTTACACAAAACACCTACAAGGAGACACAAAATAACCTAAAAGAGATGCCAAACATCCACAAAGAGACCCAAACAACTGTAAAAAGCAACACAAAACGACCAAAAAAGACACAAAATCACCTTGAGGAGACACAAAACATCCACAAAGAGACACAAAATGACTACAAAGAGACGCACAATTACCTCAAGGAGAACCGAAACATCCACAAAAAGACAGACACAAAATTACCTCAGTAAGACACAAAATTACTTCTAAGAAACCCAAACAACTAAAAAAAGACACAAAACAACTACAAGGGGACAAAACGTGACTTCAAGGAGACACAAAATTACCTCAAAGACACATAAAACATCCACAAAGAGACACAAAATTACGTCAAAGTTACACAAAACATCCACAAAGAGACACAAAATTAAGTCAAAGATACACAAAACAACCACAGAGAGACCCAAATGACTACAAAAAGACAAAACAACCACAAGGGGACAAAAAAGTGACTTTCATGAAACACAAAATTACCTCAATCAGACACAAAGCAAACATAAAGACACACAAAACATACACAAAGAGAAATCCAAACACCAGAAAGGAGAGTTGGTGGGGCCCATCGGCTCATAATCTGCCAGTGGACATAGCCATCGTGACATCACCCATTGGTTTGTTAATCGCCGTCAAAAGCCTTGAATTTAGCATTTTAGTTGTTGTCTTGGATTTTTGGCATGCCTTTAATTATACATAACTTTAAGCCTTAATAAAATTTAATCGGATGAGTTATATAAAAATTCACCCTCATACAGTTCGGGGCAAATGGTCCAAAACTCTTTTGTCCCAGGCTGTAAACATGTTTGTTTTGAAAGTTGGACATTTTAACGTGGTTGTCCATGTAGATTGACTCGCTTTTGGAGCCAGCCTAAAGTGACCATTCAAGGAACTGCAGTTTTTGGCACTTTAGCATTGACTTCATTTTTCAGCCTCAAAGTTGCCACTTCTTACAGTCTTCTTCTTCTTCTCTGCCTTTTGTTGGCGTACTGCTGCTTTTCTAGGTAAATTACCACTGCCTGTCCTGTAGATCAGTGAAACAGTGTGGTACCATTTGCAGTGTCACCAGACAGACAAAAGGTGGATCTACTCATAAAAAGTGTTCCATTGCACTACTAGGCTCAACAAGTCCAAATGGAGACTTTGACCACTAGTGGCACAGCATTGTTTTAGGGATGAGAAATGAGGTTATGTGATACTTATTATGTGATATTCCGGCTGACTGCAGAAGGCATAATGCTTGTCAACAGTTATGACTCATAAAATGTTTTAATTTGCCAATAAAAGAAGAAGAATATGACTGCAAGCTGATGTAAACAAGGCGGGTTTCAAAACAAAAAGGGCTTTAGAAATGTTTTATGAGGTAGGAAAGGCATCCAAAACGTCTGTTATGCCTAAAGGATACACACAATGTGTTTTGGTTAGGAATTTTGAATGACATCAAAGCTCTGCATCTTTAAATGCGCCTCAAAAGGAAATCAGCAACAGACTACACCAACTTGAAAATCTGGAAAATTACCACTTAGAAGCTGCAAAACTTTTTCTTTTAGATTTTTTTTTTTTTAACGTTTTTTTAATTACATGTGGTGAAAACACTTTTCACTGTTGCCTGCTTTTTTTTTGTGTTGCTTGGTGAGAAGTTAGTTAGCACAAAACTTGTTTGCTTCTGTTCCATCAGGTCTGATAGGCACAGATGAAAAGGATTAAATCTCCATCCCCACTCATTTTCTCCTCCTCCTATTTCTTCTGTTTTTCCATCCCCAGCAGTTTGTGAGAAATGATCACTTGTGTGGATTGGTGCAGGATGCTGCAAGGCGTTGTATAGACAGGCCGGTAATGAGGATATGATTCCACCACAGTCCACCTGGGTTGGAAAGGGTTTGAGGGAGGAGGGAAAGAAGACCAGAGAAGGAGGAGTGGAGGAAAAAATAACGGCATTTGTGAAATCCTACTTCCCCTGGTCCCCCAGGCTCCGTCTGGACCCACAGGCAACAGAAGCAGCATCTGCTCAGGGCTACAGGAAGTGGTAGAGCAGCTAGAATTCCCTGCA
Source organism: Epinephelus cyanopodus (assembly GCA_026686955.1). Taxonomy (NCBI): domain Eukaryota; kingdom Metazoa; phylum Chordata; class Actinopteri; order Perciformes; family Serranidae; genus Epinephelus; species Epinephelus cyanopodus. Next base: position 23,443,078 of record CM048932.1, on the reverse strand, counting down.
TTATCTATTTCCTACAGTAGATTATGTGATATACACGTGCTATTTGATGCTTGAAACAGTACCTCACCAGTTAGTCTTGTTTCTCTTTGTCCACATAAAGTTACCATTAATAAAGTAACCTTTGTTTTAGTTTTACTGTGATAAACAGTTAAGAGGTGAAGCATGCACGTGTAATGAGTGAGCAAACAGTGGAAATACTGTAATCACTACTGCCTACAGGGAGTCAATCAGTCAGCAAATTCTGAGCCAAGCATAAGCAGCAACGACGGAATTAATCACCTGGAATAAAGTGAGGTCTGCATTTTCCGTTTTTCATTTGTCAAAATGACACAGAGAAAACAAGACCAGCAGTTGATGATTAAGCACACGGTATTTGACACCTAATAAGTCTGAGATCTGATAGATGGTCCGGAGAGAGGCCAGAAAGAGAAAATGTTTCCAACCATGCTTTGTGGCCTGTTGATAATGCTTTCCCTCAGCTCCTCTCAGGTTGTTCTGGTAGAAAGGTCAGAAAGTAGAATGGTGGATGTGCCTTCTGACTGTAGCGAAGACCTTTTAATATTGCTCTCCTGTCGCTTTTCAGAATGAGACTGCGGATACAAGTGGCCGAATTGACTTTCCTCCGTGGGGTGGCTCCGCTCAGCCTTAGAGATAGCGGGCATGCGGAGGGAGCTGCTGCTCCTTCACGTCGAAAGGGGTCAGTTGAGGTGCTATGGGCATCTAATCAGGATGCCTCCTGGGTGCCTCCCGCTGGAGGTGTTTTGGGCATGTCCTACTGGTAGGAGGCCCCGGGGTAGACCCACGACACGCTGGAGAGATAACATCTCTCATCTGGGCTTGGAGCTCCTTGGGGTCCCCCAGGAGGAGCTAGAAAGTGTTGGGGAGAGGGACGTCTGGGGTGCTTTGCTTGGCCTGCTGCCCCCGCGACCCGGCCCTGAATAATCGGATGATGTTTATATTGATACAGGATCATCACTGACATGTTGATCTTGAATAGAATTGTTTATATTGGTCCAGGACCATCATCGTCACGCTGACACTAGATAATTATGTTGGATCTTGACCATCATAAGTGCTAAATCGTAGGCAACTGGACTTGCTTGCGTTTCTTTAAGACGTTTCATCTCTCATCCAAGAGGCTTCTTCAGTTCAATTCAGTTAAGTTCTTGGAGGAGGGGCGAAATGTCTTCAAGAAATACAAGCAAGTCCAGTTGCCTACGACATAGCACTTACTATTACCATGACCTGGATGACTGAAAATCTTCACCGACATCTTGGCCATCATGGCCATGTTGATTCTGAATAGAATTGCTGATACTGATCCAGGACCATCCCTGCTATGTAGATGTCGACATAAGCAAATTATCCAGGAATCAGCTTGATGATGATGATGGTCCTGGATAAACCTAACCAAATCTGTCCACGACCAAGGAAAGAAGAAGAAAAGGAGGGAAAACGTGTTGATTGCAGCAATTTGCAACTGAAAAATTATATTATCCTTACTTGTTGTGAAAAAGACAGCTTACTTGTTAGCATAGCCTACCTAGTTAGCAAGCTAACTTGCTAACTCTGCAGTAGCTTTTAAGGTTTTTGGTCAGTTTTACTGAGGATTTTGTTCAATTGTACCAGCTTCAATTTGGAAAACTAGCTAACTCTGAAGAAGCACAAAGGAATTTTGAAAGAAGCACAAGAGCAGCACACAGATGATGTCAGAAGGCTGCAATTGGTTGATTGCAATGTTGGTCCAGGAGCATGTCCTACTTGGCAAAAACGGCTTAGACTTTATTTCAACATTAGGGGTAGAACATTTCATTTATTGCATTAAAGTGAATTTTAATGCACCAATTTGTGTCTTTCCTGCATCAGTTTAAGATGGAAATGTCTTTGATTTTGTCAAAATAAAAGTCATCTACTACTTTAATATTTTTATTGCGAGAGACAATTGCACATTTTCTAAATATTGAGCAGGACGTGTCCCCTGCACCCTCCCTCGAAATCTACCCCTGTGCGTACATGTAAACTGCATGGTGACAGATAAAACAAGGCTCTCTTGTGCTGTGTTTGTGGCACCTGTTTTCCTGTTGTATTTTTACTCTCCAGCCTGCAGCTAGACATGGCAGCAGCCCCCCACACAAGCTGATTTATGAGTCAATTTGTTTCTTCTGTTGTCAATAATGCATTTTTGGAAGGCACACCTCTTATTACTGGAGATGGAGAGCAGAATATTAATTTGTTTTGATGGTGTAATTAAGTCTCATAAATAGCTCAATCTTGCCATGCATTATGGAAATGTGATATACAGCTACCTTATTTTCGATTTATGTAGTGGGAAAAAAAAGTTTAATGATGTCCTGTTTCATTTCTCAATGAGAGTAGGGCTGTTCATTACTTTCTATCTCACAGCTTTGTTGCTATCATGAAACATTCATGAAGTACATACAGTATATTCCCACACAAACAAACTCCTCGTTTCCCTTTACTAAGATTAAAATAACAAAGTGCGGAAGACAGACACTCCAAACAATAGCAAAACCTTTATAATCACAGATACTGTACATGATTAGAAGTAACTTAAAGGGACAGTTTGCCCCAGAATCAAAAATACATATTTTTCCTCTTACATGCAGTGCTACTTATCAGTCTAGATAATTTTGGTGTGAGTTGCATAGTGTTGGAGATATCTGCCATAGAGATGTCTGCCTTCTCTTGAATATAATGGAACTCAGCTTGTGCTTCTCAAAGTGCCAAAAAAGTTATTTGAAAAATGTCTTTTTTCAGAAATCATGACCTGCTTACTCAAGATAATCCACAGACCTTGTTGTGAGCAGTTTCATGAGATATTCCTCATACAGAACTACAACTGCCAACTGTGCAATAGTACACATATTGGGTATGTAGTGCATAGTATGCGATTTCAGATGCAACCATTGTCTCACGTTTCCCCTTAATTGACCTTTTGCTAAGCCTCCCCCCCTTTGTGATGGTCCATGCTGAGTAAGCGTAGCTCACACTGTAACTAACTGCACTCCCTGTGATTCCAGAGAGAAGCAGACAGAGGGGTCTACAGTCTGTGTTTGAAGGATGTATCCAGGATGTCAAACTGACTCAGCAGCAACAACAGGTTAAAAAGACAAAGATAGTTAGAAGCTAAAGCCGAACTATAGGCTACAGATCACAGTGTAAAAGTGAACCACCACATCACTGCTGATCAACACACAAGACAATGAATATAAAGGGAAACTTCTCTGATGTTGAACCAGCTGTGTGGCATCACAATGTGTGCAGATGAGCGGTGTTTTTCTTTGCTGGACAGGCAGAGATCTCTGGAGGAAGTCAAACAACCTTCATCTGCACACAGTGTGATGACACAGAGCTGGTTGAATATCAGCAAAGTTTCCCTGCTTCCCTTCACCCTGTACAGCAGGTTTTGGGTTTTGTAACAGGGAAGAAACGTATATCTTTTTCCAACCTCTCCAGGTAACGAGTATCATTACTACACGACGTACCCCAGGCACAACATTTAGCTCCAAATCCACAAAACCACCCTGATAATGAAGGAAATCTGAAACGATTGCAGGTTGTTGTTGGACCCTGACCTGAGGTGGCCCAAATGCAACGTTATGATTGGCAAGTCTGTGTGCGGGGGCGGGCCAACTGTCTTGCTTTATTACTTGCTGCCTTTCATTTCCAGGGGCGCCGTAAAGGGGGGGTAAAGGAGACGGATTCTAGGGGCCCATGATGGAGGGGGGCCCAGAGAGGCCCCTAATGATGATGAAATTATAATACAGAAAAAAATAATGACACTAAGTTATTAACTAACATATAATCACACATGTTTTATTTTCCATGTCCTGGTAACAATACCTTTATTTGTTTTGGAAGCATCAACCCCTGCAGGCCCCCCCCTTCCCCCCCTCTATTTACGTAAAATGGTTCAGTCCGACTGGATCAGCTGCAGGTAGCGCACCGGCGATTTGTCACAGACAGCGCCACAGTGTGTCACTGACACCAGACTCAGAGTGCAGCGGACCAGTGGAAAATGTCACCATCAGCATATTATTTTACATCAATAAAATCTATTTTATCATTATTTTGAGTCACATTGTTGAAAGAATTTAGTTGTCTGTGTTCAAGCAGGATAATAGGTCTCCATTCACTGCACGTCGGGCTTTCTATTTCCTTTTCAGAGATGATGTTGTGTTCAAGGTCCCCCCAAAAAACGGGAATAAAAAAAAGGCCGAATATTCAATTTTTGTTTTCACAACCAAATCCTGTGCCATGGAACAAAGCTTCGAAGCTTTGAATTTTTTTGGTCAGCCCTATAATGTACACTCTACAGAGCCAGGTCCAGGATCCTCTTCAAGTTTGTCAGGGAGGAATGTGGAAGTGGAGGAAGAGATTGTTCTTTTTTCACAAATGTGGGAATGATAGTCAAAAATGCCATAAAAATTCATAGTGTAATGTAAAATAGCATCAAAAATTTTCGGTGGCCTCCTGGCCAGCTGTGTACAGGGCCCAGTAAAAATTCTTTTCATGGGGCCCAAAATCCCTGGCGGCACCCCTGTTCATTTCTCTCATTCTCCCCACATTTTCCCCTCATCCTTCTCTGCTGCTCCAGTCTCTTCCTCTATTTGTGTGTGTTCTCTCTAAGCAGCAGCCAGAGCATTTACAGAAAGAAACTATGGGATGGCTGTTTTAAAAGAATGTGTAAGAAAGGTGTGTGAGACATTTTATCTCTGAGGGAGTGCTCTTACAAAATTGCTTTGCTTCAGGGAAATTTACATTGTAATCATCGTGTGTGCTGAACCATTGGCGAGAGGACTTCTTCCATCACTATATCTCCCATTTGCTTGTTTGTTGTTGAACAATAGGAAGGATTGCATTATTCTTTTGTACCTGTGTTTGTTCAATTCCACTTCTAGATGTGTCTTTTACATTGGCAACATGAGGTGGTATGAATACTGCATGGAGCGCAGCATCCCCAAAGGAATTTATAGTGTATTCATTGTTCTATTGTGAGAAAAAATGTTCACAATGTATCACAATGGATTACAAGGACAATGAGACATTCAGAAGCTTTTACAGCCTTGCTTTATGAAAAGGGCAGCCCACATCAGACTTACCTTACTTTACCAGTCATTAAGCTGGAACATTTCCTGTTGATTTCTAAGAGAGAGAAATAGGAGGCGTGAGCAGTGATGCTGGCAAACTGAAGTGATGCTGCTCCTCTCTGCAGCTCATGTGCTATAGCACTACTGCTTTGGGTAATAGAGGGACTTTATAGGAGAGGTACTGGTTACTGACCCCACACAAAGCTCCCATCTCCTCGCTCAGTTGGCTGGTCAGCATGTGCTCAGCATGTCTGGACTCCAGTGTTGAGCTCTATGAGGGCCAAGAGATTTGGCTCCTACAGAGAGAGAGCGGTAGTTAAAGTCTGGCTGGATAATCAGGAAACCGGTCCCAGATATGTTCAGGTGCATGTGCCCATATAATAGCACATTTGGACAGGCTCTTTACATTAGTACCTGAGCTAAACCTGCACCGTGTCGCCGTCCCTGGTGCTGAACATCTTGTGCACTGTAGTCCTCAAGTCTGCACGTTTAAGTATCCTTGGGCAAGATACTGAACCCCAAATTGCTACTGATGGCTGTTGTTGGTGCGTGAGAGCGTGTAAATGGTTACTGAGTAGCAGGTAGCACCATGTATGGCAGCCTCAGCCACCAGCATGTTACTGTGTGTGTGAGTGGGTGAATGTGACATGTCCTGAAAAAGTGCTTTGAGTGGTCAGAAGACTAGAAAGGCACTATATAAATGCAGACCATTTCCTGTTTAGTCTAAATGGAGGGTACCATGTTGTTAACTGTAAACTGCATTTGGAAACCATCAATGTTTGAACACACAAATTTGATCTTAAAGGAGCAGTGTGTGGGATTTGGCGGCATCTAGCGGTGAAGTTGCAGATAACAACCAACTGAATTCCCCTCCTTCAACTCCTACCTTACAGCCACATACGGTGGAATTAAGGTAAGAACTCAAAAGAGCCTCTCTGGAGCCAGTGTTTCATTGGTCTGTTCTGGGCTACTGTAGAAACATGGCGGACTCCGTGGAAGAGGACCTGCTCCCAATGTAGATATAATCGGCTCAACGTAACGACAACACAACAAAAGCTGGTGAGGGATAATATTATACACTCTCCTGGCTAAACTCCCCAGTAAAGAAACTGTCAAGCACAAACTGGGGAAGGACTCACAAAGCAGACTCACAGACCCAGTTGAAAGTTCAGGGTCTTTAATCAGGCTCAGGCTGGTACGTGGGTGATCAGTAACACAGGCAAAGGTATCCAATTCGACGGGGAAAAAGGGTGGTCAAAAGGCAAACACGGTCAAAAGCAAACTCACCAAAAAACACTAGGACAATGCTGGAACGCTCACTCAACACAGGAGGGGAATGCAGGGACTTAAATACACTGAGGGAGACATTGAGACACAGGTGAAGCACGTTAAGGCATGGCAAGTAATCAGAAAGGAGGAAACTTGACAGGATGTGGGATCTGAAACAAGACGACAATGGTTACTCAAATAAAACAGGAAGCACAGGGAAGACAAATACACACGAACTCGGGTAGCTTGAGGGGTCATACAGAAGTGACTGAGTAAAATTTGAAAATGACTCATTGACTTCTACTCAAAGGGTTCAGAATGCTATTCCTGATACTGTCTTATCTTCAGCTCTTAAACTAAATGTATGTGCCTATTGTGTATATATTCTTTGATGAGTGTCCATGGTCCATCTAAACCATCTCTTTAAAGTCCCTGTATGGCTGAGGCTGCACAATCCATCATTATTAGTTCAATGAAATCCCTCAGCCAGTTATTTAAACAAAAATAATTTAGTTTCCATACTTTCCAGTTCATAAGAATGATCCTTTTTTACAGAAAGGAATGCCAGTGTTAACAGATGTATTACTCCAGATTTTTCACCATTCACTTTAACACTTCTGGGCATAAAAGTACAGCCGCATTTAGCATTGAACATAACATATTTTGGACTCACTTCCCAGATTTTCTTGTTTCTGGGCAGTGCCGTAACATATTTCAGTCAGGAACACTTTAGTCAAAGAAAACTTTATTTCCATTTGCAGTATTATATTTGGCGGTGTGGCTCTGTTCTGGGGCCTCTCTGCCTTTCCTTGGGCCCACGCAGAAATGCCATCAATGCCATCGGTTGATTGGCTGTTTGAGATCAGCTGATGTAGCTGGGATGTGAGCTGAGCTTGACATCATGTCCTGCCTGAACTAACGTTATACTCAATGTATGAAGTATCCTCTCTTTCCACAACCACGCCAGCACAGGTTTAATGTATTAATATGGAGTTCAGTGCAAAAGTTTATATCTAACGGATTTTGATAAGTAGTTTGTATTTTGTATTATAGTGTCCCATTGTTCAAGTGGCAATTGTGTTTTTACCCACACTCCCATTTTTATTTACTTTTAGCCATATAACTACAGGAGGAGAGTGAAATAAGTCTATAAAGTTTAGATACTGTGACTCGAGTTGTTGAAGTCTCTCTTAAATTTTTATCTGAGGCCAATGTGCAGCTCTAAAACATGAGCTCCTGCAATAAGGATTTCACTTGTAAATACTGTCGAAAAGTCAATTCATTAAGATTAAAATTAGCTTTAATTTCACTGAGTGTCATTATTCGTTCCTGCTTTACAGCTTGTCCCAATTTCCTGATATGACTTTCCCACCCCTTTATGATAAGAGTCTTTCCTCCCTGAAAATGATATTTAACTTGGGGTTGCTTATAAACTTTGCATCATAAGATGATAAGGACCATGTCACGCAATGTGACTCACTTAAGAGCACAGCTTGAGCAGCATTCCTAAAATGCAAATTCACACATGAGCTTTGTGCGGCACTTAAGGATGTGTGTGTGTGTTGTGTGTGTGTGTGTGTGTGAGTGCACACTTGTCATCATACGTTTGCATTCTGAGCATTATTCTGTTTCCATGGGAACAGTCTCGCTGACGTTTCTGACATTTCAATCCTGCCACTCCTAGTCTTCTAGGGACGTACGGGCATGCTTTCATTTAAACAGCACTGACACATTTTCAGCATGTTCTGCCATCAGACAAAATCATTAGAAAGTTAGATTTGTCTCTGGTTATTATTTTTTATGATTTCGACTCGAGCATTTTATTGTTTTGGTCGATATCATGTTGAAGCTTTTTCTTTGCTTACTAAGAAAATTTGTAAACATACTTTCCTCACTTTTATGACATTTTTGACAGGTAAAGCTTGCACATTCTGATGCTCAGATGTATGCAAGCCATAATTTGTGCACACCCTGCCACACTGAAGCTGGCCTCCGACCAGAAATATGGCCAGCAGGCTATACTGCCCGCAGAGCTTAGAATACTATTCCCTGATCTATCAATTGCAGCACCTGGGAATTCAGCTGAATAGATGTAGACTCCATAGGGAGCAGCTGTTGCTATTGGTTATCATCCCTGGTCCCCTTGGCTGCACACTGTAACTCACAAGTTCCTACGAATGAGCAGAAAGCTGACTCTAGGCGGTAAAAGAAAAATGATGCTTGTCAGCTGATAAAAAGGTCTGACTTCAAGCCACAGTAACAAAACAGTGGGAACGTCCGTGCACTTTCCACACACAAAAAAAAAAACAACAAACAAGCATGACCCTCCTGGCACCCCGCTGATGGAGGGGCAATATGCCAACCGTCATGCATCAACAGGGCATCAAATACCAGCCCTGTCAAAATCATCAAAACCCACTGCTTGCTATTCCAGCTGCTCACACTCCTCCCAGAGCAACAGCAGCAACACACCATCATTTTAATACAACATTACAGGACAGGCTTTGGGTTAATTGTGACAGCAAAATGCACGGTGTGGTGTTAACCTGATTTCCGAAATTAACAGTTCTATCTCTCTGTCCCCTGAATACAAAATAGAGGCGAGTGTTTTTCAAGTGCTCAAAAATCAAGCTTAAGAATGAACAGCAGCTGAGAGCAGTTATTGATTGTGTGCGCACCCATTTGTGCTAAAAAAGAAACAAAGACATAAAGGCTCAGGGAAATGTGTGCAGCATGGTTTGTCTGTTTTACAGAGAGAGAGAGAGAGAGAGAGAGAGAGAGAGTTGAAGGTAATGTATTAAGCTGTGATGATGTGTTCTTTTGTGGTTTCCAGCTGTTCCATCTTCCTTGTAAATCCATGCTGATTATTGCTGCTCGTCAGCACCGGAACATGCCTCTACATATCTGTCAACACAAGAGCAATGTAAATTTCCTGCTGGCATAGTCAAATATTTATAAATGGAAGCCTGAGACAACTGGGTCAGACTGCCTATCTCAGAAAAATACAGATGATATATCGTCCGTTACATCACAGCAGGTTACTTGTTTCTGACTCGCTGACAGGTGTCAGTCTAGAGTAAATATCAGGATCCCTTTAAACACAGTTGCACTCAAACACTGCAACACCTCTCTCTATAATACAAGATAGCTCTACAGCGCTACAGCTTCCACTTCTGATCTCAGAGTTGAATCAACAAATCCCTTACACATTGTCAACAAAAGCTGAGCATTATAGGCTTCACAAAGATGTTGCAGTTATTGCAATACATCACACTGGCTTGTACACTGTAGGTGTGTTTAATAAAGTTAGAACTCTGTAAATAAAGTATTAGCTTACCTTGTTTTTTTTTTCAGAACTGAAGAAAGGAGGCGATAGGCGTGATAGTTTTTAAATTGGAAATGGGTTGCCACGGGGTTTATCTGCTGTTTGAAAGGAAACATTATGAAAAGGAATCCAGGTGTCATATGATATGAGTTCAAAAGAGGGAGATGAGTCATTCGTAATCATTTTTTAATCTGTCTTTCAATCTTTCAAGGTACCAACCTTTGAAGAAAAAAAAAAAAAGAAATCACCTCCCTTCTTGTAACATAGCCGTACCTGCAGCTCGTCCTTGTTTTTTCTGTAGAATTTCTCAGGAGTCATTGCTCTGTTTCACAGGAAAAACCCCTTCATTAGGATACAGACGCACCCACCCGTGCTTTTCTCAAATGGATGCTCACACACCGTTAAATATTCATGTCACTTGCAGCCTCACATAAACAAACACAACTAACTTTACGCTCCGCGCTACCTCCAAACCCCTTAGTCCCCTCTGCACAACTTGGAAATCCCCAAACCCCTGCCAATCTATACCTGCTGGTGAAATGTAAACAGCTACTTCCATAACTATGAGGCGCGGCTGGAGAACAGCACCTGCTGGGATCACACCTCCAGGAAGCGAGAAGACAAAATAAGCCTCCTGTTTAATAGTACATAGTATCAAGGCAGAGCTCCCTCTGTGAAAAGGGCTGGTAGCTCAGAGGTTTGCCCCAGAGAGCAGCAATTACACTCAGTTTTGTCTAATATTAATGTGTTCGACTAGGATTTAATGATCAGCCGGGTGTCACTCAGTAATGTGGAATATTCCCATTACATGTTTAGTGTATATAATATTTCACTGTGAGGCTAAGTCTAAGACAAACCCAGCAATCTATACATCCCTCTCCATCCCAAGTGAACAAACTCTGTTACCTGCTGAAGGCCATGAGATGAACCTAGAAGACCTTGGATTGTTTTTCAGTCTATGAACTACTGCCTGCAACACATAGGGTCTGTATACCTCGAAGCACTGCACTGAAGGGAATTCTCACAAGGAGAATTAATGTCAACTGCTTCTCAACGAAACCTGAAAACAGCACAGATTCCCATTGGGTTACAGGCTGCCCACAGCAGCTACAACTTTCAGTCGCAGTTCTGAATCATCACAGTGGGTTATACAGGAAATGTAACGGCTTATCTTTTACTCTGACTTTGACCATAAACTGACATGTGGGTACCTGTAAATAAACAGCAGCAGATCCAGCACAGGGTTAATTCAGGCACAGCACTGAGCGTGAACTTACGTTCGCTGATTAGCCACAGCTGCTTCATTCATACTTCAATCACTGGCTCATTCAACAGCTGTTTGGCTACAAGCTGGCTGGCATGCAGGTGTGCAGCCATTCATAGCAGACTCATGGTCTCACATGAGCAAATGCAGGTGAGTGACCATCGCCTGCCTGCCAAGGCGATATTCATGCTGAATGTAGGCTGTGCCAGATGCAACGAACACAGAAAAATATTCTGTTATTTATTGTTAGCTAGCTTGCTAATACATACAATGAAATATGATATTATTGGTGGCCTACATTCTGTGCCTAATTATCACCCACAGCCAGCCAGGCAGCATCTCCTGCGTGGGGTAGTTTGTATTTTCATGACCAATATGCAATATCGGCTGGTTAGACAAGGCAACAGTCAATGTCTCCTTCACAATAACTTCTTTGCTACTAAATGAGGCTGTGACTTTACCATCCATCCATCCAGCCATCCTTCGGAGTAAACTCATTTCGGCTGCTTGTATCCGCAACCTTATTCTTTTGGTCACTACCCAGAGCTCATGACCATAGGTGAGGGTTGGTATGTAGATGGACCAGTAAATTGAGAGCTTTATCCTCCAGCTCAGCTCCCTCTTCACCACAACGGTCTGGCATGGCACCTGCATCACCGCAGCAATGTGCTGATCCATTTCACGCTTCATTCTACTCTCACTTGTGAACAAGACCCCAAGATACTTGAGCTCCCTTGCTTGGAGCACTAACTCTTTCCCAACCCAGAGGGAGTAATCTACCATTTTCCAGCAGAGATCCATTGGCCTCAGACTTGGAGGTGTTAACTCTCTTTCTGACCGCCTCACACTCAAACTGCTAACTGCTCCAGTGCGTGCTGGAGGTCACGGTGCGATAATGAGAGAAGCAATTCTGAGGTCACCAGACCGGACCACTTCCTCCCCCAGCCTGTGCCTTGAGATCCTGCCAATAAATATCATAAACACAATTGGAGACACGGGACAATCCTGGTGGAGGCCAACAACCGCTGAGAACGTGTTTGACTTTACCAGTCAAAGTTCAAATTTGAACCAATGCCAAGATGCATATGATTTGCCATGGGATGCAAATGTTTTATTTGAGCCTTTGCTTGCACTGAATGGAAGTAACCCAGAGGCGAGTAATTTTTTTCACTCGTGTCGCACCTGCCAACGCTATTTGCTACCACAAACTCCTCCTTATTTGGTGTTGTTGGGTGGGCTATCGTTGGTACTCTTTGTCAAAAAAGTGGTAGTAATTTACCCAGCAAACTCTTTGTATAAAGCATTTGCTATAAATGCCAATGTCAGCACCTTAACTTCAGTGACTTAAGACCAGCAAAGACCCTGGTAGCCATCTGTGTGGCTCTGTGAAATCCAAATAGTTTTGTTTTCACTTTAGCAAGTCCACATGGCACCCACAGTGAGTGGGAACTGTTCCCCAAAAGCTCTGATACTGTCTGAAGATGGGACCAGTCATATAACTGACACCACCAGTAAGTAGTTAACAGAACGTTTGCCAGCACTTTTTTTCAACCGAGGGTCGGAGCGCTGAACGAGCTGCAAGGTCTTTGTTGTGTTGTCATAAGCTGTTTCATACGGTACAGGGTGTTTGTATACAGCTTGGCACATACGGTACAGGATGTTTGTCTGCATACAAAGCGCTCCTGAAAAATAGATGAGGACATATGGCTGCATTCTTTTTCTTTTATGCTTCCTTCAAACGGTACCTGCAGAAACTGAGGAAAAAAAGAGGTTCATGTCAAGTACTGTTGATACAAATAGTCCAATTATAGTGTCATCCTTATAGGTTGAGTTGTCACTTGTTTTCTGCAGTATATTCAGAAGTTACAGCATTTGATGTTTACAAGGCAGATGTCACTTGCCTTTATTCTCCGTCAGTTTGGACGATACAAATCCGAGATAAAAGGAGTCCTTTGATTTTTCTTTGCATGCGCTGTCAGCTTGTTTGCTGATTTTTCTTGTGGTTCTCTTAACTAAATGTGGGCCTATAGTAGGATACAAGCTTTCAAGCCATCATCTGTCAATGGGCTGCAAGACAGTTGTGGGTTAGATCCAATAGTATTGATGTTCCCCTGTCCCACAGGGGATGTAAGTGTCTTAACTTGAAGAAAACTGCAACAGCATCAACATTCAAACATGGTTTACTTGCTTTCTGGAGGATTTCAAAAAAGGCTCCAGTGGCCACTCCGGGCACTAAAAGTCAATACTTGTGCAACAAGAAGCCAAAGTAGTCTCAATTTTAAGTTTCAGAATGAGACAGCAGTCTCATTAAAAATACAGACCACAAACTTTCCCCAGGTAAAGATATCTGGATCTGCAGCAGCATCTTGCCTGCAACATGCAAACTATGCTTTACATAGCATAAACCACAGCTTATTCTATCGTCTGAGTCTTGTTTTCATGAATTTAAATGCGCGAGCCATTGTTTGCCTCATCCCTTCTCCTTAAATGTCCCAAACTACTAAAGCTGTTTGCTTGACTTGTCAGCCTTTTAACCACATGCAGTGATCTGCTTTGCCTTTAAGCTGCTGTTAATATCCACAGAATGTCTGCAAAGCGCCAGTCATGAAGACACGGTTGTAAAGCTAGAATTACCTGCTTAATTGTGCCTTTCCCTTGAAAAAGAATCAGTGCTAGTGATTTGCAAGTGGGAATGAAAGCTTACCTTTACAAAAAAAAAAGCCTGTCTGAAACACCCACAAAAACAATTCTGCTCCCGTGAGTTTATTTTCTGTATTGTTGAAGTCACAGCTGTTAGATAAAACCAACAATCTGCATGAAATTGTATTAATTGTAACGGGTGTTTCCACATGAGCATATTCACAGCAAAATTATGGTCTGTCAGAAGCCAAGAATTGTCGACAAATATGACATTTTTGAGAAAAAGAATTAAAACTGTATTTGTTCAACAAGACTAGCAGCCCAGACACCTGGGCAGTAAGTTTTTCTTTTTCACTTCTTTTTCTTACTCCTCTGGTGGGCATAAAATCATAGTGCACACACAAACATGGACAAAAAAACAAAAACATAAACACATACCAACAATTTTGCTATTCCATAGTGGTTTACCTTTTACAGCTTTGAGCAGCTCCTCCATTTCCCCTGGAAAAAAAAAAGCAAAGTGTTGTCATTTCATTGTACCATACTGTATTTCTTACTGTGCACATTCACTGCCATTGTTGCAGCTAGTGTCAGTAAAGGGCAGGAGAGCACAAAGGCTGAGGTTCAGAAGACGGACAGCCTCTGAAACAAAGCTGACCCTCCAACAAACAATCCTCCATCTGAGGCAGCATAGACGCCTGCCAGAGGGGAGCTATTCAGTGGATGTGTGCAGGATGTGGCTCAGTGTTTTAACTGTTTGTAGTCTGTGTATCTTACCTTTCCAGACTTTAACACAGTAGGGTATAGCATATAACTAACCCCCCCATTTTGAACTGGAAAAAAAAGACTGATTATCAAATGAGGCCTGTGTCCTGTTGGCATAATTCAATTGTTTGTGCTTTGGGGTTTGGTCCAAGTAAAAAATCTAATTTATTAAGGGCTCTTGTTTGCGGGTGGTGCTCAGTCTTTTGCAGCTGCTAAATGCACCTGCCTTGTGTTTGAGATGCTGTATGTGTCACTTTGTTTTCCTCTAACAGCTTGTTTGGCACCATTGTGAGCTGTTTTGCTTTTTGGCCTGTCCTGTTCTTTTAATATATCCCTCGGCTATTTTGTGAAAAGGAGTTTTAGACAGGGAGGTATTAGAGTTTCTGTCTTCAATTTGCTGGGGACTCACTGTTTCCATGCAACCTGATATTACTGTATGCATGTCCCTGGTATAGCCTTGACTCTTTCCTTTATCATTTGCACTGAGCAAAGTGTGACAACATTTCAAGCCTACCACTTGTTAGATAACTAAGGAATTATTTTAATCAAAGATCCGCATGTAACAGCAATGTTTATCCTCTAATTGTTGTTAAATTGTTGACACTGGCAAGTATCCATATCTATAATGAATTGGTGATGCTTCACAATGCTTGCATAATTTATAGAAGGCTATAAAATGGAGCATAAAGTAAAGGCTTGCTGACCAGCCCACTGTCACTCCCAGGTCATCATATACTGGTGCTTTGTAATGCCCCTTGATGTGTGATACCGACGCCGAAGGAACCCTTTGGGGTCTCTCTGAGATGCACTAGGCTTTGAACTGATTCCAGTGTAAACCCATTCACAGCAAGAAAGCGTATTACATGACTCAGGAGCATCTGTATTTGACAACCTGGGATGAGAATGCTTGGTTGGATTTGTTAGTGTTACTACTCAGATATACAACGATTAATGGCATTGCCCTAGCTTTTCCAAACCCCTTAACCTTATCACAGCAGAGTAGAGTGGCCAGACACTAGGTGGTAAAAGGCATGTGAAAGTGAAAGCTCCTGTTGACTACACGTGTATTGGAGAACAAACACAATAGTATACACCCTACCAGGACCAACAGAGGAAAAAAAATGACATGACTTGAAAGTAAGGGAAGGATCTTTCCAACATTCCTGCGATGGTGAAGTGTCATGGTGCTATGGCCAAACCTAGGGACAGGGCTCAGGTATGCTACACTTCATTAGCACTCGGTAAACAACATAAATACAGCAATGCAATTAATTAAGGCTGGTTACATTATTGATTCAGTGCACCACTCAGCGAGCATGCTAGTGACGCAAATCGAACACATCCACAGTCTCATTCCACAGCCAACAGCATGGGATGTCCGGTGATGTTCATAATGGATTATCCATTGCTGACTTTTACCTTAAATGAGGTGCACATTGTCTGGCAGGTATTTCTTAAGATCCCTTTCACCACTATGACTACTGAGTGCTCATTCTACAAGCTCAAAAAATAAAACTTTTTTGAAGAGAGGCTGAGTGGATTGGCAATATTGTCTATTAAGAATGAATGAAGCAAAAAAAAAAGTTGTACCAGTGGCAGATTGTTGAAGAAATTGCAGAATGGAAGGCACACAAAATGGTGTTCAAATTTGTGAGCAGTCACTGATGGGTGACCAAAGCCTATAACAACCCACAAGGCACTGTGTTTTATAGCGATGGAATGTTTCCTGTGAGCATTGTTATGTGCAAAAATTGTGCAGGCTCTTGGCGATGCATTTTTTTGCTGTTTATTTTATGTATTTATGCAGTGTACAACCACAACAATCTCAAACACATTTTTTAAATTATTGTTGGCAGCTTTTGTTAGTATTAAGATCTTACCAGATGAATTCCAGTAAGGCTACCCTGAGGACGGTGGTTGCATTTTATAATTGGTAGTCTGTTGTATGCACAGGCCACAAGTGCTTATCTTTAAATAGGGAATTACATGGTTTGCACAAAGGGCCCAGTGGAGCAGTTTGCACCTGGCCCAGCATGGTTTTTGATCCACTACCGATTCTTGCTACAATATGGCAAAATCACCGAACTGCAACTGTGAGTAACAACAGTTAGTGACCAACTAATATGATGACATGCAGAGAAGCAGAACTCTTGTACCCTGAGCCCTCACCGCAGGTTTTTACTGTCTCCAGACTCAGTACAACACAACACAGGATAGCCAGCATAGCCTCATTCTGCCCATCACAGGATCCCGTTGGCTTACAAGAAGATCTGAGTGTGAGAAAGGCAGAGCTAAACTGTTGAACAGAAGGCAAAGCTGAGCAGAACAACAGCCAAAAACATAGGTTTGGACAAAAACAGCCAGGGAGATCACCTGCATACACGAGGAAATAATTAGCTTAGGCTAATTTTTAAATTACCTTTGACTGTCATGTAACAATCGGGCCTACCATCAAGCAAACTAAATAAATTAAAAAGTGTTAAATTCCCTTCCACGACTGAAGTGTAAAATCATGATCCCCCACTTCAGAGGACCGATCTTGGAATGAGTAATGCATGGTGGCTTACTGTGCCAGCAAAAGTCTGGCACTGCTTCGCTGGTTATTTCTGAGTAGAGGGACATGAAGCAACAGTTAATTCCCAAGGCATGTTTAATTGTGAAAAACCAAGCACTCCGTACTATTAACAGACAGGTTACAGCCTCTAATCATGTTACCCCTAGTTCTTCTGCTTCTGCTTAATGAAAAGAAACCATGTGGATCATGTGGAACTGCATATAAAAAACCCAACTGTAGCAGGAACAAAACAGAGAAATGTTGACAAAAGCACACCAGTGCACTGATAATAATCTATATGAAAATAGAAATATTTGAAAAAACGAAATAAAATATTGTAAAGTTTAGAGAGCATAACATAGCACCAAGACTTCTGAATAAAAATTGGTGTTAAGCCAAGACTTAGCCAATATATCATGGAAGATGAAGACAGAGGGCTATTCCATAAAGTGCAACATCATATTTGGTTTTGAAGAAGTATGGTAAAGAGTTCTGAGGCTTTAAAAAGTTCAAAAATACCTGAAGGAGCTAAACCACTGAGTCAAAATAAGATCATTGTGAGTATTTTCTTGGTAAATTGCCTGTTTTTAGTCCCATGTCTGGCTGCTGAATTTTGAAGAAGTAGATGGCCTTGTTGCTGACAGAGGAGTACAGAGATTTTTAGAAGCCCCTTGCAGAGATGGCAAAAGCATGAATAACTCTCTCATGGTCCTGACTGAAAGATATTAATTTGGTGACAGAAATATAAGCAAGTTTCAGTGCTGGGCTTTGCATTATTGGCAAGACAACCTGGGAGCTTTAGGAGGCTAAGACAGGATGTCTGAAATGTAAGAACTTAGATTTACGAATATTAAGCTGTGTGAAGCTTTGTGACCTCTGGTACTAGTCTACTACACAATTTTCATGTGTGTCCAGCACATCAGAATTGGTAGGATCAAGAGGTAAAGCAGGATGTCATCGGCATAAGAGAAGACATCATTAATCCTAACTGCAAGTGCCAGGATGAGCACAGAAAGAGAAAATAATTAGGGGGCCCAGGACTGGGTCTTGCGGATTACCACAATTCAGGAATTTTGGACATGACATGAGGCACAGTACTCCATTTTATATAGAAACTATCTGAATTTATCTGTTATAGTCTCTGCCTCTCCTCTACCCTTCATTTTCTTTCTTTGTGTTCCCTGCACTCTTGTCTCTATGGGCATGTGTGTTCATGAGTATGGCACTCCTGGTCCTGAGCTTGACAGCTGGCACATCTGTTCTTCTAACTAATCAATGACTGCAGTATATCAACCATCTCCTCTCAAACTTTGTCAGATCATCCACAACAGTGGTAGCTACATTTCAGGCCAAAGTAGTGTTTTCATTCCTTAGATTCCTGGGTTTTGTTTCTGAGTTTACCTTTTGTCTCCTTGTGCTCACATTCATCTCCACCTGTCAGCCTGCCACTCTGGACTTCCTGTCTGCGGCCTGCGTGCTCAGTCTTGGCCATCAAACTCAGCTCATCACTCCTGTCTACTCAATCACTGGATCAGCCCAATGAACACTTGTCCTGCTTGCCTACCTAAACAAATTACCATTACCTTTAAACTGCCTTCCTATTCTGTGTGCTGCATAAACTCAATACTGAACTTTACATTACCAGTATGAAAACAAAAAGGATGCATCTTTCTTACACAATAAGGCAAATGGGGTTACATCTTGTTCATATCAGTACAGATCAATTGCAAGTTATTCAACACACAACAAACTATTCTGGGATTAGAATGCAATGCTGGGCATTACACTCTGTACTGAACTGTAGTGTTATAGCCAAATGGGCCAGTTATTTGGATAATGAACTGATGGGCCCCTTGATATCAAGACCTTGATGTAAATGGTAAGTGGTCTGCACTTGTATGATGCTTTCCTTGTCTTCTGGCCACTCGCTTTTACACTACATGTCACATTCACCCATTCACACACACACATTCACGCATTGGTGGCCAAGGCACCACACATGGTGCCACCAGCTACTCAGTAACCATTCACATGCACTCACACGTCAATGGAACAGCCATCGGAGCAATTTCGGGTTTCGGATTTCCCAGGTATCCTTGGGCAAGATACTGAGCCCAAGTATCCAGACATGCAGACTGGAGGAGCTGGTTATCAAACTACTGATCTTCCAATAAGTGGATGACCCCCCCCCCCCCCCCCCCCCCACACACACACCTTCTGCGTTGACGTAGTTACAGTGTAGCACAGACAATTGTTTAATCCATGAATATGAGACTTTTTGACAGCGTGAGCTCTTCTCACATCACTGAAATGTCTAATATAATTTTAAAGACCAAACCCTGCAACTGAAACATGAAGGAGCTCCAAATTAGTAGATGCTCAGACAGAAAGACTTCCAAGAGTGACCTCATACTCTTTGTTTAATGATTTCTTCATGAAGTCTGTCAGCTTAGAAAAGTACTTTAAAAGAGCCGCCTTCAAAATCCCTTTTCCCCCTGTAACTACTGTCTATTTTTATTTTTTAGATCTGTGGAGAGTATCTGTCTCGTCGTTTCCTCTTTGTACTGGTAGGGTGCCAAGAAGGGTGTGTTTCTTTGAAGCTTAGTGTTCTGAGCTACAGCAGGGGCTACAGACCAACCAACCATTAAATTATAATGTAGTTCTGGTTAGACTGCAGATTATTGAGTTGATGGTTTCGAGTGTAACTTTTAACATTTGTCAACATATATTTTGTCACATTTAGAGTTTCTGTGTAACTTTGTCTCAATTGAAAATCAAATGGCTCCAAATCAGGGTGCAGGGGTAATGCACTGGAGCAACAAGCCCCCTGAGCAAGGAGAGATTATTGTGTTAATACTTAACAGTTGATACGTGGGTCTGATGACAAGTGTGGCACCAGTGTTACGCTGCTGCACTCATGCATCGAATAAGAGCCAAAAACTGGCTTTGGGATCGACTCAATACATTTGAAATCTATAGCATTTGTTATGCATATTAATGGTTATGGTTTGTTTTGTAAGTAATTAAAATGTTGCTACAGTTAGGCTTCATAACTCTGAAATGAGGAGGATTTATCTTTCATTTTAACTGGTCTACCACCTCCATCTTTTATCAAGGTCTCTATCCTCTGAGGCTTTTTACTAATAAACACTTGAGAACACAATAAAGCCTGGAAAAGAAAAAGAATGAAAAGCAGAAAGAGAGGGGGGTTGTGCTAAATCTCTAAGGGAGCCGCGAAGTAAAGGCTGACAGAGAAACAGGAAGAAAGGAGATGAGAGTGAAGACAGTGCTTTGACCTTAAAGTTATGTACGACACCTGACGGTACACAGACAGTCAAAATGTATATTAGGCTGCGTTAGTTTCATAACTCCCCTGAAACCTTGTGTACCGCCAATTTTAGGTCAACTCATCTCATGAAAAAGTGCATGACCTTGAGAATAATGTGTCACTCAAGGTGGTACACACACAAACAAAGAAGAATGCTAAAAATATGTGCATCCATGTAAGTTTAATTCAAAAATACAAACTCTGACAGCACATGAGCTGTATTCTGTAAAAGTTTGAAAGCCTTTAGCGTGTTCGTTAATGCCTGAATGTGTACCGAGAGACCATGTCAATCTGGCGTTCACAAGGACTAGGGAACCAAAGGCCGGTGCTGGTGGTCATTTATCATTGCGGCTGTTATCTTTTCTTTCTATTGTTCCAATCGCTCTCTCTCTTTCAATCTCCACATGCGATGCTATCTTGGACCTCTTAATCAGGTTACCAGTCACAGCTGTTTATGCCCCCGGGAGGACGGAGTCTTGTCGACTGTCAGGACACATTGTTCCACCAGTGAAGAGGAGGAGATGAAGAGATTAGAGGTTGCACTCGCAGCGCTACCGAGACCTCTGAATAGTCAGAGATAAAGGGGGAAAGTGGAGATGGAGAAAGACAGGGAAGTGTGAATGAGAAAATGGGCGTCAAAGCCCGGTCGGTCAGCTGCAGCCATTGTCTATGTCATAGACAACTCCCTGAGGTCATAGACTATGATCTCAGCTGTGTTGTTTGAGGAGGATGAGCTAGTTTTTCAGCAAGGTCCCTCAAGTGGATTGTTTTTTTTTTTTCTTGATAAACAACATAAGTGTATTGGCATGTCAGTGAGATTCAACAAAGTCCCCGCTTTGTCATCCAACTAGCTCCTTCTTTGTTTTCTACCCTTCAAATACCCCTTTTAATTGTAGGGGACTGAAGGATAAGTAGTAGTAGTTTTTTGTCCAAAGGACACACTGTGAAGAAACCTGTTCTGCTGATTGTTAGAGAAATTGTTGAAAAGTCTTCACTTGTCACAACACCTGGGGCATGTCTTATCTTTGCAATATCTGGCTTCACAAAACCAAATAGAGTCAGCCATGGTAAATTGGTCTCATGAAGGCAGGAATCATTGGCTGTCAGCCCTCGCTTTTCCAATCTGATTATGAGCACAATGTGACAAATTGACTATCACATGCCACATAAGCCCTGTTTCCACCAAGCACTTGCAGTATGGTACCTTTGGAACCAAAAGTAACCCTTCAGACATGGTACCTAGACCCTTCGTCTGCTTAGCGTTTCTACCGCAACACTACTGTTTCATGTGGGCAGGGTTGTTGTCATTCGCTGCTCCATCCAGCACTCACTGTTTTTCCTCCTTTATTAGTCTGCACCTCAATTACCGTCAACAGAGCATGTTTTTTAGAACAAAATAAAACAGGCCACAGTGAGAGTCTCTCTTCTTGGGATATTTAAAATGTGCATTTAGTTCTTCTCAGGCAGGCTCAGGGGTTCAGTGAGACTGGAGCCGCAGTTCATATAATCTGGTCAAAATGAATACATATTTTTAAACGCTTGAAGATACACCCCTTACCAAAAGTGTATGTCATCCAAAAGAGAAGATAAAAACTAATGTAATGGTCAGAGTTGTCACACTGAAATTTAAGGTGTGCTGATAGATTCATGTCAGCAACTCATACATTTTTTCTCAGACTCCAGCTGCTGCAAGAGGCAGCAAAACATCCTTTTATTTTATAGTTGCAGTTTACTAATATATGTAAGACTTGCTACGGTATGAACAGTGGTTACATGAGTCTTAAAACCAGACACAACTCAGCCCTGAGCAGAGTGACCGTCCGCTACAGTGCTTGGTGGAAACGGGGCTAAAGACAGATACATAGCATACATGTAACTACCGCTAGCCTTGAAAAACAAACTTGTTCCAGGTACACTATGAATGCAAGTTACAGACAAAAATATTTTACGTTCACAAACAACTTTTAAAATAGTTGGGATGGAAATACATTTTGTGCTGTCAAATATTCATTCAAATATCTGATCCAAATGCCCTCATGCAAGATAAGGCCTGCAGCTATTTATAATATTTTAGGTTTTTAAGGCGTGTTTTGGATACTTGATAGAGAATATTCCACAAGCAATATATATTATAAAGTAGAATACACAGAGGATAACAAGGATACCTATAAATGAATGAAAAACACATGGAACAAGTCATATAGTATGTTGTCCTGACCAGGCAAACACAATTTCAGACTTTTTCAATAGGACATAATCCTCTCATATATAATAACATATCATTGATTCAGTGTTCCATTCAGCATATGCTGTATTTCTTTTTCCAATTATAGGGGCAAGCAAGTGTCGACATTACATTTCATCCGCTTGTCCACAAAAAAAATTTAGTTGAAAATTTCTGTTTCGTTCTCAGCAGCAGTCAGTTTGACCCTCCTGCCCTCTTGTCATGCTTGATTATAATCATACAATGGTAAAGCTGCTACACAGAAATGTCAAGCAGGTGTATTAATAATGAAGAAATTCATTTTACATGCTGGCAAATATATAGTGCAGCAGAATGGGATTTGAATTCATGAATAGCATTGCAAAGCGCCTGGAAAAACTGTCAGAAAATTAATCTACTGTGCCACTCAGTTCTACAAAGCCAGAGAACAGTAACTTTGTGCAATGAAACAGAGAAAAGGATTCACAGCGTGTGACCTGACACTTTACTTTCATGTGACGTTTCTGGCATCGATTAAACGTGTACAAACATTTATGAACTTTGAAGTCACTATATGGAGAATTTGAAAATGTTCAACTGTGGTGGCCTCAGTGCTAGTATCACAAAAAGGCCCAGAGACAGACAACAATGCATTTTGCAACTCAAACAAATTAAATTTTACATCAGATGCAAGGCAGTTACATAGAAAGTCAATGGATAGACATGAATGGATAATTTACCTTTACACACAGCCATACTCAGAGACAGAGACAGTTTCTTTCCCCTTGCTGTAAGACTATTGAACACTCACATACAATAATTAAACACTCATCTATGGAACTATGGGTGACTGGGCAGGCAGAAATGATCAGGTGGGGGCGCCGGCACCATCTACTACGCTACCGACGCCCCCACCTGATCATTTCTGCCTGCCCAGTCACCCAGTTCCCATTCAGAAGTTTTGTGCTCACCCTGGTTTACCACGTGTCAGCTTAAGTCACAGCAGAGCTATGCCTCGCTGCAGCGGTCGCAGGTTCGACTCCGGCTTGCAACCCTTTGCTGCATGTCAACCCCCACTCTCTCTCTCTCTCTCTCTCATCCCATTTCAATCTGTCCTGTCCATTAAAGGCAAAAAGCCCCAAAAAAATAATCTTTTAACAAAAAGAAATGATCAGGTGACTGGAAATGCAAAACTTTGAAATGGACAAAGATTGCGAAAACAGTCGATTCAAAAGTGTAACCTCACCTTCAGGCTACCTCCACAAGGCAAGTAAACCTGAAAACACAGTTTACAGCACATGTGAAAATAATAAAAAATGCAAGTAACATGCATGCAGTACTTGCAGGGAATTTTCTCCATCCACACTGACATACCTTCTGTTTCCTTCATCTATTTTGTACATTACAAGAATCATCACACAGTGGCCTTGAGTTTTTGACTTGATATTTTGGCCATCACCATCTTGATTTTTTGGAGCAAGTAGTGACTATTTTTCGAGGAGTTGGTGTAGCTATGCAGAAGTGATTAGTAGATCTGACAAGGAACCTGAGGACACCGCCTTGGTAGCAACTTGTCAATCACAACCACCCCTAAAGCAGTGGCTCCCAACTGGTCCAGCCACAGGATCCAGATTTCTGAAATGGCACTTCAGAATAAAAGCTTACACTCCAAATTCACTGAACTTCAATGATACAGTGTGTTTTTAACTAACTTGACACATTCAGGAGTCCATTCAGAATGAGCCCGTGACCCACTTTTGGACCTTAACCCACTAGTTTAGAACCACTACCCTAAAGCATGCCCAGCTTTAACTTTAAGTTGGACCATAATTTATAAAATGAACATCATGCTGTATGGAGGAAGACCTAGAACTAGCTATTGAGGCCATAAACTTATTTAAAAAATGTTACCAGAAGTAATAAACAAAGTAGGGTCAGAGGACTTATATTAAGTGGAGGGAGCAAAATGAGATATTGGATTTAAATCAGTGGCTGCAGGTTTGTCCTTCAATCAGACAGTGTTGATATGAATGTTTGTTTGATCTAGTGATGTGTTGCTGTCTTGTGTTGTGACTTGGAAGTAACACAGTAAGTGTAGGATTGGAGTTGTGGTTTAGGATCTGAAACTTGAATTTAATGGCTTGATTATTTATGTAGTTTTGAAAAGTCAAGGTGTTAGAGTTTGAGAGTGGGATCCAGTGATGAGTCCAAAGGAGGAGGTTACCATGGCTCTTGTAAGCCTTTCTGTATAGTCTTGCTATTACTTCAATGGTTTCCTTTGTGGTGAGGGACCAAAAAGGGAGACAGCAGGATATTTTTGAGAGAATGATCGCATGAATGTATGTGTCTGAAACAGCAGGGGTGAGATATGGTCTGATCTTGTTACAGACATACAATTTCTGGTTGAGCTTCTTTGTTAGGTTCTGAATGTGGTGTCGATAAGTGAGATGTGAGTCAAGGAATACTGCAAGATATTTGTAGGTGTCTGTGACGGTTAGTGTTTGATTTGCAAAATGAATAGGGTCAGACATTCATTTTTTAATTCATTTCTCTAACTACTAATCCTGTTAGGCGTCCCAGCTGACAATGGGTAAGAGGCAGGTCACCAGACTATCACAGGGCTGACACATAGAGACAGACAACCATTCATGCTTACATTCACACCTATGGACAATTTAGAGTCACCAGTTAAAGGGAAATTTCGGTTTATTTCAACCTGTCTCCTATCGTCCTAAATTTGTTTCAAGTGAGTAATGACAAAAAAATAATAGTTAGCATGTTAGCCATTAGCCTAGATACAGCCGGGGCGCATAGTAGCATCAGACCTGTTAAAACGTAAGAGAACGGGCATACTTCAAGTGCAAAGTTAGTCCACTAAACAAGCTTTTTTTCCACAAAGACCACCTCACATCGTTAGGATAAATGTCAGAGAGCATATAGAAAACGACATGTAAACGTGTTGTCTAACCTTACTGGCGTGGTGCCATGTTTGTTTACCATTTAGCTCTGCTTTTCAAAGCGCTGCCGAAATATCGCGAGAACAAGCAGCGATCTCGTACCATGCCTGAAATCTCGTGAGCTCTAGATAAAGCCCAGCTTGATACAACTCCAGGTGGAGGTGTCTCATTCTCGGTCACATCCAGACCTTGAAAATAAGGCTGCAACGGGTCCCATGCTAACTATTATTTTTGTATCACTAGTCACTTGAAACAAATTTAGGACGATAGGAGACAGGTTGAAATAAACCGAAATTTCCCTTTAACCTGCATGTCTTTGGACTGTGGGAGGAAGCTGGAGTACCCTGAGAAAACCCACGCTGATATGGGGAGAACATGCAAACTCCAAACAGAAGGGCTCCTCCATCCTGGGTTTGAACCCTCCGCTCTGATGGTTAATGTTTGATTTGCAAAATGAATAGGGTCAGACATAGATATTGTTTTTTTCACTTTTCAGACCCAGAAATAATCACTTAACTCAGACAGCTCCTATTTTCTAAAACCAAAATTAAGGTGTTCTCATTGACATTTGGAATTTATGTTATTGGGAAATTAAACAATTATAAGAAAGTTATTTGATTACATCCATAATGTTTTAACTAAAAACCATTCTTCCCTGCTGCACTGAGACCATGTAGCACATA
This sequence comes from Epinephelus cyanopodus, assembly GCA_026686955.1. Taxonomy (NCBI): domain Eukaryota; kingdom Metazoa; phylum Chordata; class Actinopteri; order Perciformes; family Serranidae; genus Epinephelus; species Epinephelus cyanopodus. Next base: position 23,416,979 of record CM048932.1, on the reverse strand, counting down.
ATTGTTTTGGTCATATGAGTTAATTTTCCTATTCAACTGGCTTATTTTTGCTATAGCCTAAGAGATTTTCTTTGTTTAAATGCTACAGTTTTTAAGCATTGATCACCCAGGAGCTAATTATTGCATTATGCGTTAGTCCTTGGATCAAATTTCACAAAAACTGTTTCGGTTCTGGCCACAGGGTGCAGAAAAGGTTAAGTGTCGAGTAAAAGACGTAGAGTATGTTGAGCACAGTTGTCACTCACCGCTCAGTTCATTTGAAACTCAACTGAAAAGTGAGAGACAGTTATTCATTCAAGTTTAATGGTATACCACTATAGCAGATTTCAGTTTGTACAGAAAATGCACCTGAGTAGAGCGTATGGAGGGAAGTTTAATAAAGCCTCAATGTACCTCCGCTGCTATGACAGTATAATGACAGTCTAGTGTGTATTTAATAACAGTCATCATGAGCATAAAAGGAGGGGGAGGGATAGAGGCAGTACTGAGGAGGAAATTAAATTGAGATGCAATGACTTCTGCTGCGTTGTATTTTATTCTGTAATAGTGATTCTGTGATAATGGGTTTTGTGATGTTCATTTAAGATAGGTGACTGTTTTTTTGTACTGTTAATTTGAAACGGGTGATGATATTTTCTGTTGTGTCGATTTGCTCGGGCTTTGCAGCTATTTATTCTTTGAATCTGTTCCGCATGACAGCAATTATCACCATCTTTAAAGAGCTGAGTAAGTGTCACACTGTATTGGCCCGAAGGCTCCGCTGAATATATTTATGAGGGGTCCGGGGTGCTTGATTTATTAAAATGTAAACATTTTGAATAGTTGCTTGTGTTTGTTTTTCCCTTTTATCCCTCTAAGAAAAGAGTCAGTGGAGATGTAATTGAAACCAGAGTGGGATGTCACCCATTAAAAATATTTGAATTATTTATTAACAGTGAACTGAACTCACTGCTGATGAGAGTTCAATTACATCTGAAGGGGAGGAAGAGGATGAGGAGGAGGAGGAGGAGGAGCGAGGGTTTGTGGTGCAGGAGTCGAGCAGTGACAGAGGAAACAAGAGAATAAATACGAAGAAATAAATATGAGGGAGAGCGAGTGGGTGGGGAGATAGAAAGAGCAGTAGGAGTAAAGAGTTGAGATGGGGTTTCAATAATAAATAAAACAAATCTGTGTAAGCCTTGATTATATTGCTTTTCCATTTGCACAGGGGAAAACAACTGAATAATTGATAAAACCTAAATGTGTGGGGGCCGTCGATACATATTCAGTCTCATTTTTTTAAGATATGTGTGGCATTATTACAGTGCTAACTGAACATCACAGACCTTCCGCAAGAACTTAAATGACCAGTCCTGATTACATTTCTAGCAAATAATTGATTTATGTCTACTCCCTCAGTGAGGCTGATGAATTTTCAAAGGATTATTTGGCTTACAAGAGCGATCATAAAAATCCAATTCACCAGTTCAGCAGAAGTGCTGAATGTGTGCCTCAACAATTTGCTTGCAAGTGTGTATTCATGTGTGTGTTATATGTGTCTGGGGTTCAGTGCCCCACAGTAGAATTGGCCATTTACTGTTGATTATATGGCTTCATTCACAGAGTGACGGAGTGACAAGACTGGCTGCGAACCTGTGACAGTGTGTCTGAGAAATGACTTGTAATAGGCTATTACTGCACAAGAACTCCTCGTCTCCAGCAGTCAGCTGCTGGGATCTTCGCCGCCACTGGAGGGAATACAAAACAGGTAGAGAGGGAGAGAGGGAGATGGAGAGAGACTGACTGATAGACTGGCTGAACGAGGTAAAGATGCCAGGAGGAAATCAAAGATGGTCAAGAAGGCTCCAGAGAGATGAGATGATTTGGAGAGGAATTGTTTCACCCTCCAAATAGGGAGACTGCAGAGGAAACAATCCTTTGGTGAACAGATGTCTTGCTTGTGTGATATGTGTTTTAAAGGCACAATTCGTGATCCAAATGTCAAGAAAAAGTCATTCTGAAGCCAATTTGTGTACTGTTTGAAAAGTATTTGTATTTGTCATTTCTGCAAAGCCACTTACATTACATTTGTATAGTATTTTGTAGCAGATAAGTTGAAACTTTATGTTTCTCAATACCAATCTAGTTAACTTGTTGTTATATTTAGGCACAAAAACCACATGGTTATGGTTATGAAAACATCATGTTTTAGTTTTAAACCCTCATGTTTGGTGGCTCAGGTTAGTAAAAAAAAAAAAAACTCCTAGCTTTCGGTGGCTCAAACACTGCTAGGAAACATTGCGATGTACCACCTAAAAACCCCACAACTTGGTGCCACAAACATCACCTTCTTTAATGTTGCTGCAGGGGTCGCACACACTGCGAGGTTGAACAGTGTGGTCTGCAGCTTGGCAGCCGTCTTGCCTAGAAGTCACACCACCCACCATCCCCTCCACTACCACTGGCTTTGTCAGCACTGTTGCTGTTGTTAGCACTGCTAGCCATCAGCTCAGACACCTCCATGTTGACTCTAAATCATAGCTGTGCTCTGAATGTCAAATACAACTCCCTCAAAACATAAACTGAATCAATAAAGAAAAATGTGCTGACAATTAAAGCCAACACAGTGTGTATGCATCGTGTGTTTGCTTGTGAGAGCTGTTGATTGGGAAGTAAAATCAGGTATCACACTGACAGGAGAGCACCCACTGTGTGACTATCTTTAGTAACTTTACCATTGCTCTCTGCAAGTATTTCCTAAATGTTTCCAACATGATTTGTTTGATACCATCATGCTATTTTCCCCATGTTGTGTAGCCCTGCTATATACAGTAAATACCTGGATCAAAAGCTCAGCATTGTCCTCATCCTGCTGGCAGGCGGCAAGCTTAAGGATGTTGATGGTGGGTGGTCCCACACTTGATCACTACATCTCCAGTAGACAGTTACTGGCCAGATAGTTGATGTGAATCAGTGAAGGAAATTCTGAAAACATGCTTTCACTTAATGAATATTTTCGTACAGTATATTCGACTGCAGCTGAAGTGGGCAGAAAGAGAGTTACCGGATATCTATCATCTGCACAGCGAGGATGTCTTAACGAGGACATAAATATCAAAGTCCTCTGATCAGTGGCTGTGAAAGACGGCTTGTTGGGCTAATGAGGCTGCATTAGGGTTCTGTTTTTGATGATATGTTTTTACAAAGTAAGGTCATAATTTGGCTCTCGCAGTGAATGTCTCAGAGTGGCCTGCTGCTGTAGTACCCTTGATTCATTCACTTTGCTGGAGAAGCCTGCTGAATCAACAATACTCTCCACAGCTCTCCTTGTGAGAGCTATGAAGGACTGAATCAAGTTATTTTAGAGATGCACTCGACCTGCTGCTTTTGAGGACCCAGATAAAACAAATCATATTCTTGGCACTTACGACTGAAGTGACATGAAGTGGTTAACTGTCATTCGAGTGAAAGTGGTTCACATCTGACAAGGCTGGCAAAGATCAAACCATGTATGAGAGCAAATGCCGCCTTTACCTCTCAGGAAATTTGAGTCTGTGGAGGCTCATGTGGAACCACATTCGCCATCAAGAGCTGCATACTGTAATAAAAAGGTTTTTATGACGGCAGCACTTTGTCGGAGCAGCTTAACTGCATGTGGGATTAGAAAGCTGTGAAATGAAACAGGAAGGGCAGGACACTGAGGCCGTCTGCTTATGTAAGAGCCAATGAATGCAGAAAATAGAGCGATTGTTTGTTTGGCAAGTGGTTTTTTAAAAAGCACATTTTGTGAGGGAGCATAAAATGTTAAATAAAATAAAAGTCATTACTAGGGTGTCAAAGTGGCTTGTTATCTAAGATGCAAGACCACATGAGCATAACTTTTCAGGATCAAATTACATTTCAGCCGCTTTCTTCTCTTCTCGTCTCTCCTTCTCATTTCTTGTCTTCTGTGGGTGAAAATATATAAAAAATTTAAGTTTAGAAACAGAGGAAGAGGGGCTCGGCACTGCATATTAGAAAGTTATATCACAGCCACTCTTTAATGTTTTAGCTTTTTGTAATCTTCATTTTTTTGCCTTCAAATTTGGTACAGACATTCATGCCCCCTTCGGGATGCATAACTTTGGCGATCCCTTAACCTTTCATCTCGCTCCAGCATTAGATCAAAATTTTAAATGTTCCAATATAAAGCCAAAGTCATTACATCACAAATGGGTTAGCCTCTGTTCCACCAGCCTGTGTAACTCAATGCAATCTGAGCTAACTGAGCTAACCACAGCCCCTCAGCTCGCTCACGCACTCACTTCCTCTGTCGAACCCAAACAGCAACCTCCAGGGTTGAAAAATGAAGCCAATACTGACGTGTCCAACACCGCAGTTCCTCAAATGGCCACTTGAGGCTGGCTCCAGGAGCATGCCATAGACCTCCATGTTAAAATGCTTGACTTTACAGTGGAAATAAACATGTTTACAGCCTGGTACAAAACACTTTTGGTCAAGGTGTTCCCCTGTTTGTGGCTACAGGACGGAGATGAAGTTTTGTACAACTCACCCTTTTAAATTTTTTTGAGGCTTCAGGTTATGTACGGGTGTGACCGGTGGATGCCATCCGTTGAGTGATGATATAACCACAGCGTAATCCCAGATTCAAAGATAAAGTCATAGCTGTAGCTGTCACTGTTTCGGTGTATTTTCACTTTATTAAAGATAACTGTAACATTTTGGCTGCCTAAAAAGTCTTCTTCAGCATTTGATTTTAATAAAAGACCCTGCAAGGATCTGGGAGTTCAGTTTTCCCATTAAGTACATTTCATTTTTTTTCTGTACCCATTATCCTTTTGGAGGTCGCAGGGGAGCTGGGTTCACCCTGGACAGGTCGCCAGACTATCACAGGGCTGACACATAGAGACAGACAACCATTCACACTCACATTCACACCTACGGACAATTTAGAGTCACCAATTAACCTGCATGTCTTTGGACTGTGGGAGGGACCCAAAGAAAGCCCACGCTGACACAGGGAGAACATGCAGACTCCACACAGAAGGGCTCCCTCACTCCAGCATCCCTACTTAGTCTCACTGTACAAAAATAAGGGCACAATGTCCCAGATAGGCCGCTGCTTTCTTGCGCTGGTGACATCATTTGGAGCCAAAGTCTGTGCAGTAGTGATCTCCACAGTATTGAGTTTCCACCCATATACGTGTCTGACTAATTACGATGATGATGATGATGATGATGGAAGAAATTGGAAAAATTATTTGACATGTACTTTGATCTTTCAGTTTAGCCCATGTCCCACCTGCTAACAAGGTGGCAGCCACAAGGGGGCGATCAAAATATTTCGCCGTGGGGGACTCTGGGAAACTTTGCACAGAGATGTCTCTCCTCATGAGGAACAAATTTGCCTCAAGAACCCATAACTTCCGCTTATATAGATTTTCCGCCGTTTTAAATTTTTTGAAAAACGCTTAATAAAATCGATCTCTTCCTAGGAAGTTTGACCGATCTGCATGAAACTGGGTGAACATAATCTAGGGACCAATATCTAAAGTTCCCTCTTGGCAAAAGTTGGAAAACGTACTAAATTAAGCTTCTATAACGCAATGAATATTGCGGAGGGCGTGGCTCATCACATAAAGGTGTATAACATCTCAAGGGTTTCACCGATCACCACGCAACTTTGTAGGCATATGACCACACATAATCTGAGGGGACCCCTCCATTATTGACCCCATCAAACAAAATGGGGGCGCTAGAGAGCTAATTTCTTATCTAGGCCTAACCGCCATATCGGTTTTCACTTAACTTGGTAGATATGTAGAACAGGACGCCTCAAGGTGACTGGAAAATTTAACTCTAATTGGGTGGCGCTATAACAACAGAAAAATGCTTATGCTGTATATAATTCCGGAAACTGTCGGTGTGTCATTCTGTCAGTCAGTCATTCTGTCTGTCTCACGTTTTTCTACTCATTGACGTGGTCAGTCTACGAGAAACAGCACACTGGCATTGAGGATTGGCATAGGTAGAAGGTGACAAAGCTACCAATGGGTATGGACCAGTGTCTATTATTTTACACGATCTGTTATTGAGCCGAGATGTTGAGCTCCTGAACATATTGGGCTAATGGCTAAAGGGTGTTTGTCAAAGGTCACAGAGAAACGTTACTATTAAAATAACAATATACAATATACAATAATATATACAATATAATTGAAAACTACTGTCTTTTATATAAACTGATGAAACGAGCCACATGACTTCCTGTTGAGAGAAGCTGTGCTCCAAAGCTGGATCTTTAGTTTTTTAGGGATGATGGTGTTGGCTGTAAAAAGGATCACCAAAGTTAATACAATTCATCCCGAAGAAGACATGAATGTCTGCACCAAATGTCATAGCAATCCATCCAAAAGTTGTTGAGCTATTTCAGTCTGGACCAAATTGGTGCACCGACACACTGACACTGCTGTCCCTGGAGCCATCTGACACCATTGCTAACAACCAAATAATAGTTTCTATAATCTAAGCTAACGGGAACAGACTTTAGATGACATTTTTATACCTTATGCCATACTGTGGACTGGTAAAATCAATCCAGAACACAACATAATGGAAAATATATTTTGAAAAATGGCATCACAAACTGTGATGATTGAAGTGAGATGCTGTCTGACGCATGAATATTTCATCTGTCATGCTTTAAACATGGAAAAAAAAGTTTCAGTTTTTTTTAAGGTGCTGCTTGAAATGGATGTGTGTGTTCAGAATTTGACTCAGATGAGGTTGCATCAACATGACAGAAGCACCGGTCTATATGCATGTCAAATAAAAATGTTAATGGTGTGAGGAAGGAGGAAGATTGACACAGTTGATTGAAAGTTACATCAGCATTACACAGCCAGGCAACAGCCGGGGAAGTTATGATGCTGAAATATTAAGGAAAAATAAACAATGACACACCTCTGCAGCCTTATCACTTCAGTATGGGCACGTATTGCAAGTCATTCCCACGCCTCATCTTCATAGCTCAAAGACAGCATTAAATATAATGAGGTATTGCTTTTTATCTGAGGTAAAAGCCTCAAGTTTTAGTTGGAGAGTAAACACTGAAACATTGATGTATGAGGCTGCCTGGCATCAGTTACTCATCTGACATTTCACAAGAGAGAGACTCATAATGTCAAAGCCAGACTATAACTTATGAATTTCTTTGCAACTCCAGCAAAGTCCCTCACATCACGTCATCTTTATTCCCAAACTGGAGTAGGGACAAAGTGTGTGTTTGCATATGCGTGTGACAGTGGGAGAGAGCAAACAATTTAGGAGTGTTAGGGTACTGCAGAGTTATAACTGATGTTAATTTTGATGAATTATGTGCACTGGGTGTTTAAGGGAGCCCAGATCCTGACTCCCATGCTAACCAGCTTTCTAAATTTGCCTATAATTTACTTGGTTAGACAAGCAGCAAAGACTCCAGGAGTCGCAAAAGAGGAGGGGCAGTGGAAATCATCAAGGACACCTCCACGGGAAGAGGGAGGGGGATGTGATGAAGATGAAAGAGGAAAAGAAAGAAGCAGCCATTGAGTATAAAGGAGGCTTCGGTTGTACAAGTACACAGAACAAGGTCTACTGCTGTGAATAAACATATATTCAGACATGCAATAAGCCTGAAAGACCTGTAAGACAACCCCAGACTGTAAGTGATTGACACCTCCCTCCAAAAGTTCTTAAGCGCACCCAAAATACGCAATAACAGTGCTAATTTTAGCCAACTGCACTGACGAAAGCACACTGTTTACGGATTCCTGGAGACATTAATTGACTAAGTTGCTTATCCATACTGTAGTGTCAATATTAAGAAATGCTGATCCACATGAGATATTGGTTTCGAGCATCTGTCATTGCTCACACGACAGGTATCAAGTAAGTAGCACAGCAACAAGGAGGCAGGGAGGAGGTTTATATTAGGGAGGCTTTGAACTTTATTTTTAGTGTGAGTGAATTTTCCAATGAATTGTCAGTCGTCACAGCTATGCATTTCCATATGAGGTGCACAGGCAGAGCATAGCAAAGAGTTCTCTCAGAGAAAGAATTTTATTTCCTCCAGAAAGTCTGAGCCCCGCTGCATTGCATCATATTCCAATCTCTGCTTTTCCACATTTCTTATATTCAAAAATTATACTTAAGATCAAATAATCAATAAATTATTTTTCACATGAAGTCATAATAGGGACAACTCCAGTGGCATGTGATCCCATCAGCTGCTTCAGCTTGTGAATTGCAGTTTAATCCCCTTTGCCTGTTCTTACATTGTTGTGCTGCTGCTAAATCCACCACAGCCTCAGGAAATTCATTAATGTCACTGGTGACGTTGACGGTTGTGTCCTGGAACATGCTCCATTGTTGGTTAACATATCTTAACCTCAACAAGATGGCCACATGTTTGCTCCTCTCGAACACAGGCAGTGACCCGCTCTGGAGACACTTCAGAGTGTTTATTCCCCTTGTGGCGCAGGGCGAGAAGTAACGGCACAGCACCTCACATTCCCATTGTTACAGTCCTTATTCGCCATATAGCACATGCGTCTTCCGCTTCTCTTGCTCGAGTTCTCTGCTCTGTTGAGGTGAGAGACGGTGTATCATCTCTTTGCAACAACTCTCTGTACTTCCGTTCTGATTTGCAGCTTTTCGGGCTTATTTTGTGGCTGAATATAATTTGTAGCCTCTTAAAATATGAATGAGGATAGTGACAGTGAGAGACTGGCTTCAGCTGCATTTGTTGTAGTGATGAAAGAGCGAAAAACTGTGCGAGGTGACATAAGCACATACAGCGAGCAGCAACAGCGACCCACCATCTGACATCGGCACATCATGAGGATGGCAATAGAGGGCTTGGCGGGGACGGAGAACCTGCTGCAGCAAGTGAACACACCATTTGGGGTCATTTTGACTTGACCAGTGGACACTACAAGCCGACTGGCTGTTGAAACAGGTGACATGCTTTACGTTCTAAAAACCAGCCGCTGACGATTTGACCAGCAGAGTTGCAGGTGACACCATCACCCAGCTTGAGTCGAGCTCGGACGACCAGTTCACACCGCTGCAACTTTTCTCTCTCTCTCTGCAACGTTCTAAAACGGTTTCGTCTCGTTACGAATCATTGGTCTGAACTGGGCTGTAGAGAAGAGTCACTTGGTTGAATGCTGTCCGGTATTCGCCAAGTTTCGGGGAAACAAAGGATATTGCGGTTTGTTACATCGCATTGGAAACTGATGCAGGTGCAGAAGTCCAGTGCTGGTAAAATGGCAAGCAGGATGCTAGCTCGGAAGAAAGATCCACAGCTGGTGTTTTATTCCTCCGTGCCGATTTTGAACACATTCTCACTTCCAACTCATTATACCGAAGCTTGGCCAGTGGCCCGTCATGATAAAATATGATATGCTAGGTAGCCCTCCTGTATCAGTTTTGGATGCAAAGCTTTTAATATGACAATAAGAAAATAAATAAGAACCAATAAGAGATGAAAAAATAGAGACTCAACATTAAAATTTAAAAATAGCTGATGCAATCTTTAGTCCCCATTGGATGACTGAGCTTATCTAACCAGATCCACCAACAGCATGGATGACCTTTTCTAGATGTGAGGAGACTGAATAAACATGTCTTAAATTTAGATTTATCTGCAATGAGATATATCTAACCTTTAAAAAAAGTTGCTCCCAAATATATTTGCCAAAGTCAGGACTCCGCTACTCTCTCTACCTGCTCTGCAACATCCGCCTTCATAATTCACTGCAAGTTACAGCTTCCACACTGTGCTAAAAGACACACCTACATGTTCACCAGCATGGACACATAAACAGATGCATTTCATAACTGCTTTCAGATCCAGCATCCAACAGGGATCATCAGGTCATCAAGGCAAATGGACTTCTGGGTCACACATTTTTAGTGGACATAATGTCTTGTGGGATACAACTTATGAGCGCAGTGCGACCTCTTTGGCTGTTGCAAAAAGGGAGCATCACGACTGTGTGCCGAGGGAGGTGAGATACTGCCTACTTTCACTGAAAATGTTTCGCTTGACATAAACAAACTCATCGAGCTCGGTGCTGAGCCATCCACACTAACTCATTGCTGAAGGCAGTCCATTAACATTGCATGATAGATGGTGTAAAATGTTGTACCCAGGGTTAACAGAACTAAAATCAATCTTTCGCAACGGATTTTAAAAGCCATGCGAAGGGCGCCGTCTCTGCTGCAGTATATATTGTACATATTATTGGTGGGTAAAAACTGTCTTTTCTAAAGCTGTAGCTCAAAATAAAAGTTTAAAGTGGCCGCAAATAGAACCTGACGCAAGCTGAACACAAATTTGAGAAGACCAGTATTGATTATTAATGATTAAGCAACATTTTAATGGTCTGTAAGACTGCAAGCTAAAATGGGTATTCTTATTTCTTATTGGACAGTTATTAGGGGACATCTGGTCGCTTTTTGCAAGGACCAGGCAAACAATTTCTATGAGGGACGACAATGATATGTGCATTGATTTGAAAACAAATAGCCACAATGTGTATTCTAAGATACCACATAATTGTGCTTATCTTGTTTTGTTGGGTAAATGTTCCCTTGCTTTATTACACTGGCATTAGTCGCTGCATTCTGATTAGAATCAAGACCTAAAATCTATTTATTCACCGAGAGTAAATATTTGAGAACTGCCTCTGAAACTAATTTGACTATGTGCACAGAATCGGGTGTTCTATTTTTGTACTTATGCAGTGTATCATAATTTGTTGATACTAATTTGCCAATCAAGTGTCAGGGATAAATACTATGCTTACTCTGGCTACAGTTTTAAAATACACAGCAGGCACCACTCACAGTGTCAGACCTAGAATGCAAAGAAATCCACTTGTAATTCATATCCAGAGTTTGCTGAGGGCTTATAAATTTCGCAGGTGCAGTCTACAGAAACTCTTGATGATTAGCCTGAAAATACATGGATGATTGGAAATTGGAAATGGATGATTGAGTATAAAACAACTCATCACTGACAATGAGACTGGGAACATGAAATAGCTCTGCTCACGCTTTATGCAAGAAAACAATCCTCAAAGTCGGATGATATTTGATTTTGCAAAATCCAATGTAGGTGTCTGCGAGAAATAAATTTACCAAATTATAATATGAATAAATAGAACAAAGTTGGAGGTTTCAAAAAGCTTGTATTACACAGCCTCATATTTTACTATGCTGCACTACACGAGTACATTCTGACTCTAACCATGTGTTGCATGTTAATAAAACATCAGCTTAATCTACTGTCTCTCTATCCAGTGTTAGAGGCACAGGCAAAGAGGCAAAGCAATCCAAATTCTGTCCATAAAGGTCATGAAACTAATCCTTAATTTGTCACATAAAGGGTGAACATATTCATTAGCACCATACATGGGCAGATTATGGGACAATGGGCCCCTGGGCACAGGCCTGTAAAGGGCCCCACCACCTCTCCTACATAAGGAGGACACACAGACGAGTTGTTTAGCGCCTTTTGTTGTTTTGTGTCTCTTTGTAGTTAATATGCACCTCTTTGTGGTAATTTTGAGTCTCTTTGTAGTTGTTTTGTGTCTCTTTGTAGTAATTTTGAGTCCCTTTTTTTGCGTCTTTGTGCTCATTTTGACATTTTGAGTCTCTTTGTAGTTGTTTTGCGTCTTTGTGCTCATTTTGATTCCCTTTGTAGATGTTTTGCATCCCTTTGTGGTCATTTTGAGTCTCTTTGTAGTTGATCTACATCTCTTTGTGGTCATTTTGAGTCCCTTTGTAGTTGTTTTGCGTCTTTGTGCTCATTTTGATTCCCTTTGTAGATGTTTTGCATCCCTTTGTGGTCATTTTGAGTCTCTTTGTAGTTGATCTACATCTCTTTGTGGTCATTTTGATTCCCTTTGTAGTTGATATGCATCCCTTTGTGGTCTTTTTGAGTCCCTTTGTAGTTGTTTTACGTCTTATGATCGTTTTGGGACCTTTGTAGTTTGTTTGTGGTCATTTTGGTCTCTTTGTAGTTGTTTTGTGTCCCTTTGTGGTTGTTTTGTATTTTGAGTCCCTTTTAGTTCAGTACATTTTTCTTTAGGTGATATCTTGCAGGTGAAGGCCAGTTGGGCCCTGACACGTTGGGCCTGTGGGTAATATTGACTCATTTTTTACTTAACTGAGTGTCTGAATAAATTGTATATTCAGAATTAATAAACCGATAATCATGAATAATCACATATTTTTTGTAACCCTGGATGAAAAGCTAAGAACAATTGTATATGCCTTTGCAGCCTGTACTCAAGTTAGTGTGTGTAACTGCAAAATGTATACAGGCAATGTCACTATGCGCAGAAAGATGAGAAACAATCATATCAGGAAAGGGTTGATACCTAGCGTGTGTGCTGAGTTCAAGAAACAGTGTTGAAAGTAAATGATCAGACGGTGGCAGGACAGGAAGGCTCGACCAGCAAAGTCCCACAATGAAAAACATAAAAGTGAATGTAATATCGAAACAGTTTGAAGCTCATTTAAACTCCTTTTAAGTATGAAAATAGATACGTCCATTTCAAACCTTGTAAATGTCACTGCCCTCATACTTTCATGTGTCAGTTGTGTTGACAGACATTCATCCAATAGGTAGCGCTAGAGGGCAGAGTCAAAACAGAGGCAGCATTGTTGTCTGTGTGTCTATTATATATATACATCCCGACATGTGGATTGAGAATTCCTTTTCACTATGTTACCTATTTGTTATGCTCTGCCATTATTTAAATTTCTTCAGCATCTCCTGTTGTTGTATCTCACCTGAACTACGCCTCACTAGCTCCACTATCTCCGGTGGTACTGCCCTGCCTCATCTGTATCCATAAGCTTTCAGAAAATGCACACAAATACAGATGAAAAGCACCAACAGAAAACTCCGTCCATCTCAGTTTCTGTATCTAACGTTGAGCATAAATAAGCCCCTGGTCTGCTCCTGGGACTGGCTCAGTTTCTGTGTGCAACCTTAGAAGACTCACAGTAAACCTGTTTCACTCTGAACTCTGATGGACTGCACTGTCTTTATTGGAAAAGTAACCAGTGTGGGTGAAAGATCTACTGCACCTGGCCCTGAGAAAAGATGTTTATCCCACAGGGCCCTGGGCCTGTGCCCGGTAGGCCTGTTCAGTAATCCATCCATGGCACCAGGGTCACACAAGTGACAAGAAATAAGCCTGTTTTGTTGAGACCTCACAGACTTGAAGTTTGCGGATAATGTGCGTCTCTTCGGAGTAGTTGCAGGTAAAGTCTTGAGAATGAGCTGGAGGTCATTGGTTGCAGTGGGTCAGGAATCGTGAATCTCTTTGCCATTGTGTTTTTTTTTTCCACTTTCTTATTTGCAGAGAAAATCCCACTGCCGCTGCTGAGTAGACTTTGGGGTGCACCCTGCAGTCCAAACAGCCACAGGGGTCCTGGATTGTGGCCATGGAGCTCAGCATGCCCTTGCTCATATAGATAAGGACCCTGTAGGCTGGTCAAGCTTACCGACCCCCTTAGGGATGAACTATGAAATAGAAAACTTGGTCTGGTACAAAAGAAAATAAGGCAAGGTCAAAAACATTATTTGATCTTGAGAGTAAACAAATTCTTCAAAGCTATATGGATGTATAAACCCTGGGGGGGTTACACACTGATTCCCTCAGCGAATCCGATCGAGGGAGAGAGAATATGTTACTGTGTGCTCTTTTTCAATCAGTGTGTTTGAAGTGATTTAATTCTAGGATTTAAAATTTTCTTTGAGTGATCAGACATTGAACATTTCTGCCACAGCAAAGTGGAAAAGTAGCCGACTGGCATTGTCAAACAACACTAAACTCCTGATGATGTCATGATGCAACAGGGCTGATTGTTTAAATGCCATCTTCAAATCTTCTCTACTTGTCAGATTTGATTTTCTTGTGTGACACAGTTGGATACAAGAGGAAAATCAGCAGAGGGAGGGCTAGCCTGCCTGCATTTTTTAACAACTTGGGAGAAAAAAAAGAAGCAAATTTTAAAGTTGCTCATTTTTATCTGGAGAGCAGAGAGATAAAGGACTTGTATTTCATGATAATAATATCAGATAGTAATCGCTAATGTATTCAGAAAGCCTACAGGGCATAGCTTGTGAATAGTCACACTAAATATGAATACAACCTGACAAAAAAAAATCTCAACTAAATAAATATTCCATCACTTCTGCTGATTCTAAGAAGATATCAGATTCATTTTTTAACAGTTGCATTAAATTTGCACATATTTTCCAAGGCAGTGACATGGATATTCTTCATAAACTGCTCGGAGTGAATGTGGTATAAAAGAAAATTATTTCAATCTATGTTGATCTGCCATGATTTAGTGTGTGACAGATCAGAAAAAGGCTCACAGCGTTCTCCATAACCTGTGAGCGGGAAACAATTGGCACACAGAAAGAAATGGTACTCTATACTCTCCAATAAGCTTATTGTTCAGCCAAGACACCTGGGAAAGGTGTCAGTATTCGCTCCAGGGTAGGTCTCTATAGATGTGGCAGTTGGGTGGCGAACCTGAACCAAAATAACGAATTTTAGTATCTGAAGGGAAAAGCTTTGAATTGACCCCCTAGAGAAAAAGAGATGGTGATCACAGTTTGGCAGGCTGCTGTCTGCTGGACTGAAAGACATATTATCCTTCCCTCTCATCTATCCCTTTCACCCACGCCGTTTTCTAGCGTGTTGTTGATGATGATGTTGACACCATGAATGATAAAAATGCAGCAAACGGAGTTCTCAGCGCTGCAGTATTGATTACACGAGCTAGCCTCACATTTTCTCTCGCCCGCATTCTACCATTATTTTCCATCAGGGTACAATAGTTAGAAATATTTAGGCCAGGGGAAAAAGAAAACATGATGTTGCTTCTACCTTACTGTGACAGGGAATTTTGCTCGTCATTATGAATGCCTCCATCACCAATGCTATGTTTGAACAGTCTAACATGTTGTTTTGTTCGTCATTAGACAGCTATTATCATATTTTGACATTTGGAACACATTTAGTTGGAAGAAAACATGACTTTGAGAGGTAATTTACTGCTGGAAATATGATTCTTTTTTTTTTTATAAAACCCAGCTGTCTGTGCAGTAGAAAGATGAAAATACTTTTGAAATTGGTGCCATATGACCAGAAAAAATTGAGAAAAAGGACTGTGACATTTGCTTTTTTGCAAGAGGGAAAACAAAACCTATGCTCCCACTGGTGGATGGCATAATGCAAGCTTGTCACAGGAAACAATATGGCTGTGTCTTGAATTACAGTTCAACAGTAAGCTACAATAAATTTCTGCAAACATTTTAGATGCAAAATGGGCGACACAGCAACATAATCTTTGCTCATATTTGATTGGCCTTGGCTATAGTTCTTGGTTTCTTCAGCCCATTTCCTCTTCACAGATTCTCATATTACAGCCAAACAGTGCACTAAATTATGTTTCTGAAGGCATTTTAGACAGGAAATAGGCAAGACAGTGACATCATTTTACTTTATATTTGATCAGCACTGCATGGTCCTACAGTTTGATCTGACTTTGGTCTGCTTTAAGAGAGAAAGAGAGAGGCAGGTCTCTTTCTTGTGTCCGTGGTGGTGGTGGGGTTACTAAATGGTGGAGGTACAATCTGTAGTTTGAGCAATAGCCCTGAAGACAACAGATTTCAGCTGGGAGGTTAGCAGGAAGATCTGGCCACTGGTAAAATGGAAGGATGTTTACCAGATCCTAAGTGCTATCTCGTGGGCCACTGGACTTGCTGGAGTTTCTTGAAGACATTTCACCTCTCATCCAAGAGGCTCAATCAGTTCTTCAGTTCAGTTCTTCACAACCGAAGACACTTCTTGGAAGAGAGGTGAAATATCTTCAAGAAACTCAAGCAAGTCCAGTTGCCTACAAAATAGCACTTAGGATAACCAAGACCTGGATGACTGAGAATTTTCAAAGAAGCTTACTCTAGTTTATTTACACATACTTCCCACACTGTTAGGACAAAAAGCTGGCTGCAAACCGCCAAAGTATCCCTATCATTACAGCAATCTAGTAATGGTAACTTTAAGCTTTAAAATTGGCAAAAAAACATAATGTATACTGTAGCCTCTTTATAGTCATCCTAGACTCTAGTGACAAGTCGAGGAATGAGTTTCAACCTTGAGTCGTTCTATCCTGGGAATCAGATGAATCTGCGAGCTCATGATTTATTTGCCCCGACAGACGCCTCTGGTCCTGCTTCAGTCCACTCACAATGTTTATCTGATATGAGGTGGGTGTGATTTACAACTTCCGGAGCCTTTACATTTAACACAAATTATGTGATGACGTCTTTTCTGGCTTGTGCGCTCTTGCTCTGGGGACACTATGGTGGACATAAACGTAGCTTAGTGAAGAGGAGCACCATTGAGGCATTTTTGAAAACAACCAAGATGGCTGCAGCTGATGTGGAATTTTCTGTTGAAGTGCAGTTTTAACATTCTGATGGCAAAAACTGCAACACTCGATCACAGACATATTGATGCTATGCCATCAAAGCTCATCTCTGCACTCTATAGTCCATTTACATTTGACAGTTACTCAGCACTACGTCACATATTTAGTTGGTTTAGGTCTATCCAGTTGCATCCAGAGGAAATTTGATCTACGGCCCTTGGAAACTGAAAATAAACAGAGAGGTTCCAGATTAGTTTGCAAATGCCAATTGCTCTGGCAATGCCAGGCTATAGACTTCCTCTGAAATTCTGTCAAAGACGTACACTGAATGAAATGATATGGTCATGATGAAATGGCAGCTAGAAACAAAAGCACTGGCTCCTTCAACCAATGTGATGGCATGAGATAGGGATCCAGGACAACCAGCTCTGTCTTCCTTATCTTTAGAGCATCAACAGAAATCTATCATAGTTTTCACACTTCATGACACAAACATGTTATTAAACCTGTGACTTTTTTTTTTGCTGATGACAGTGTGTTATCATCGTTGGCAATCATGGTTTCCCACCGTCTCTTTAACAAGGTTTCACCACTAAATATTCACAGTGCTGACACATGCAGACCTGCCAGACTGTTTATTTTTCTCACCACAAAGGCAAAAAGACAGAATTTCACTACCCACAACATTGTGAGTGCTTTACTTTGAAAAAGAGAAGAAAATATACCCTGAGTGTGCCAATATACCTTCTTCCAAAATGTAATATTTATGTAGTGGGAAGAATGAATTAGCAATTTTATCTGCATAATGAGCTGGAAGTTGTTACTCGAATGGGAGAAACACTGAATGAATTATATTTCACATAACTGATCTCTTCTGTAGTTAATATTTTTCATTTTCTCAGCTTTGGTAATGTATATAATTTGTGTGTCAGACCATTAGCACATCTTTTGAATTAAACTGAAAATGAGAGGCTGCATAAAATGTGTTAATGTTTAAGTGTTGCTGAAACACAGTGCTTAAAATTCAGCAGTGCGTACTTGAAATTAATTCACCAGTTTGAAGAACAGGAAGAGGGCAAACAGGATCCAAAAATTCCATTAATTTCCGCTATGAATATTCAAAATGGATCTGTGTAGAATTCAAAAGTCCTTAAGTTATGACAACACTTGACAAGACAATAACTCAGTATGTGCAGTGGAAGGTGCAAGATACGACCTTATTTTTCAGAGAGGGAAAAGTACCCTGACAATGATGAGTCAGTGACATCCTCTCAGACAGCACAGACACTTTTACAGGGCCTGCATCTGTGCTGATGTCATGTAGAGCTCCAGGCTGAGAGGAACGCACAGATGAAGAAAAGTTTAGCATCCTGTAGTGTGTGATCACTGATCACAAACTTAGGGGGCAAAAGTGCAGTCATATCAGTGCAGAAATTAAAAAAAATAAGAAAGAGAAGCAGAGTGAATATTTTAGAATAAACTAAAACAATGCATACAGTATGCTCACTCTTTGGAATTATTATATTTATCACTTGTCTTCAGTTGCAACAGGGACATTACATCATGTGATTACAAGATATTTTAAATACAATTTTTACTATGCAGCAAATCCTAAAAAGCCTATATTTAGACTCATACAATAGTAATCCCTCTCAGTCATCACCTACAGTATAACCCACCAGAAGTGTGGCGGTGTATTTTTCTGCAGAGACTCTCTTCTGCCTGTATTTTCTTATTTTATTGTGTTCAGAACTTCTATGAGCGTGTAGCCAAAAAAAAAAAAACAGCACAGAGGCCTGGTCGAGACCTTACAAAAAGGTAATGATGACATAGCAGTATGCATCCGAGAGGAAGCTAGAAAAATCGTGGACACAGTGCCAAAAAAAACAGAAATATAGAAACCAATGCCAGGCAGACCGCGCTTGCCCCAATACAATGTGAAGCCACTTTTGGCTTTCAGTTTTACTTTCTCTGGTGAGGACCGCAGTGGTTTGTATAGAAATAGAAAGCTCAGTTTCTTCAACCAACAGGGTTCTCATTTTAGTGTGGAGCATCAGACTGAATTTATGAACGCACCATGTCAGGTCACTCACTCTCTGTAACCATGAGTGTTACTTGAATAAGTAAACACTGACCATCGTATGCTCTCACTCAGTGGATGGATGATTTGATAGGATTGCTGAATGTTAGAAGGTCGGCTTTGTGGTTGATGACTACGGCAATTTTACAAAGGAGGACACCACCTAGATGGTTTCCTCCAGTTTGTTTTGCTATCGAAGCTAATGTTAGCTAATGCACTACAAAGCAAACATTACAGAGAAATCCAATATTCCTCTAATAATTTGCACTGTTTAAATGCACATAATATGTGTTGAATTTATTAAAATGTTATGTTTACCGAAGATGTAGCTTACAGGTTGTTGTACAGTCACATTGTCATGTTTGAGAGCTACAATATTCACTAAGGATTTTTTGCAAAAATTATTGGAGTCCATGTTTTGAAACTAATCAAATAAAACTAAAAAAAAAGAGAACTATAAAAAACATTTGCAGCTTTTTTTGTAATATTCAGTATGATTATTATAGCAAGTGATTAGATGACTTTTTTTGGAGGTAGTAGTAAAAACACTTTCCCCTAACATGATATGAAGTGTGCGCTGCATATGTGAACATTTTTGATGATCACCTTCGTCTAGTCCTTTCGTCTTATCGCATTTAACCATAGTTAGTCTTTAATTTTGTTGACCAGCGGATGTGTTCAAATTTAAGTTTTAAGCCATAACAAAACAAGACAGCATTCCTGTGGTGTTGCGTCGTGTTTTGCCTCCAGCTATCAAACTAACGTCATTATGACTTTGGTCCTAAAACATAGTATACCTTCAGTAGTCTCACTAAACAAACTTAAAAATATATCCTGCAAATAGCTTGAAAAATTGATTTTGTGTCTCCTTCAGCGGTTTCATCAGAGGTGAAGGAGCACTCTACTTGTGTAGGAGTCTCGGTCTTTCGGTTAAACATTGGCTCAACTCAGAACGGGAACTGTTATCTTCAACATTAGTCAGAAATAAAGTCAGTTAAATAAAGTGCTCAAAGTCTTGCACTTTCATTTGGATGGTCACATGGGCTGCTGCAGGATTTTTTTTTTATCTATAACCCAAAGGTGACAACAGCAAGGCAACCTGCCAACCACTTCTTTCTATTTTCAACCACACTATTGAAAGTGTCCTGATAACAGGGCTGCTGGGAGGATATCAGCTACGCGATCCAGTGATTTCAGGAGGGAGAGAGGACATAAAATGGAAATAAAAGGACGGGAGGAAAGTGGAGATGACAGACAAGAGTGTATGAAAGGGAGGTGCACAGAGGTCTTTAACGCTCTTCATACAGAAATACGACTCAGGCTGATTCTTTTTGTGTCGCATTTTCGTGCGACAGATCTCTGATCCCGTGGGAACTGTGTGAAGGGGAAAACTGAGCTCCCGGTCCTTTTCAGAAAATTCTAATATTTTATTTTTAGTATTTAAGACAACTTTTCTATGGGTAGAAACCAGCCGTTTACATTTTCCTTAACACCCTGTGTTAGTGATTCATTCTTTTTGACATCCACCATCAGTTATATTAATCTATAAGATTATTAATTGATCTGTCAGGTAGGTTTGCCTTACTGCACCATGACATGTGCTTAAAATTTATAGTGACGTTAAATAGGAGTATAGTGCTAGACTCAATAAAAAAAAAAACAGGCCTCTTTGTTTATTAAAGGAACATTGTCAGTTTAGTCTATTGACGCCCTGCATAATGTATCACACTCTAATTTCCCAAGTCACACATTTGCAATTTGTTATAAATGTTTAAAGTGGCCTTCATCACCCACAACTTCAGATTCCATTCTTGTGACACTCCAATTGTTAGTTATTCAATCAGGCTTAAAGTTTTCATTATTCCCTGTTTAAAAATACCACTTGAGCTGTCCAAGCAGCAATCTTCAGTCTCATGCTTATTGTTGATCTTCTCTCAGTAGCATTTACATTCTGTGATGTGTCTCCACCGACTCGCTGCTGTTTTGATATTACCAGTGTTAGATTCGGGCCTCTGTAATTTGGAATACAGCTTGATGTGGAGATAGGGGAGAGAGCCGCGCGTGTGTGTGTGTGTATGTGTGTGTGTGTGTGTGTGTGTGTGCGTTAGACAACAGTGAGGGAAAAACAACATAGAGCAGTGGGCTTGAGCAGGGCTGT
Organism: Epinephelus cyanopodus; assembly: GCA_026686955.1. NCBI lineage: Eukaryota > Metazoa > Chordata > Actinopteri > Perciformes > Serranidae > Epinephelus > Epinephelus cyanopodus. Next base: position 23,396,256 of record CM048932.1, on the reverse strand, counting down.
TAAATTACAAATTAAGCTGGGCTGGATTTTAAAACAGGGAATGTAGATGGGCCAGACATATTCAGCAGCCTATTCAAAATCTATTTATAGCTTTTGGTAATGACAGTTAAAAAAAATAATGCAAATACAATGCAGGATGCAATGCAGGAAATAATAGCGATGTTTATGTTTTACTTTGGAAGTAGAGAGCAAAATGGGTCCCATATCTGACCCAGGCACATCACAAAATGCATCACATGACATTTTCCATCGAGGTCAAGCAAAAGTGTACAGGAAATGACACAACGTATTTTTTGACTATTCAATCACACCCAAGGTGTTTTATAAAAGTACAAAGCACCGATCCGTACATCTTGCCTGATTGGTACTGCACATGTGAAACACTGGTTTATTATCTTCTAATAAACCTTGCGAATTTATATCAGAGAAGATCTTACTCTTTTAACAAATCTGATTCAACCTCCCACTCCCTTCTACGGGAAACTTTAAAAGCAGTAATAAGGGGAGAGATTATTGCTTTCAGCGCCAGGATATCCAAGCAGAGAAAACAAAGGCAACAGGAACTCATGGAAGCAATTTAGCAAATTGACAGACAACACTCACCATCTCTTAATCCCACTCTCCAGATGGAATTTGATCTCAACAAACAATGCAGAGCTCCTTTTAAGGCGCACAAAGGGTACTTATTACGAGTATGGCGACAGGGCTAGCATCGCAAGTAAAACATCAATCTGCCTCCCGCTTTATCACACAAATTCGAAAGAATCCTGACATCCTAGTTACAGATCCAACGGAGATAAATAATGTTTTTGTGTTGTATTACTCCAATCTTTACAAATCAGAAGCCCCACCTGAAAATACTTTAATGGACAAGTTTTTAGATGACTTAGATTTTCCTGCAATTGACGAAACAACTAAAAATAAGTTACATGCCCCACTCCGTTTAGAAGAGGTCACAGCTAGTCTTAAATTGATGCAAAGCGGCGGGCGCCGGGCCCAGGCGGCTTTCCAACTGACTTTTTAAAGAAATTTTCTGACCAATTAGCTCCCTTGTTGTTGGACATGTTCAGTGATTCAGTGATTCCTTAACTCATTTCCATAACTCATTATCCTTGACTCAAGCATCAATCACTCACTCATTCCGAAGAAAAATAAAGACCCAGAACAATGCAGTAGTTGGAGGCCTGTCAGTTTGCTCAACGCCGACATGAAGCTGTTAGCTAAGACTCTTGCTGGCCGTCTAGACCCCTGCCTACCAAGCATTATTTCTAGCGACCAAACCGGCTTTATAAAGGGCAGGCAATCATCCTCAAATATCCGTCGCCTGCTCAATGTAATAATGTCTAAATCTGACACACAAGATGCCGAATTGGTAGTCTCTATGGATGCAGAGAAGGCTTTTGACCAAGTAGAGTGGGGTTATTTATTTTCAGTTCTTAACAGATTTGGTTTTGGTCAAAAATATATTTCATGGATCCAATTGTTATATAGTGCACCTACCACTAGTGTAGGAGACTGAATGATTATAATGCAATGATAAAAGGTGACTGTCTTCCTTGATTTGGTGTGTGATTGGTCATGCAGCGCTATGTGTAACACATGTGAATTTTCTCTTTGTCTCCATTTTGTTTTTTCTTGGGTTCCTCCTCTGCGTGTTTTGTTTTATTTTTATTTTATTTTATTTTTATGTATTCTTTATTCATTGATTTTTATTGTCTATGTATGGCTCACTTGTTTGATACTTCGAGACACTATATGTAGTTTATATATGTTGTCATACCAGTATATCAGATTTATGTGTGCTGGGCCACTCATAGGTCGCTTCTGGGCCAGACGTAGCCCATGGGCCGCCAATTGACTATGCAGAGGCTACAGTACGGGCCTATCTTACTCTTTGACTGTTCTGTATTGTTCTGAGTTTATCAGTTCCATCATAAGAAACATAAAGTTTGACCGTACAGTTGGAGTGAATATGGAAATTTCCCCCTGGTGTACTCACAGTGGTCTGAACCTAAGGATAACACCTGTCACAGAGTCACAGCATGGCACAAAGAAGAACGAATAGACTGACAATTACGTAATCTATAGAGAGGATCACAGCTCAGGATGTAGATGTAAAGGGAATTGGTAAGGATTCTGTATAATGCCGAGCTCATCGGTGAGTGACTGCTTTCCTAAGGGGCTTTGTGGTTTATGAGTGACCGCTGTCCTGTGCCAACCTGTCAGAGCTCATTTCTATGCTGGGCTGCTGCCGACTGAGTTTTTGATAAGATTTGGGCAAAGCCTCGGTGTGAAACAGCAGCATTACTATTAGCATACAATACGAGATTTGATGTGGTTCGAAATCCTGCATCTGTCTGCAGCTTTGTGTCTAAGGGAACAGTTCTGTTACCAATACATTCGACTCACTTCATGTAAGCAAGGTAATGGCTGATTTGTTGAATATATTTTGTGACCGTCTAATAACAACAAGGTACATTATGAATTAAAAAATGATTTAATACCATCACGACTGCGGTATCTAATTAAAAGAGGTACAACTCCTTAAAGAAAACCTAAGTATTTAACACAGTTTAAATGCTCACATAGTCGTGAAAGTGTTTTATTCTCTGCCAGCCACCACTCATTACTACACCCATTTGAGCCTTTTTCTCCTTTTCCATTTCACTCTGTTCTTGCCCACTAATTGGACAGGCGATAGATACCAAAATTTAGAGCAAGTCCAGGCAGATAATTGGTCAGAAGTCCACAGTCTGTGCCCAATACGGTATTTGCCTATAAAAAGAAATATAAATGAAAGTTAAAGCAATGGCACAAAAATGAAAAACGAGAAACAAAGAGGACAGCGTGAGACTTGGGGTGAGATGTAAGAAAGTATTTTGCAATAGAAGTGGAGTGCAGAGCGGGAAAGCTGCTTTCATGTTCCCTCTGTCTTTCTTGGTAGATTGCTTCAGGCCAATGAATTAGCTCTGGTCTGTTCTCTGATTGGGGCTTTCACAAACGTAGACACAGATTTCGGTTTGATCAGAGCCAAGTGATACATCCAGACCAAAGAAAGACAGCTTCTTCAGCCATCAATGACTCCCATCCTTTCTATCACCATATGTGCTGCATTATTGCTCTCAGTCAAGGACGAGTCTGGCCAAACGCCTTCTCTTGGCACGGCTCAGTCCTGTTGCTGCCTGCCAGGTACACAATTGGACAACAAGAGATGGCAAATGGCCACTGACAAATGATAGTCTCTAACACATGCTATGTGAGACGGGTGGCTTTCAGTCCCTGGAAATGACAGGGTGGACAAAAAATGTATTTAGTCACTCCACTACCAAGCTTATTGACAATTCAACTGTATTCAGTAGTAAGACTCTTTTAAAAATAACACTATATACTGATGTGCTAATACAGAGTCTGTACGCATCCAAGGAGAAAACCTCGGAAAGAAACTATTTTACCTGCAAGCCACACTAATCAGATGTGGGTGGATATCCTGTCAGACACATAGCTTATTCTCCAACTAATTACCGTCATGGACAAAACATGTCTTCACTGACGTGTGGGCTGCTACTTTACTAACTTGTGGGTGATATGACTCATTTGTCCTACCGTCTATTCAGCACTCAGTCTCTCTCTGCTGTCACTTTTTCTTTTTGTCTGTGACTGTTTACTCAGATGTGCCTTTTTCGGTAAATAAAACACAGGAATGTTTTTTTTGTGGTGGATCGTCCTCGTCCTCGACAGAATTAATTAACTTAACCCCCACTTTTTGTGAAAATCACATCCAAAAGCCTATTTTCTAGATAGTGAAAGCAAGAAAACAAATTCGCTGCAATGTAAATAATTCAATAACCAGTGAGGATGACATCCAAGCACTTAACAGTGAGATTGAATTTCAGAAGCTCCAAATGCTTTTTCTCAGTGGGTGCTGCGCCTCTGTTGTTGGAAGAGACAGCTACAGTCAGCATGGGGTAGGGGCGCGGTGACGGACATGTGAAGACCTGAAATGTCACCACGAGGAAGGGAGAAAATGAGCCCATTAGAGACAACTTACCCAAAGGCCTGTGACCTCCAATCAGATGGTAGTTTAAAGGTTATTAAAAGTTCAGAAGAACACGCCCCTGGAGGTGGAAAAAATGGCTGACAAGCTTCTTGTCTCTGGTGCCCTGTGCTTGTTAGCTCTGAGGTGAAATGGCTTCTGAGACTGATGTGAGGTCTGATTTGCTGCTGTCTATACCTATGAGAGGGGATTCTGTAAAACTGATACCAGATCAGGCTCACCCAACTCAATGTTCATTATCCAGTCAGCAGTGCCTTCCACACTGGGTCAGGTCACATGCATAAATATAGACAGATTTAATGGGAGTGAGCAGGAATGCTTTCAGATGGAGAAACTTGGCTCTGCATCCCCACAGTGACTTTGAAAGAGTTTGACATTCATATTACAGTCATAGCTTAAGTATCTGTGACATCCGAGCATCCAGATTGTGCTGTTGAGCAATGTCCATCCAAACAGTTTATCGTCTGAATGTATTAGAGTCAATCTGTATATGCAGCCTGAATATTATGCATTACTGGGGATTGGAAATCAAGAGCAATTGAGTTTGAGCTGCAGAAAAGTTTGGTCCAAACAGATTCACCTCTTTTGATTTTTATTCACATGCAGGCATCACGATGCTCCGAAGTTAGACAAGACCCATTGATGTAGCTTTAAAGTGGGGCAGGCATCCTCCTCAATATTTAGAGCTTGTGCATTTGACTGTAAAAATAATGGGCGTAGCTACCATGGCGTCACCTATTGGTTTGTGGACTTTTAGTTCAGCATTTTGGCTTTGTCAATCTTGGATTTTTGGAGCAAGACATGACCATTTTTTGAAAAGAGGGTGTCACTGTGGAGGGGTGGATCTGACTGTGAAGCTGAGGACACTACTGGCAGAAAGCCTGTCACTCAAAGCGGCCCACCCATAATAATACACAACTTTAACGACATGTCAATAGGTTAGTTCACCCCCTGTACAGTTATCATAAATGATGAAATTAGCTATAGAGACCAAAATCGCTTTGTGTACCAGACTGTAAACATGTTTATTTCTGCTGTAAGGTTGGGCATTTCAACATGGGGGTCTGTAGCAACCCCTAGCACACACTGGACACTGTCATGCTGCAGCTCGTCAACACTACTTTTACTGAAAGATTTGTACTTCCTCTACCTCTGCATTAGCTTAAAATCATGTGTAGACAGACCCAATTTAAACTTCGTTTCTCACCTGAACTGCCGATCTCCGAGTTATGACTCACAAGGCAATTTTTTTTTTTGGCCATTGTCTTTTTGATGACGGGATTGTGAGTCTGATAGCGTGGGATATGTCCTGACCTCAACAATGAGACTCTCCTCATCCATTCTTTGTCACACACAAGACACGACAACGGCTACAGGGTTCTCTTTATGCATCCATGGTGAGGAGAGGAGTCGAGCTTTCATAGGAGCAGAGAAAAAGAGCTGCTACGGGAGCAGGTATGAACAAGCAGAGATTGAGTGGGGGAGAAATGCATTTAATTCCAGGGATGGTGAGGCCGGAAATAGGACAGTGGCATGACACCTGGCATTTCCCGCCGGTGTGTTTTGGCCCTCAAGTGGCCATTAGAAGAATTGCAGTTTCTGGAACTTAGATGTTTGGCTTCATTTTTAAGCCTCAGAGGTTGCCGCTGCAAAATAAATGTAGCAGACGACTTGTATTTTTACAAAACTGATGTAATCTACACAATTAACTGAGGCCGAAAAGGCACAGAATGCATTTACCCACTAATTGCATAAAAATTTGCTAGAATGCAAGTGTTTGACAGAGGACGCCCAGACCCCGTTTCATGTGTTCCCCCAATGTTGAAATGATACAAACATATTTGCTCACACCAATTATTTGCATTTAAGCCGAGCAAATGTGCATACTGTGAGTGAAAAGAGTGGAAGTGTGCAAACTCATTTCTGCCAAGCTTGTAGCAATTGTCAATTGGAATAGATAAACTGCGACACATTGCACAGACATTAGGATGCATTTATGATGTACTGAACTGCATGTAATTACTTGTCAATTTTCTTTTAGTTCTGTTTGGATGACTTTCATTGTAGGATCTGTTCCTCATAGCCTTTACTTATTTCACCCCAAATTAAGCATTTGCGGCGTCGAGGCTCACTTCTGCTGACTTCTCCTAAAAAAAAAAGTTCTGCAATAACTTTACGGATAAATCAGAACGTGGTTACACTGTATTGAATTACACTATTACTTCAGCCCAGTGAACAAAAATGGACTTAGCCTGTTGGCCTATAGTTATTAAAAAAAAAGAAAAACAAGATATTGGTATGTAAATGGGAAAAAGAGTTAAGCCATTGTATAATTGGAAACCAGAGTCCCCTTTCATTTGAGGTAATTGACTTGGTATTGATACATACATTCAGCGTTCAGCGACTTCATTTGACTTATTTTGTGTGATATATATTGCAGTGTTCAGGCCTGCTCATAACATTGCCATGGTCAGGTCTTCACTATAAATTAAAGTTCAGTGAAGCGATGGAATTCAAGGTGATAAAATAAAGACTTACATGTAATAAAATTGAGTAAAAACTGATCTTACAGTACAATTCCAATAAGTTTAAAGGATAGGAAATGCTGTTTTTTAAACTGACCAAAAATATTTTCTTATACCAATTTGATTAGAACATTTCTTTAATCGTGTTTGGTGATGGGGCTGCAGTTTTGTTTAGAGATGGATCATGGACTCACAATAGAAAAGCATTAAACTAGGCTTTCATGTGTGTGTGTGTGCATGTGATTTAGCCAGTGTACAGCATGTAGTTAAAGCATCTTTTTGAGTTAGTTTGAATTATGTCCTCTAATGCCCCATCAGACTCATTCATAAAGAGATTCTTTATCTGTCATACACAGAGGATTAGGTGTTGGACCTTTGCCCTAAAGTCTACTGTATGATAATTTCATGCACGCTACACCCATGCAGAGGAAAACGGAGCGGGGGGCGAAGGAAAAGCGGATCCAATGCATCAACCTCCACACTGTGTCATACACTCAATTTCGTTCAGCCACTTCCACCTCCCATCCTTCATTCCCTCCCCGAGCAAGCATTTCATTAGGAGCACAACTCCAATTCGTTTTTTTTTTTTTTTAAGGTGACTCTCCTCTGTGCACTGATTTCTTATTCCTGACTGCTGAGTGACTGCTGCTCCACATTTAATAATTCATGAGACGCAGAAGTTAGAAACAAAATGGAATTGTTTCTTTATCTCCGTGCCGTTAGTGCCACACAAGTGTAAAACCATGAGAGGCAAAAAATTACACGTCCTTTTCCACAAATCACTGTCAAAGTGAAAATATGAAAGTATTGGATTCTGTACAGGTTCGTCTTGTGACCTTGAGCAGGCATATAGAAGAAAATGACACCCAGACCAATCAGCATTTTGCAATCAGCATGCAGTTTTCCCACAAATAAACAGTCGCTGATCTTTGTTGCATACCATACGGTATTCAGATGCACTCTGAATATTTTACAGACAGCATGAATATATTGCATAGGCTACACTAAGCGGAGGTAGAAGTGTGCTTCACTCAATGAAAGCCTTTGATGAGTGCTCAACCGAAAAATAACAATCTTATAAGAGGAAGGCAGCATACCCACATGAAAAAGAGAAAGCAGATGGAAAAATAGTCCTCACTTAACACCGGCCTTCATTAGCTCAAAAGGCAAAGCTGACACATTTCTGCTTCAGCCTTCATCAGTGTGTAAAATTTCGCACAAGGCCAGGCAAGGTGGTACTAACAGGTGATGGTAATTACCGAAAGAATGTCCTGGTAGAGCTTTAACACGGCACATATTGTGACTTGTCAAAAAGACAAAGACGTAACTAATGACATTAATGACAGCTCATTTCCATTTATGCATAACACTAAGTCATGCCAGCGAGGCAGCATGCGCTGAGCCTTTGCACAGTGATTCCCCATCAGGGTTACTTACCCTGGAGGTACTCCTGCAGTTGCCAGGGGGTGTGTGTGTGTGAGAGCTCAGCTAATCAACTCCGCTAAATTCAAATATCTCTATTTCATGAAAGCAATTATGAATCTGCAATTAATACATGTAAAATAAGGAGGATGCTATCCATAAATCTGAGTTGGTTCAGTATTGCAAGTGTCTGGAGTGTCTCTTTACCTTTGTTATCGCCTCGTTAAGCAGTAGTCTCTCTATGAAATATAATAATAGGAGATGTCACTTGTTGCAGGAAAACAACAGTGGAAACATGAATGAGATTTTGATGGAGTTTAACAACCAAAGTATTTTACAGAAAATGTATTTGATTGTTTAAAAAATTCTCAGTATCATTGATTATTATTTACCTGATTTCCCAGCTCAGGCTTCTGACCTGTATTCAAGTTGCTCCCCATGATGGAATATACGCATGGAGAGCAAGACTAATGAAGGACTAATGAATGACTATCTTATTAGAAAAGACCATGTATGTAGGGGCAGGGTGGCATGATGGTGTGGTGGTTAGCACTGTCGCCTCACAGCAAGAGCGTTCTTGGTTCGATCCTGGGTGTGGGAGCCCTTCTGTGCATGTTCTCCTCGTGTCAGTGTGGGTTTTCTCAGGGTACTCCGGCTTCCTCCCACAGTCCAAAGACATGCAGGTTAATTGGTGACTCCAAATTGTCTGTAGGTGTGAATGTGAGCGTGAATGGTTGTCTGTCTCTATGTGTCAGCCCTGTGATAGTGTGGTGACCTGTCCAGGGTGAACCCTCCTCCTCTCAACCCTCAAGAAGATAAGCGGTTAGAAAATGGATGGATAGATGTATATAGGGGCTCATAGAATAACTAACATTACCGTTCATTCATAAGCAAAAGGTATCTCCTTGATGTATAGGAAGAATATATTATAGGTTGTATAACAGTGTCAGTATGCTGCTGAAAACAGGTCATCAATCTTAACATCACTGCTCAATCAGTTGATATTTTGCCTCCCAGTCGTTCATTGATTTATTGCTTTTGACTTTATCATGTGTAATGTAATGCAATATAAACATAATAACGTTAGCGAATAGCATTAGCCTACTTCCACTTTTTTTTTTTTTTTTGTTAAAGATATTTTTTGGGGCATTGCTCTACCACTAAGCCACTGATGCCCCGAGCCCACTTCCACTTGTCTGTAGCAGGTAAATCCACTCTTGGAGCAGTAGTTTTCTGTGGGAAAATATGCTCTGGATTTCTTCCCCTCTTTAAAGATTATAAATGACAGAGTAGTGTGAAGGAGGATGACACGCAGCAGGGGGCTGCAGGCTGAAATCGAGCCCACGGTCGCTGCAGTAAGGCACAGCTTTTTACATGGGGTGCCTGCTCTATCCACTTAGCCACCAACACCCCAATTTCTCCTCCTCTTTGACATATAGTCATCGCTGTGGTCACTAAAGACCTGCAGACCTACACCTCTAATAGCAATCTAAGCCACTCTGCTCTATAATTGTCACTATAGACATACAGTGATGATGGTTAATTGCCTCGTGTGCCTCCATTGCTGGAACAATTTAAAAAGCTGTTGTTCACATCAGTCTCTTTGATCAATTTACACAGGGACACAGGGTCCAGGTTGAAAAGGTTGTCCTTTAAAGTAATGTATACAGATGGAACAGCTAAAACTAATGTGAAAAACACTAAAAATATAAAAAGTTTGGTTGGCTAAAATTTGAAGCAGTTGAAATAGTGAAGTAGAAGTTATGGATAAACAGTTAAACCAGCGTGTGTGATTCACTTGTCTGTGCTCTCTCTGCAGGCAGGTGATCGTTAGGGTAACTGTGAACACCTGAGGGTCATTTATGTTTAGGTGCAGCTGGTCGAGTAGCTCTGGCTGGTTCTCCACTCTGCTGCTGCTGCTGCTGCTGCAGCTTTAGTCTGCTCCCTTTTGATTTATGTTGGCTTAGATTTGTTCTTTTTTTTACTATGCATTAACAACCCCTGCACACACACACACATATTTTCCACTCATGCACCTACTGATGCCACTGATTTCCACACTCCACACTTTAAATACTTTTCTTAATTTAGTTTAAGAGTTCAACAAAGCTTCTTTTGTGAGTCTTCCTTCACATGAGCCAGGTCATAGTAGATCAGGACTAAACAGGTGATTTAGCGAAAAGTAATAATGGTTGTGTCTTTATAAATAACAGTTTAGAATTGAATAAGACCATTTTTCAAAAGAGTGGTGACATTTCTCACTTTTTACTCTTTTACTCAGTTTTTATGACCTATATATATATATAATATTTTCAGGTAAACAACCTACATGTGTCTGCTATCAAAAACCACATTAAGTTTTGTTGGTTAGAGAAAACAAGTCATGAGGTATTCAACCAAAAGTGGACTCTGTCTGATGTTACCATTGAAGCATTAGTTTTAACTGTAACAGTGTGGGCTACAGTTGTAACACAGCTGATATAAAAACAGCATAAAACAGTTTTCATGGCAAATTAGCAATGTTTTAGTCAAGCAACTGTTTTCACATTGTTTTCATACCAAGTGTGATCAAATAAAAGTCAATGGAATTATTAAAACTTACCAGATGTACCTCCAAACATCAGGCACAAATGTCAAATGCTTTGGCTTTGGAATAGACTTGTGAAGATGTCGGATCAGATTTTTAATTGGTACATCTCCCACTGTCATCCCTGGGCTAATGAGCTGACATCATTATTTTATTTTAACAAATTGTCATTTATATTCCAGAACAGGTTAACCTGTGATATTCAGGAGAGTAGGAGTGAAATGTTTCACATGTTTAGATAAAAATGGTCTGTTGACATGTGGTGTAAACCAACACTACGAACTTATTGTCTCATAAAAGACACCTACAGTGTAGAAAGATCCCCGTGTGCAGGAACGTTACAGTTAGCCTTAGAGACTGGGAGGTTTAACACCACCCCAGAGGAGGTCAGAAAGTGTTTGTTGTGTAATTCAGGTGAAGTTGAAAATGAGGTTCACTTTTTGTTTTACTGTCCTGTATATGAAGATATAAGGAATGTACTTTTCAGCAAAGTGGCCTCTATTATGTTGATTTCTTTTAGTTGAATGATCACAAAGGAAATTTGTGGCTGAATTTCTTTGCCAAACGTGGGACAGAAGGCAGAGTATTCTGTTTCTGGATTTAAATAATATTTACTTTTGATTGTTACTGCAGTGTCATTATAATGCTGTCTTGTAAACACATTAGTACGGTGGCCGAGACCCGCCATAGCTGCAAATAAAAAAAACGCTGCAAATAAAAAGAAACGCCGCGATTCAAATAAAAAAAGCATTGACGCAAATAAAAAAAGCAACGATGCAAATAAAAAAGCCACAACGGAAGTGAATTACCGGGGACTATTATTGCCGATGCACATGTTTTTTATGTGAAGAAGAAGAAAGAAGAAGAAGAAGAAGAAGAAGAGAGGAAAGTAACAAGAAGACGAAAAAGAAAAAGAAAAACAAACGAAAAACTAAGTGTGCTATATATGGTTAGGCCATGTAGCCCCAGGTTTGATATGAAGCTGAACTGGAGGATGCTGGTCTTCCTCTATCTGTATACTATAGACGAATTCGGTGATCGATTTGTGTATGCCGCCATCTTGCGGCGGCGCCATTGCTGCAAGTGACATGTGTCAGTCATCAATTCATTATGCTGTCATTGTGAACTGACTCTCTACAATGACAGCATCATGAATAGCTGGGTTGATGTTAGACAGTGGCCTCCGGTAACTGATGAAGGTATCTTAAATGAGTTCTGATATTAATTTAGAAATTAATCATCTGTTTGAGCGATAAGCAGGAAAGATTACAGTAATAGGGAGATAATAGACTGTATCATTAAACACTGTGTAATATAACGTTAGTATACATTACGTGTGCTGACATTAGCAAGCTAGCAGTGTGACATTTAATCATTATGGAGAGGCTACATGACCATCACATCATATTGAAGGTGATCAATATTGATCGCCTTCAATATGATGTGATGGTCGTCTAAAAGGTGATGTAAAATTTGCCCGACCCATCCGGAGCTCAGGTAATTTTGACCCTCAATCAGAAACCTGTAATTGCCGTTTTTCTGGTCATCGGAGGCCAGGCGATCAATAAAATAGTCTTGAATACCTAAAACAAAACACAAACACGTGTTGTTGTTGTTGTTGTTTTTAGTCACGTACCCTGTCCATAATGATTAAATGTCACGCTGCTAGCTTGCTAACGTCAGCACACGTAACGTATGCTAACGTTATATTACACAGTGTCTATTGTCTCCCTATTACTCTCATCTTTCCTGCTTATCGCTCAAACGATTGCTGCCATTGCTGACGACCGCAGCAATGGCGCTGCCGCAAGATGGCGGCATACACAAATCACTCGCCGAATTCGTCTATACTATACAGATGGAGGAACACCAGCATCCTCCAGTTCAGCTTCATATCAAACCTGGGGCTACATGGCCTAACCATATATAGCACACTTAGTTTTCGTTCGTTTTTCTCTTTATTTTTCGTCTTCTTCTTACGTTTCTCTCTTCTTCTTCTTCTTCTTTAACATAAAAAAACATGTGCATCGGCAATAATAGTCCCCGGTAATTCATTTCCGTTGTGGCTTTTTTATTTGCATCGCGGCGTTTCTGTTTAATTTGCAGCGTTTTTTTTATTTGCAGCGATGGCGGGTCTCGGCCACTGTACATTAGGGTCGGGCACATGCAAGTGTGCATGACACAAAAATTAAAATCAATCAATCAGTCATGTACCAGGTGGTGCATTTAAGTCTTTCCTTGACAACTTATTACACCTACATACAGTAGTTATCAAATTTGAATGATGGAAGTTGTTAAAATACAATACAGCCCTAATCTGATTTAGAATACGATGAATAACATCTGGCTTGTGCTTAATTGTGCGCTGACCCCTAGAGGGTCAACGACACAACACTCCGACCTCGTTACATATTGACGTGCTTGATCATGGACTTTCCACATCCACATATGACCTGCAAGGTACCCTGGGTGCATTGGTTGTTGACGTTCTGGGACGCCATGTCAAGTTCTGCCTGTGACATACATTGTCTTCTTTCCTGTTTTCACAGGAAATTTAACGTACATATAGTCTCCTTCGAAATAAACGCACTACGCCGGTACAACACTGCGGGTTGACATTTTTTTTTCCTTCAACAACAAATGCACATGGTTGGGTTTAGGCAATAAAAGCATGTGGTTAGGTGGAGGAAAAAAGAACAGGGTTTGGCTTGAGAGTCTTATGGGACGTGACCACCGCTCTCCTGGGTGTCTCCAAGTCGGTGTTTGTTGGATTAATACACCACTTCTCCCGCCTGACCCACTCTGACTTTTGCCGCCTTGTTTTCATCCTTGTCCAGCCGCGTCTTCCCCCCCCCCCACAAACACACACACACACACACACATTAAAGGATGCCTTTTTTGGTTGGTTTCTGTTGCCGCAAGCGCTGGATTTCAATGACTTCAGAGTGAGACTGGGTTCTCTAGGCACATGTGTGCTTTGGCGTTGCTTACAGACCAGACCTTGCATGCATGACATGGTCCTAATATTCACTTTGTATGTGCAAAACTGTTTTCAAGATGCCATCCCCTGCAGAGTGGACAAATCTTTTGGATATCTCTCAGAGATGTTTACTACTGACCACACATACATGATGACATCAAGAGAAAATGTGCATGTGAGGGACACTGTGAGCTATTTTTAGTGGGTAATATTGTCTTTAATTCCTCTATTGCTGTTCAGTGGAGTAAAAATTGAAGGAAAAGAGCAGACTAACAACAGTAGGAAGATTGACCTGAGGACTGCCTGAAGTTATGATGAGCAACCTAGGTTCAGTAGTGTGAGGAGCTGTGCACACAGGTTTTTATTGGATCTGCTGACTTTCTCAAGAAATACACGACAAAATATTACAAATGATTTGCTTTTGAATGTATTAAACTTCCACTGTCTTTAGGCTTCTGCAGTAAAAGTAGAAGCCAAAGCACTTTTTGAAAAATAAGTAATATCACAAAAAAAAAAGTAATATCGAATTCTACCTGTGGAACAAAACTCATTTGTAATGTGAAGTGACTGAAAATACTTTTCAGAGATCTGAAAGGAGCTGCTTAGCAGGCATTAACGATTCTTCGAATGGTGAGGTTTATGGGCAGCCTGTAGCGGCAGGACAAATCGGGATGGGAAGCTGGGAAGTAATACAGCACCTAAGTCATGCTTTTTCCCACTGGACGAGTTTCTTCAGGCTAGCAATGCTGATTACCTCTGCTTCTGTTCTGTCTGGGTTTTTGTCATTCTCTATCTTTGTTTTTCTTTTTCATCTATCCATCTGTCTTATCTTAGCGGCTGCCGTTGGACCTGTTTCCCTTTAAGTCTTTTGTAATGAGCTGTGGAGGAGTTGGTAAAGCAAAACACGATGCATTATTGATTCCAGCTATGGAACTCTGAAGTTGTTAATGGCTCGGGTTCTCCATGAGACATTTAAGTTGTAGATCATAGTCAAAGAGGCTGTGCAAGACCATTGAGGGCCTTGTCAAGAGTAAAGCCGGCAGATGGGAGTTTATGATTGAACATTATTCCAAAGCACCAGCACCACATAAAAGCATTATCTACAAGCTTGGCAGACGTCTTCATCTGGATCCGTTCCAACATGAAAAGAAACATGCATATTGTGTTAGCCTGTTGTGCACCGCCGGATGTTGTTTCCAGAGCGGAATAAAACCCTGAAAATAAGCAGCTACTGTAATCTTATTTATAATGCTGACACCAGGCACTGTTTCCATGCCAAAGCTTCGGGTGACCATAAATATCTGTGTGATGTAAAATAATCGTACCCCTTCAATATGTAACTTAAAATTATGTGGTGATGTGGTTAAACATTTATTCTCCTGCTGACACTGCTGTTGCTTTGGTTTCTCACTGCCTCAAAAGTAATGCTTTTTATTTTTTTGTTTATTTTACTTTTGTGTACTTGAGCCCTATGAGTTGGAAAATTACCAAAAATAAATAAATAAATGTAGTGCACCTGTTGTGGTTTTGTGGTTTTGTACCAAGTTTTAAAATGGCAGGTTTCCATATTTTTCAATTATTTACATTATAAATAGCATTTAGCTCAGCAATGGACAAAATTATTTCAGGTGTCATAAATATAAGCCAGTTAGAAGTGACAAACACTGGATAAATGGTGTATAACCAGTATTGGAAGAGTTAATTTTACTCCACTACAGATTACTGAATACATGCTCAAAAATGTAATTTGTAATCTATTCCATTAGATTACTTAGGCTGCTGTCAGACCTAGAGTTGTCTTGCTTTGGTCCGAATCAGGAACTAATTTTGTTACAAAATTGCATAATTGCCTAGAGTTGGTTCTTGTTCTCACAGCAGCATTTACAAGCGGACCAAATAAAATGCCTTGCACAAGAAAGCTGCTCTTGATTGGTCAGAATTTCCATGTGGGAAAAATCCAGGAAGTAAACAAAACGTTGAAGAAGAGTACACTTGCAAGATAAATGTGACACTTTATAATGTCACAATGGAGGGACAACTACGCAGGTTGATTTTAGCGCTGCTCATCGTGGACTATATTGCTGTCAGTACAGGAGGAGGTGCACATTAATAATCCTCATGTTTAACCCAAACAGTGTGTCATGTGACTGCAGTTGGTTCAGATCCAGGTCAGAACACGTTCTCACCACAAACGAACCGCACCAGAGTTGGTTTGTAACCGGACTGAGACCACCTCTTCAAGAAGGTCTTAGTCCAGTTGTTTTGGTGCACACCCGAGTATGATTGCTGTGGTCACACCTGCCCAAATGAACCGCACTTAGGGGGCAAATAAACTTGAGTTTGATTGAACTGAACCAAACAGGGCAGGTGTGAAAGCATCCTTAAACCAACAGCCTGTTAATACCTGGTATTAACATGTCTTGGGTGATCCAATCACAAGTGGAGAGCACTAAATACAAGTATAAACAATCACCTAATCAGGCTGTACCGACACAACTGCTAATGTGACCAGTGAGCATGCCAGTGAACATCTAGCGAGAGCGTGGACGTAATAACAGTAGACAGGGCCCTTTGACCTTCCAGAGAAAGTGATGTAGGCATTGGCAAAATCTCAATACAAGTGGTCAGCTGGACACGCGATAGAGACAGGTGTGAATAGTGATGTGTCTCGGTTCTCCAGGCTCTGATTAACTTTGGATTACTTTTTGAAACTTAGTTCAAAATCATCTTCCTAGGCTAATTTGTCTGGGCCTTATATTTCCATGCCATGTTCTCGATAACACACTATAATGAAGTTGTAAGCAACTATAACGTCTTCTGTGGGCACCCATAAGTGTAAGCTGGTGTGTAAACAGATAATGACTGACAAACCAGTAAAACAGAGCTGTATCAATTTAGATTATGTCTTCATAAGAGAGATAATGAGTTTTTGGTTTGTTACCAAAGATGAAAAGTTAAGACTTGTTACCTACACTGTCTCAGTGAATCTGACAAAATCATCCACTGTTGACTGATATATTACAGCACCAAGTAGACTGGCGCTTACCCTACAGTACAAGCCCTATTCCATTGTTTTGTTGACTGTGACTGCTATTGATATCCAATCGTCTGAGCGGCGAGCAGCCACCGTCAGTAGCTCAACAAATTAAAATCCTCTGAACCTCACCGAGCTAGGAAGGAAAAAGGTAAACAAACAAACTTCTTGGGGAAATTGACGATGCCACAGGTCAAGTGCCTGCCTGAATTTATGAGTCTCACTGAGGAAGGATGTGGGCGTTTGAGTGAATAATCGACCGAGACACAGAAAATCAGTTCATAATGAACAACAGAAAATTGTGTACTCGATAGTTCCAAATATGTTCCCTATTATTTAAGCTTCTGTTTGTGTGATATTGTATTTTGGATCAGTTCTGTAAAAATGTTATGTCTTGGCTCTTGTATAAAAACACATCAACAAGTTGAGAATGTTTTTATTTTCTTTGTGAAAGTATGTGATTATTTCTTATTCTTCATAAGCAATGGCTGCTACAAGTTGCTGCTGACTTCCAAGTCAGTCTATTTTTAAGAGAGCTAACAGTATTTTTTTAATAATTAAACTGTATTCTGTATATCATAAGATTTAAATTTTACTTAGACATAGCTCATAAATACTTATGTACAGAGGATATGATGAAAGTGCGGTCAAAACAATGACAATGACATGAATGTCTTAATACAATTTTCAAGTGTTTACCCAAACAGTAAGCCAGCTCACTGTATGATTTACTTTTTTGTGAGGATTTTAATTTTCTTTATTTTCTAGTCCTTTTGAAGTTAATAATGAAAATTTCCCCCAGGATTTTAGGTTGTTTTTTTTTTTCCAGCGTAAACTGAGATTGGCATCAAGATGACACAACTCAGCTGGAAGAAGTTTCAGTAGCCAGTAAGAAGCTTAAACATTGTGACACCAACAGCAGCATCCAACTCCAAAAGTTTCAAAAGTGCCTTCAAATTGCCATTTACAGAGATTTAGCTGATAATTACAAATGAACAGGCAGTGAGCAACACTTTGCAAACCACATCTCTTTATGTTTGTGTATTAGTTTGCTTACACTTCAACTAGGCTCCATTTTCCACCAGCACAATGTCTCCTTTCACTGTTATGCCGACGACACACCAATTCACCTTCCGTTTCCAGGGGATTCCAGATTTATCACATCCAACCTTAACTGCCTCCAGGAAGTGAAATCCTGGATGGCAAAAACTGTCTTCAATTAAATGATAACAAAACAGAAGTTATTGTTTTCAACGCCATAAACAGCAGAGTCAGCCACTTAGGACCACTCACATCATGCGTTCATACCCATGCCAGGAGTCTTGGTGTCATTTTTGACTCTGCTCCTGAATTTGACAAGCGAATCAAGTCTGTGGTGAAAGGTTGTCCTTTTCAACTACAAAACATTGCAAAACTCCATTCCATCCTCTCTCACAATGACATGAAAAGTGTAACCACTGCATTAATCACCTCAAGGCTGGACGATTGCAACTCTCCGTATCTGAGTGTCGGCCAGTCATCTTTAGCCCTGTTTCCACTGAGCAGTGCAGTACAGTACAGTTTAGTTGAGTATGCTTTTTTTTCCCGTTTCCACTGTGAAAAGTTGTGGATGGTACCAATGGAGTCCGTTGATTGGTCAGTAGTGGACAGTCACTTTGCTCAGGGATGAGTTGTGGCTGGTTTTAGAGTTTTATTAGTAGACTGTAGCTATAAAATGAAAGGATGTTTTGCTGCCTCTTGCAGCAGCTGTAGTTGGAGAAAAATCAATGCACAAGTTGACTTTGTGAATCCATCAGCACACCTTAAATTTCACTGTGACAAATTTGTCAGAGTAAATCACTGTAGCAACTTTGACTATTACTTTAGTTTTTATATGACATACACTTTTAGTAATAGGTGGATCTTCAAGCATTTATATATGTTAATTTCGACCAAGATATGTAAATAGCATATATCCCAATCCTCACTTGGAGAAAAAAAAAGCGCTGCGGAACATCGTTCTGGCAACACTAAACCCCCGAGCTTGCCTGAGAAGGACTAAATGCACAAACCCATTGTTTTTAAATATCCCATCAAGAGAGACTCTCACTGCAGCCTGTTCTATTTTGTTCTGAAAATGTTGGCGTGCAACTATGTTCTGTGGACAATAAATGAGGTGCAGACTTCCCTCTGTGTCACCAGTAATGAGGAAATACAGTGAGTGCTGGACGGAGCAGTGAGTGACAACGACCCCACCTACATTTAAGGGTACTGTTTGCAGTGGAAACGTTAGGGTCTAGGTACCATGTCTGAAGGGTTACTTTGGATTCCAAAGGTACCATACTGAAAGCGTTTGGTGGAAACTGGGTTTTTGTCTCGCCTGCAGCTGGTGCAGAATGCTGCAGTGAGACTCCTCACAGGTGCCAGAAAAAGAGACAGCATTGCACCAGTGCCAGCATCCCTGCACTGGCTATCTATCAAATACAGGATTGATTTTACAGTTCTTTCATTTGTTTTTACAGCCATACATGGGCTGGCACCCCAATATATTGCTGATCATATCTGCCCCTATTCCAGCTCCCGACGTAGTAGATCTAAAGACCAATGATCGAGGCTAGTGGGTAGGGGGGATCATGCCCTTGTGGTAGTTGCTTCAAAGCTTTGGAATAGTCTTCTGCTCTCAATCAAATGCTTCCCGTCCATGGACACTTTTAAGACAAATATTAAAATGTATATGTTTTCAGTGGCCTTTGGTTGTTTGTAGTGGTTTTAATACTTGAGTATTTTAAATCTTTTTTACATGTAGTTGTTCTTACCGGTGTCAGTCTGTTTTCTATTTGGGTGCATTTTATATTGCTATATATTTGTGTGTCATTCTTTTATTTTGTACAGCACTTTGGTCAACTGCAGTTGTCTTTAAAAGTGCCATATAAATAATTTGATTTGATTTATGTTGGTGCACACATGTGTAAAACTCCTACGCCAAATTTGTGGAGCATGAAGTAGACCCCGCAGAATTGGGGAACTAATAAACCCTCCCTAAGGTGCTGGTGTTGCTGAAACTGATCGCAGTGTTCCACTCAGCTCTGCATCTGTGGGAGTCAGAAATTATAGATACCTACCAGGCTACATCTGGGGAGTGTTATGGCCCTTGCTGCTGCTCACCCTGTCCCTGTGATTTATGTCCCCGTCATGATGCCATGTGGTCATAGCGAATGGATCAAAAATCCAGGAAATTAAACTTTAGACCTGCAGGTGCATTATTATTTTTCACCAAATTCCATGCCAAAAACAACTCACCTGGGGCTGTATATAGACAGGGCATGGCACGGCTCCCATTCAGACTGGGAACAATTGCAGATGGCCTCAGCAGGGACTAAGCCCAATGACCACTAAGGTTATCCCACTACTAAAATCAATAGGAGCAGGTATAATGGATGCTCTGTGGGCCTCAAATAGCTGAGCAACTGATTTACCATTAACAGGTGCAAAGTGGTGGCAGAGCAGGGGCGAGAGTTTGTGCTGTAAAATAAATGAAGAAAAGGTACAACTTCCCAGCCCATGCATAAATTTGCCAGTTTGACTGAAGTTACAATACTGCTGTTTTGTTTCTGTAACCACT
This sequence comes from Epinephelus cyanopodus, assembly GCA_026686955.1. Classification (NCBI taxonomy): domain Eukaryota; kingdom Metazoa; phylum Chordata; class Actinopteri; order Perciformes; family Serranidae; genus Epinephelus; species Epinephelus cyanopodus. Next base: position 23,376,053 of record CM048932.1, on the reverse strand, counting down.
TCCACATTCTTCTTGGCTGAGCAAAGGCTAAAACACAAAATAAGGCATGAAATGCGCCAGCTGCAATTGTTTTGACTAAAGTAAAATATGCTGCCGAGAGGTTTGGGTTGTGGAACAGATCTGCATTTTCTCCAGCTGATTTGATTGATTTTATGGGATGTGTGAAACTGCCTGAGTTTTGATGGGGGCAAAATCGAAATACCATGACCAATCGGGATGACTGAAGGTTCTACAAATTCAGCCTGTGTGTCACCAGTGACTCGCACCAGCTAGTCCTGCTACAGCTCCAGCATGTTGATGTATCGTTTGGTGGTTTAATATTGATTTTTGGAAAGAGCATGATGCCGCTCTGGGAGCACAGGATATTAAGATTTACACTTTGCTGCCTGTAACTTTTGTAATCCATTGTCTTTATATCAGGTGGGATTATTTCCTTTGTAATTCAGATCATAGTGAAGAGAAGCTGACTAAGGCATACTGTGGTCGAGCATGACGTGGCACTAAACATATGGGTCTGCAAACGAAGACAATTTATCAGAATCCATACTAAAACAAAGAACGCGCTGCCGTCCACCTCCTCAAACGAGGCTGAAAAATGAAAGATGACTCACAGTATGGAAAATGCTTCATGATTAACTACACCAAAAAAAGAAGCAGCAAAGAGGTGTTTGATTAAAAGTAATTTCTCTGTCTCAACTGTCTCCACTCTGATGAGGTGTGTCTACCTTAAATTAAGATTATATAAACCAATTTAGTGTCGTCAATGGAAATTACACATTAAATGATTGGCATTTAAAGCTTCAGTGAGCTGAGCATAACATTCACTAAGGAGAGGTTTTTTTGTGTTCAGTAATTTTGTCATCAACACAAAGACACTGGCTTTGTAAGTGATGTACTTTTCTAAACAAGTATTAAGGTAAGCCATTTCATTATCTTGCACCTAGTCAGTGTTGGTTTAGCATCAGTGGTTTTTAAATTCAGAGTTCAGACTTCACACATTCTTAAAAAGCACCTGTAATTAAAAAGCTGGGCCTGAGTGCTTGAAAGGGTCGCGCTGCATTTAGATGAAGAGCACTCCAAGACAGTAAATGTTGATGATGTTTATTATGCAGCGCAGCTTTTAAGCCCGTTAATGGCCACATATGATGGACTGACAGTCAACCTGCTGATTGACCTTTGACTTACTGCTGTAATCAAAATGTATCTGTGCACCCACACTCCACCCACAGAGTGACTGGATGAGATTTGGATACGGAGCTTATTTGGCGTTGCCTGGGAGAAACAGAAGCTGCAGGGAGAAGCTTCTGTTGTTTCCTAAAGCCTTCCAATATGTGAGCTGAATAGTTTCACCGGGGGACTCCATCCATTTACAATGTCAGCCCCTTTTCATTTCCAGAAGACACTCTTAACCTTGTTTTTCTTTTGTGTTATTTTTAAAAATCAACTCATTACAACCCAGTCAAGAAAATGTTGGCAATATATGTTTGTGCAAACCAAGGATACATTACATTTGTACAAATGTATGTTTCATATGTATAACATCATTTTTAGAGTGAGATATTATATGAACTGAATTTGTCATCAGTAGGTGGAGGGGATGGGATGGAGTGGCACTTCTGTGAGACGCCTACCAAGCTGGAGAACACTGTTGGAACCCAACAAACAGCAAAACTGGTTGTTCTTTAATAAGGTATTGCTATGTTTCCAGTGGCTTTTAAGCCTCCATGTGTGGGAATTTTTTTAGCCACCCACAGCTGTTTTTCCACCAAGTATAGGGCCCCAAAAAGCAGTTGTTTTTACAGAGACATTGACAGCTTCTCCAGCAGTGATTGTGTCCCGAAAACCGTGCTTTTTGAGCCATGACATGATCTTTTCCTAACCATAATATGGTTAAAAAATGCCTAAACCTAAACACACGCTAACCACACAACGTATCCCGTATCCATTTTGTCAGTGGACCTAAATGTCAAAATATGACACATTAGGTAGGCTCCTGTGTTGGTTTTGAACATTCAGGGATTGTTTCTCATTGTGTATTTTGAAAAGAAATGTCTGTTTTCACAGGAAACATTAGGTTCATTCTCATTACATGCATACAGTACTTTTCAAAATAACCTTACAACGTAGGTAAAACACTTCATTCTTACCTTACTTCCCTAAGTTAACAGAAGTCCATGGTTAGGCTCATAAAAAAACATAATGGTTTGGCTTAAAATAAGTTTGGTTCTCACTGATGTAATGAATCAAAATAGTTCCACTGAGTTTTGGTTTCACATGGGTAAATGAACAGCGGGCCCCCAGAGGAAAGTTAATGTTTATATGGACACATTACGCAGTTAACATAATGTTATGCACTGAGTGTAAAGTTACGTAGCTGTGGTATAGTCAATTAAAATTATGTAGGTTACATTTCCGATAAGTAACATGGTGACAGTGTGTCACCAACATGGTGTACCCAATCCCCTTGGAAAGTCCTGTGTCTGTTTGACCCATCCACCACCCAAACTTTTTCGCCTTGCATAAACTTCCCATCTCATAATTGCCTTGCCAATTACTGGCCCATGATTATGTGGGTTGTACAAATTGTGATGTGATACTTTTTGTAGGTATATGTACGAACAAGGCGGCACAGTGGTGTGGTAGATAGCATTGTCACCTCACAGCAAGAGGGTTCCTGGTTCAATCCCAGGTGTGGGAGCCCTTCTGTCCAGAGTTTGCATGTTCTCCCTGTGTCATCGTGGGTTTTGTCCAGGTACTCCAGCTTCCTCCCACAGTCCAAAGACATGCAGGTTAATTGGTGACTCTAAATTGTCCATAGGTGTGAATGTGAGTGTGAATGGTTGTCTGTCTCTATGTGTCAGCCCTGTGATAGTCTGGCGACCTGTCCAGGGTGTACCCTGCCTCTCACCCACTGTCAGCTGGGATAGGCTCCAGCCCCCCCGCAACCCTCAAGAGGATAAGTGGTTAAAAATGGATGGATGGATGGATGTACGAAGAGTGCATGAGAATGGCCTGAACCACAGCATTAAAGAAACATGAAGTTTCAGTCCGCTACATAGTGATGTAAAAATGTAACCAGAAACAGTCAATGCCAACATAGTTTTGGCGACCGGAGACTTATCAAGTTCAAGGCACAGCAGGTATCCTGGCAGAAACTTGGACATTCTGCCGTTATTCATAAAGGAAAAGATAAATTTATCAATATGCTCAAGGCAATGATCTTTTCACATGTTCCCTACTATGAGAATACACATGCTACGACCCCATAAAGTGTTTGTGCTGATCGATGAAGCAGCAGACCTTGTTCATACACAGTCATGGACACAGTATCTGCAACCTTCACACATTACACAAGGGCCCGTATGCATGGACAATTCTTCCTACCTAATGAGAAGGTAGAAATAGCATAGGTGTAATAACAGGGAGGCTGAAGTGTAGCAGAGAAACTTTTCTTAACTTGTATTCTACAGAATCTCAATGACAGCAGTCTGACTTAGTGCAATGTCCCCGACACATTAAGTCAGACACTGAACTAGGACAAAGAAAGACACGTAGAGACAGGAACTAGACAGAGAGTAATGGAGAGCCATGGGTTGCATAAGGTAGGGAGAGCACTAAAGTTTCTAGGCGCTCAGCTATATTGCTGTCCACAGTTTTTTTAGGGTTGCGTACTTTAACTTCTTCCCCCATATTTTTTGCACAGGAAATAATTAGGTAGTTAGAATGAGAATAATGAGGGTGAGTTTTGGGATTGAGCTTGGAGAGTAACACAGTCGGAATAATTTACATGATTTCCACAAAATCCTTTCATTGTGTAGCATAAAAGTTTAGAGTAACTGATTGCTGAAGTGTAAGGCACAATCATTACACTAAATAATGGATGCCTGCGTAGCAATTAAAAGGGCAGAGGCGCCCACAGGATTTCCATAATAAGTTGTGTTTTCCTCCATTTACTGTGATCACAGTCGAAGTGTATGAATGCTTTCAACTTCATCATCACTGAGGCCAATTTGTTCAGGTCACATACACAGTTTAATTATTTAATACACATTTTTTTTTCTTATAACGTTGCCATGTTAATGGAACTTTGTATCTCAGATTTGAACCTGGTCATTTTGAAACAACATTATTATTATAATTATTCTCAGTGTTTTGTTGAGCAAAATAAACAGAAGTGTTTTTGTTTTTTCAGATGGAAAAAAATCATCCATTCACATTAAAATCCAGAAGTATGCTTTGCTGTAATTGAAAAGAGAAGGGCCACGTCTGCCTCCATAACAAATGTAACATCGTTTTTTAACCAAATGTTGTGAATCTTTCTAAGCCTGTAGATGAAAATCTGTATTCAGCTCCTTCTGCTGAAAAGTTTACGCAGGATTTTTCTAAAAAAACAAAATGCATGGACTTATACAAAAGTAAGCAAAATCAGAAAGCAAAATCGATCACATGGATAAAATGGTAAATGGTTAATGGACTGCACCTGTATAGCACCTTTGTAGTCTTCCGACCACTTAAAGGGCTTTTTACACTACACCTTACATTCACCCATTCACAGGCACATTAACACACTGGTGGCCAAGGCTACCATACATGGTGCCACCTGCTATTCAGTAACAACTCTGCACTCTTGCACACCAGTGGAACAGCCATTGGGAGCAATTTGGGGCTTTGTATCTTGCCCAAGGATACTTCGACATGTGGACTAGAGGAGCCGGGGATTGAACTGCTGGTCTTTTGATTCTACCTCTGAGCCACAGCCGCCCCAAAAATGCTTTAAAAGTTCAAAATATCCACACAAGACATTTTTAAAACCTTTGAACTCCCCTGTACTCATATTGTTGTATATTTTGCACTCTTATCTGTACAATACGTTTTCATGCTTTTGTGGTAGTTTATCCAGCTTAAGATATTTTGTTGAGGAAGCAGGGATTATGTCTCAGGTAACTATGTTCCACGAGCCAGGAAAAGGGTGCGTACTCTCCACAAAAATATGGTTTTTTTCTGTACTTATTTGTACAAACTGGTAGAAAAAGATTTCTGCACACTTTGCAGTGTTCCACTTTATTGTTGAGCTTTCGGTCTATTTGACCATCAGAGAAAACATAAGGCAGCAATGGACAGGCAGGTCAAAGCAACTAATCTCAGTCCAATCACTGGCAGTATGCAACACATCTGTGCACTACGCTGGTGAAGCTCCACCTCCTGGGAGTTGTAGTTTCCTTACTGTACTGAATGGCATACTGTGAGGAGTACAAATAGAAGCCATACTTGTCATGCAATACCAGAATACAGAAATACTTTTGAGATGTGTGCTGTATAGATTTGGGGATCTCGGATTAATGATGGCTTTTCCCTGATTCCTCTCAAAGCCCCATTCACTATGTGATTAAACTGTAATATTATATCTTAGATGTTTTTTGTAGTCAGTCACTGTGTTCCACCCCTTTCTTGTATTCTGGTATTGATGTTTCCAGCACCTTGCCAAGACCAAGCTGGGTGGAGCGGTGGTTGTCCTGCATCACAAGTTGTACTTGTACATTTTATATTGTATTGTTGTAAAAAAAAAAAAAAATCAAGTTCTTGCAGAGGAAACATCATTTTCACTTTTATGCTTATTATTCCCACATTTCTGGGGGGCGTAGGCGCCAGGACCATAAGCAGCAGGCATCCAAGAGGAAGCTGTGAAAATCACAGACACAGCGCAAACAAAACTCAAATATAATGAATCTGGAGTTTCACTTTTTGTTTTGCAGTTTTCAAACAGCTGACAATTCCTGCATAGTATACCTTTTCAACTGAGCACTTTCTCATTTGCTACCTGCCTGTTTGTGTCCTGGTTTGTTTGTTGTTATCATGGTTGATGTGCAGCTTCACTCGTTTCCATCCCCATTCTTGTAGAACGTATTGGTGGATCTTTGTGACATGCAAAACCTCTTCTTACAAAACAATTAACAGTTTGGCTAATTGGGATGGGTAAACACACTCAAATACGCTGTCTGCTTGCTTTCTGTTTGCCAAATTCTCAGATCCCAACTGCCACTCATGTCGCATTGGCCTGACACAGGGAGGCTGCCAAATTAGCAGCCGAGGTGTGCGACCGAACCAGACTGTTCCTGGCAGCTCTGGCACCAAAACCAAGTTGAACTTTTTTTCCCTGTGATCACAGTACTCTCACAGAGGCAGTGTGTCCCTTTAATTAAATGTAGCACAATACAGACCCAAAGCTTATCGCAGAAACAGAACAAGGAGTGAAGAGCGTACTCACATATGTTCACTGCTCAGTGCAAACAAAGACAAACAGGAGTACAAATGGATGAATGCAGCTGTATCCCAGTCGGCACTACCTACAATAAGCTGTTGAAAAGTCATCGGCCATATGGAGACAAAACTCCATCTCCTACATTATTGCTTAATTCTCATGTTTTCCTTCAGGCGAAAGATAAACTTTAAGATTTACAGTTCAGTGACTTACAATATCTCATTTCTCTTTCCTCTGACATTCAAGGTATTTAAATATGAAGGTAGTCGCAGTGCATTTTCAGTAGCAAAGGAGAGTTACACGATATAATGTGTCCTTGTGGAAGGTGTAGTAGTAATGAGGTGTGTATTACCTGATGGGAATGTCAGTCATCGTGGGTTTTATTTGAGGTTGCAGATATTAAAAATGCACTCACTGTATTCTGTTTACCACGCTGTGACTGTAAGTGGCTAAATCACGAACTCAATTATAATGAACTTAACATATTTCGATTATACTGCACTTATACCTGCTTAGAAATCCTGCGCACACACACACACACACACACACACACACACACACACACACACATATCCTTGTATGTTTACTGTTGTAATTAAACAGGTAATTAAAACCTTAACACTGAAACCAAGTCAAACAGTCCTTGAAAAAAAATGCTTTTTTTTCCACTTTTCACAGAGACAGTAAACACGCACGTGTACACACACACACACACACACACACACACACACACTGATATTGTCTTAATGGATGAATGATGACAGTGGTGACTCATGCAGATATACTCTAATTATCTGCTATCACTATCAAGTGTTTATTTATTTATTTTTATTTTTTCAAGTGCCATTTACACAAACAAAAAAGTTCAGTTACGACAGGAGTCTGGGATGTGTCAATGGTGGTAGAGTACAGGCTAATAATCTGTTGGTTTTTTGAGTGCATGTGTGTGTGTGCAAAATTATCTGCCTCTCTGACTGCATCATCACAGAGTAGGGACTGTGTCATTTTCATTGTTTTTAAATCTAAGCAAAGATAAAAAGTTATAAATGTGTGTACTGGCGCAGATCTACCTATCCAACAGGGGACTGTGGTATCATTAGGGACATTCTCTTGGGGGTCGGAAACAGAGCTGAACCATATGTTTCATTTTTATAGACAGTGAGACCCTTCTCAGCCTACATTTGTTACACTTTTATGAATACAACAGAACACAATAGATACATTTTTTTCTCTTATTAGGATTTTCTTTTTTACCTAACTTTTGTACAATTTCTGTCCTTGTATGGTTTGACCTCCATCTTGATACAATATATTTTTAAATGTAGATGTCGACTGACATATGGGATGATGAATTTCATATGTTTTATAAATCAAGACTTTTTGGATATTGTGAAGAATGGTTTTTGTATTACTAGTTTTTTTTTCTCTGCGTACTATTTTTTATGTAATTGTTTATTGTCAATTCTTTTATCACCCTTAGTGGTTTTATATGGTTGACCACACCTGCCATCATAGAGCTTGTCAGCCTGTTGCTGTGCATTACGTATAAATATTAAACTTCTGTGGCATGGAGTTACTGTGTTACTGAAGTAAAGTGTTATTATTGGTTCAGTGTTACAATAATAAGTTTCCCTTTGACAACTGATGGGAACATTAACAAATCCTAACTTAACTTAAAGCTAATGAGTTGAATGTGCTTAAAGGGATAGTGCACCCAAAAATGAAAATTCAGCCATTATCTACTCACCCATATGCTGAGGGAGGCTCTGGAGGCTCTATCCTTTTACGTTTATTCATGGTTATGATTACATTTGCAAATTAGTTTTCATTTATTTATTTTGTTTTTATGGTGATGGATGCTCACCAGTAGATTTTTTTTTTTTTTTTTTAATTTAGATAACAATTTAATTTTGAGCATGTTTGAATCTTGGGGGGATGTAACCCTCCAAATATATATTATTCTGCCTTGACTTAATGGAATTTCAGGCTGAAACTACATTTTATAAAAAAAAAAAAACTTGAGTGGGAAAAGGAACTGAACATCATGACTTCAAAAGAAGAATTGCATCATATGTGTGTAGCACTAAAGACACCCACAAGTTCACATGGACAGAATTTAATTGGAAAAATCTAATTTGCTTCTTTATTACACCTAACATAAAAAAAACAAACAACCACTAAATGAAAATTACATATCCTCTCCAGTTGCCCCAAAACAGAGCCAGCCAAAATGAATTCAGTATTCAATGACATTATTAGGATAATCTCCAAGAAGTGCTTCATTTTATACCTGGGTAATATAACTTAAGTGGTGCTGAAGGAAGATAATTACTTGGTCAAAATCCTACTCACAGCTGGCAGGAAGGCCATTACAAGAAACTGGCTTGAAACAGACCCACCCAGACATAGACAGTGGTTAGATGTAGTACAAGAAATATTTGAGATAGGGGAAAATGACTCATTCTGCATGAATGAAAGAAGATGAATTTGAAATTTGGGGAAGTAGATTAGGTTTAGAAATAAGGACATTAGCACTGTATGATTTTATTGACAAAACAACTTTTGGTCAAAAGTTTTAAGAAGCAAAAGCACTGTATATTCATTAAACTGTAACCGCCTTTGTGCAGTTGGTCAATTACAACCCAGTGCACACTGACCAGCAAATTCTTTTGTGCACAGGGAGTTTGCTTTTACACAAGGTGACATGAAAAGGTGGATTCAAAATAATGAAATTAAATATGAATTCATCAGAGTATATTGTAACCTATAAGAGATCATACCACAGTGTCAAAACCAATTACGTGATGCCTTCATTGCATAACCAGGTATGGTTGAGACAGCGTTGATGAAACTTAAATAGGACTCGGTGATCTTAAAAGGAAATATTATAACCCACACTTGTCATTGTCTCTTAGTTCAACTGACAGTCAGGCACAGATTTAAAGTAGTAAAATTGATCTACAGCATCATATATGCACAGAAATGACCAAGATAAATAAGAAAAACATCACAATACCCAGGAAATCTACAGCAAAGCCTCCTAAATAACACTGACATTTGAAATGGCACTTCTCATTACCCATCAAGACTTCATCCGCTCTCATTACAGTGGGAATCAGCAGTCAAAACTCTCCCATATCAAGAGGGTCAATGATCATGACCTACATCATACGGTGTGTTATAAAAGCTCCACATGTAAAAAAGGGGGCTGCGAAGCTAAACTGTAGGCTGAACTACTGATATACATCAACCTTTATGATCACTGATGAATATTATTTGACATCAGTGACATTTTTCATCGCAGCTTCCTGATCCAGAGGCCTCTGGGCAAGTAGACAGATTGCAGTTGGAGGGCCTGTGTCTTTTTGAAAACCTCCAGCTGTTTGAAATCAGCCACTTTTTTGAGTCTGAACAAGTCTGTTAAATCACAGTGAAAAGGTGGAATAGTTTTAAACTGATGTGGTGTGAAAGCAACGGGCATTTGATGTGCGCACATAACTAGATAACTCAATTCTGGAACCATGAACGTTACGGTCCAGTTTGTTCAGTGTGAGTTCTGCTGTTGATGGAGAAGATGTTTGATTGTGCAGATGCATTATGTCTTGGCTGGAAATGTTATAGATAAATAAGATTTGAAATGTATTTGTGTTACAGTACTGACCAGGGGCATTTCCTGCAAGGCATCATCAGATAAGAACACTTCAATTTGTGCAAATCCATTTACCAAATGTGGGCAGTCTGGGCCTCCTACACATGTGGCCCAGTGCACAGGCACCAGTTGTGGTTCGAGAGCCATAATACTTTGCCTCACCCCAAGATTCCAAATAACAAAACTTTATATGATTGAGATCTGATGTTGTTGCCTGAGATTAGGTCTCTAACTGTCCATCACAATTTTGGAGCAGCAGCAGCAGGAGACTCGGAGAGAACTTTTTCCTGCTGAGCCAAACAGCCCCAGCAAATATCAAGTATATATATCTCTAAATGCTCAAGCACTTGAGAAGAAAGGGAGACAGCTGTGTATGGCAGGCGCTCTCACGCTGCGCCATCGGTAAGCTCCTGTTTTACACACAGTTGGTTTTGTGTTTTACGACCAAAAGCTATTCATGTAAATGGAACTCTTAGTTTGGTTACAGCTCAACCAACTGTGAAAGAATGGATGATAAAGTGTGTGATTTTAGATGAGGTGGTGGACTAAAGGACACACCTGGATAAAACTGATAATCAAGTGCCATTTACAAAAAAGTTCCTAAATGGCCCAGTTAGGTTAGGAGTCTGAAATATGTCAATGGTGATAGAGTACAGGCTAATAATCTGCTCAACAAAGATAAAAAATTTTAATGTGTGTATTTGTGCAGGTCTACCTATCCAACTGGGGACTGTGGTTCCATAATACCAATAACAGTCCACCGACAGTCAATACAGTTCATTTTAACTGATCAAAAGAACAGTTGGCAACGATTAGTGTGGTGCTGAACATGCATCATTTTTTAATATTGCACAACAAATGTAACTTTACTTTAGTTCAGCTGTTAGTTATGATGCAGAATAAATAAGGGACTGTACACAGAGCTGTTAGATCAGTTCAATATGTATTTTGTTTTTCATAAGCGGCAACCTCCAAAGCTAAAAATGAAGCCAACACAGAAGCGCCACAACTGCAGGTCCTTGAACGGTCACTTGAGGCTCTTTCAAGAACCAGTCAGTAGACCCCCATGTTAAAATGCCAAAATTTACAGCGGAAATAAACATGTTTACAGCTTGAAACAAAAATCGTTAATTTCCCCCTTCATGACAACTGTACAAGGGGTTGCTTTTTATGCAATTCGTCCATTTACATTTTTAAGGCTGAAAGTGACACATAATAAAGTACGGGTTTTGAGTGAAGGATGCGAGAATTGCAGAAAATCTAACCCGTTCCAAAAGTTTTATTGATGGACCTAGTGTGCAATTGTGAACAACACAACTTGAAGTTGAAGCATTTTTAGACATGCAACAATTTCGGATGGAAAAAACAGACTCAATACACTACATGTAATTTGCAACCCAATCACCAACAAATGTTGGCATTGGATGTTTCTGCGAGCTGATGTCTCTCTAAAAAACACCTGGTTTTGATGTCACAGTCGCTGCTGGAAATGCAGTGATTTCTTGCTATAAAAAACACCTTGCTTTGTTTTTTGTTGGTCTCAAGCAGTGAGCTGCTGCTTGGTGGATGGCTTGCCTTGGTGCCGTGCCATCAACTGCTTCCTCCGGCTGCCAACTGCATAGTCAGCTCGTATACATGTAATAAGATCTGCATCACTTGAGAAATGTTGATATTATAAGCATGAAATGTTCAAATGGAATGTATCTGTGGTTTGCAGAAATGCACAATGCCAACATTTACTTTGGTCTACTAGGCTGTAATCTGTAATTTGTAAAGTGTGTCTCGAGACATTTACTGTATTTAACATTAGTGTAAGTGAAAGAGAGAGTGGCAAGCTCAGCAAAACTTTGCTGGTCAGACAGAGATTAAATAGGATTACACACACATGAAAATGAACAACAGGGAAGGAGGCATGGACAACACTGGAGGCTTTCCGCAGCCATTCCTGCTTTTAGCTGATTGACTAGAACTAAGATCAGCAAGCCCTCTCTAAATCATTACTCCTTCACAGATGTGGCTCAGTGTAAAGGCTCTTAAAATGCAACGGACATCTCACTATGCCCCCTTTCCTCACTTGCCGGGAATCATTTCTGTAATTGCTATAGCCTATACTCCTCTTTTTAATTTCTCCAAGTGCATCCACTGGACTCTCACTCGCTCATGGCACCTCTCCCATGGATCATTCCACCTAGCCCTGAGCATGAAAGCCATCTTAATCAAGCATCCTGTATCAATACGGTTGTGTAATCTGAGTAAAGCCAGCACTCTCATCAGTCACAGAATTTACCCTTATAGGGCCAGTACAACCCTGGAGATTAGAAAGCCAATATCTTAACCAAGGTATTTTACCGGTCTCAAATGATTTTTGGTAGTTACATTATTGAGCGGATGTTTTCATTTAGGTGTCCGTCCTTCAGGGGAATTTAATAGATTTTCTTGTTCTTTCTTGTTCCACACAAAAGGAATTATTTTGTGATTATCTAAAACCACAATTGATGTTTTGGGCAGTTTTATTTAGGCAATGTTACTTAGTTTTATTCCTGTTGTGCTGAAAGGCTTCCTTGTAAAATGGCAGAGAGAATCTGCGGCATTCAGTCAGTGTAGAATATATAATTCTGCTTAAGTATTGATAGATTAGATACAGTAGCATTTAAATATTTGTCTCCATCACGAGATTTTAGCTCAAGGTTGTTGCTGCACAATACACAAAGTCACTAATCTTCCTACATCTCGGCAGAAGATTTTTTGTCTTTGATGGAAGAACTTTTTGTCTTTGATGGAGGATACAAATTTTTAAAGAAATACAACCCTGGTTCATGATATATGCATTCTGTTTTGCTGTACTGGAAACCCATAATCAAGGACGTCCTTGCCTCGGATGTTCTTTGCATTTTAGTTATGAGTGCGGTGTCATTTTTATCTAGCTTTACTGAAACAAGATTGAATCGATGTAATCTTGTAAAGAAACACTTTTTCCAGACTCATGAGATAAATTCATCCCAACAATATGCCTGCTACTGTGTGTTGAGATTTCCAGCAGCCTAAATAATTAAATAAAGTCATAATGCGGATACAGATCAACTCTTTTTTTTGTGTGTGTGTGTGTGTGTGTGTGTGTTGTCAATGTCAATACTGTCTCATTTGTTTACGTTCCATTTACTTTTCATTAAGGAAACATCACGTCTGTGATTGGAGCTCCATTTAGCCGAACAAGGCTCCTCTCTGGGGGAAGGGAATGACATTAAGAAGAAAGAGTGCAAAATGCCTTTTAATGGTTTGTAATAAGGCTGGGAAGCCAGAAGCTATGCAATATCTATTTCTGCCTAAACCCGTCTGCCCCCTGATCCATGACCAATCTGATCAGTGCAGCTTGCAGGGGAAATAATATGCAAAATGTAATAATCTGTTTAAGCGGCTCTTTGGTTCTCACATGGAAACAGAGCAGCGCCTTCTAAAATGGCGGGGTAGTCGCAGACAGATAGAGCTTTAGATCTATTTAACAGAGTCCTCAAGCCCAGAGGGGGTTTTATCCTGTATGAGTCATAAAAATATGTATGAAAGACTACCAGCCCTCCTGGCTTCCTTTCAAAGTTTTTTCTATCCTTACTAGGCATTTGTGGTCTGTCAAACCCATTCTGCTGTATCTAACATCAGTTCATGCTCAGTGGTTGTCCCCCCTGTCTGTGGCCCAGTCTCCTCATGTCTCCCACTCTCTCTGTCTCTCTCTGTTGCACACACATGGACAGAGAAAGAAAGAGGGAATAATAGACAGTGAATAGACTGAAACGTTATACTAAATGTGTGTGTGTGTGTGTGTGTGTGTGTGTGTGTGTGTGTCTGTGTCAGGCCCCCTGGAAGTGCGCCGGGCTTTGAAGCCAACTTTCAGAGAGGCCAAACAGTCAAATCACAACTTATAGGCCTGTCACGTGATGCCCTGTGGCCCAAAAAGAGTTTTTCCCATATAGTTACCAACCCGTTCTCATCCCGACTCGTCAAATACTTTGACAGTGGACCTACATATCAAAATATGATGCGCTAGGTACCCTCCATCTACGTCCCAACCCTCACCTATGGTCATGAGCTCTGGGTAGTGACCACTAGAATGAGATCGCAGTATACAAGTGGCCAAAATGAGTTTCCTCCGTGGTGGATGGCTTGCCTTGGTGCCATGCCATCAACTGCTTCCCAATGGATGAATGGATGAAGGGATGAATGGATACATAGTACCCTCCTGCATCAGTTGTGGATGTTAAGGGATGGCATCTCAATTGACGCTTGTTTCAATCATTGTGTCTTTTCAACGCACATTTCCCTTTTGACAGGAAATGTACAGTTTCTGCTCGTTACATGCATATAGTCCTTTTCAAAATAAACTTACTTTGTCTTTAGGTGCATTTCCTTGGTTTCAGGCAACAAAATCACCTTTTTAGTTTTAGGAAAAAAACATCATGGTTTGGCCTAAAATAAGTACAGTTCTCACTCGCGTAATGTCACATCACGTGACATACATCATGTGATATATGTCTAGTGTAATATGCTACATATACTAGCACTCTATGTTTTTATTAAAATACCTCCATTGTCTTTTGGTTTCACACAGGAGACGAACAGTGGGCTCCCGGGTTAAAGTCTGGTGTTTGTTTGCCCAGGTGTCAAACTCATTTTAGTTCACCGGCCACATAAAGCTCAAATTGATCTCACATGGATCAGATGAGTGAAACCATTGCCTAATAATATGTAAATAACAACCCCTTTTTTGTGTATAGACAGCCATTCTGAAAACGTTCATGCATTCATAAAACAAATGATGAACAACCCACAATATCCTCAGAAAAATATGTGCAAATTCATAAGTATGTCTCAGTGTTTCCACATTTAGTCAGTCTCCTACTTACTTTTATTACATATGCTTTTTTTCATACTTCTCCCTGAAAGTAAAAGCTATTGGAGAAGCAGGCTAAGTCATCCCCTGCCTTACAAACCATTTACAGTCTGAAGATTTGTCAACACCTTTGCAGCAGGTTTCCACTTATATTGTTTTCAGACAGAAGTCTGATACAGATTCTTTTGTACTGAAGCAGTTGACAGCATTTTACACAGCGTTCAGTATCTTTAAATATGACCACAGAAAGTATTCATTGTTATTTCAGGGAGCTGTATTCTGGTGAGGGTGGAAAGCCTCCGAGGCAACATTTTACATGAAGAATCTGCTCACTGTTTAACTTGCTCCTGAAACCTCTCAGCCTTCACAAGTGCAACAATATTAGGTGTACAAAGTCATCTAGTGGGCTGAAGTGGACCCTGTGGCAGGCTGGTTCTGGCCCCTGGACAGTATGTTTGACTTCCCTGATTTAACCCATCCACCTCCCCTCCTACCTGCCCTGTACAGACCTCCTCGCTCCTTATTCTCTGATAGCTGCTGGCAGCATCAGGAATAGTCCCCACAAAGTGTGTATCATACCTCTGCAATGAGTGTTTCTCTGCGTCGGTGTCTGATGCCAACATCTACTGACAAAGCAGCTGTATTTGACAAGTTTGGTTGTTTCCGGCGGTGCCAGAAATAGCTGCCGCCCAGTTTAATGCCACTGTGAAAGGTGGCTTTGTATGTCAGTATCTGATGCAAAGATCACAGACAAGGCAGTGGTATTTGACAAGATGGGAGTGAGAATAGTCTAGAAATAACATAGCAAAAGGGATGTCTTTAAATCAGCGCATGCATTTTTTTTTTTAGCATCACAACCCCCACAAAACAACTTAGTTCTTGGATCCATTAGGTCTGATAACATCTGGAAAGTCTAGAAGAGCCGCACAGTTTAATAATTTCATCCCCATTCAAGTTAGCAGAGCACTAAACCGGAAGTCGCTGACTCAGGTGTCGGAAGTCTGTAGTGTGGCTGCTCAGTGCAGAAGCAGTTTAAATGTGACAGTTAAACTTTTTTGGCTTCATGCCCCACTGAACAACTTTCATAGGAATGAGTAGGGCCCCATCTGCAATGCTGTATTCAGTTCTCTTTATGCACGGTGTGTGTGTCTGTGTGTGTGTGTGTGTGTGTGTGTGTGTGTGCATATTTTCAAGTATAGATGATTTGATAACTGAGGATGAAAGTGAAGACAGAAATCATTCTCACAGTTTTAGGCCCACTCTGAGGCCTCTGAATCAATACTTTGAAAATTTTAACTTTGATTCTTTTTTGGTACCTCCCTGTTTTGCCTCATTCCATATCAAGTTTCTGGTAAAATACTAAAATGCATTGCACCATAGCTTGTCTCATAATAAAGATAGAGAGAAATTCGCACGGAGTTGAGCTGATGTGACTGAAAACGGTCCTGTAACCTTGAATTCAGCATCAATTGAGGGTGTGAAGGTTTGGCTTGCTAAAGAGAGCAGGTACACTATCTTCTAATGGTGCCATGTAACACATGCAGCTAATCTTCTGTGTGTTAAGTTTCATAATTTTAGCCAAATGTTTTGTAATTTAATCATGGGAAATCGTTACCCTACTTCAAACAAAATCACACATGCATTGCAAAAAATCAAAAAGTATAAATGTGTAATGTAGATAACTGGCGGCAAGTACACAAATGTTTTATATTCTGTTGGTGCTTAAAACTGCCTTTTGTGTGTGGTGTGGTGTGTGTGTGTGTGTGGTGTGGTGTGTGTGTGTGTGTGGTGTTGTATAACTGCTTTGCTTTACTGGCTCTGTGTGCTGTTAGTCATTTTTTTGTCTAACAAGCTCCTGACTTGTGGGAGTGACGAGCTAAGGTCAGTGCATCAATATCCCTACCGCGAGTGGGTCATACATCACTTAAATTGAACCAAACTAGGGGAAACTAGGAAACAGCATTTGGTCTGTGACTTCTATTGTAAAAGCAACCTGATACTAACAGACCTCCCTCTGCCACAGCGGGCGAGGTTTTAGCACTTCATTTGGGGCTCATTTACCATTGCATTGTTTTCTTTGGCTGTTTGTTGTTGGGGGTTAGTTAAAGGTATAGCTCTATGTTCTGCAAAAGAGAAATGGTGAGAAATGGATAAGAAGATGCCCTTGTTATAGTTGTCTGTTTAATATGAAGCTGGATCCAGCAGCCGATTAGGTTAGCTTACCATTAATACTAAAAACAGGGGGAAACAGCTCGCCTGTCCAACCCGAACTCCCAACTCATCAAATACTGACACTGGGTCAGTGGCCCTCAGTGTCAGATAACAATGAGGCAACCTTTGGTGGTGTTATGAGACTCCCAGGGCAGTAGCATTTTTTTGTCATTCTGAGCAACTGCTGTCGTATAAAAAGCGAGAAAGTCCGCAGTGGGCGGGCAGGGTTGGAGGCAGATGGGTCACACAAACTTTCACTGGGGAGACCTTTGTCTGGTATAAAACCATAAGTCAATCGAGTTATTAAAGTAGTGTGCTTGTATGTGTAGCACACTACACTTGTGACATCTGTCACGTGACGTTACATTCTGTTAGTAACAAACATACTTATTTTAAACCAACCATGATGTTTTTTTCTAAACCTATCAAAATCAGTACAAAAGACACACATATCCAAACATCCAACAGAGTGGGTGCTAGACCAAGAAACATCTGGCAGTAAAAAGAAATAAATAAATAAGTCTGCACACCAAGTAGCTTCTGTTTGGAAGGATTTTAATGCAAAGTGAGAATGTGAGCCGCAGGTGACAGAAAGTCGCTATCTTAAATACCCATAGGTAGTCTCTTACACAGACGCCGATGACGTCAGCACAGTGGCTGACTCTGTCGTCTGTGGACATTCCCATATGAAAGTTGTAATAGAACTAGCGCTGGCTCCCAGCGGCAGGATGTGATTGGATCCAAATCTGTGTATTTCCGTAGTTCCTCGGCTAAGGGCTGATTAGCTTTGCCATACACCCACCTACACCGAATTGCTGTTCTACGAATTGTTGTCCGTAGTACAATAGAAAAGGAAGTGTTCAGTGCATCGCAAGAAGACATTAAAATGGATATGATTTCATTTGATTCAGCTATATAGCATCTCTGTTACATGTGTATATATATATATATTTATATATTCATATATTCATATGTATGTATATATATATATATATGTATGATATATATGTATGTATGTATATGGACTGGACTGGATCCTACTGTTATGGCTAATTTTAGGCCCATTTCTCTTGTCCTTCCTTTCTAAAATCTTAGAGAAGATTGTCTACTCCCAGCTCATGGACTTTTTAAATTAACAAAATGTTCTTGAAATTTTCCAATCTGGTTTTAAAACATTGCACAGCATTGCACAGTTTTTAATGACATCTTTTTAGCTACTGACTCTGGTCACTGTGTAATCCTTGTGCTCCTAGACTTAACTGCTGCATTTGACACATTGGACCATGACATCCTGATTACTCGTTTGGAGCAGTGGGTGGGCATCAGGGGCACGGCGCTGGAATGGTTCAGGTCCTACCTGTCTCATCGGGCATTCTGTGTCAGCCTTGGTGACTCTGTGTCCTCCACTGCTCCTCTCTCATGTGGGGTCCCATAGGGTTCAGTGCTGGGCCTTCTTTTATTTTCTTTGTATCTTCTTCCACTTGGTTCCATACTCAGGAAGCACAGCATTTTATTCCACTGTTATGCTGATGACAACCAGATCTATGTCCCCCTTAAAAAGGCTGATTCATTCTCCCTTAAGCCACTGTTAAATCATTTAGATGAGGTAAAGGCCTGGATGGCTCTAAACTTTTTAAATTTTAATGAAAAGAAGACTGAAGTGATGGTCTTTGGTGGCCACTCTGTGACCCCCCCCCAGTCGATCTCGGTTCCTTGGCACAGTACGCCAAACCTATTGTTAATGATTTGGGGGTAAAAGTGGACGCGGATCTCAAGTTTGACAGCCAAATTAAAGCTGTGGTGAAAACAAGCTTTTTCCAGTCAAGGCAGCTGGCAAAAGTAAAACCTTTTCTCCAGAGACAGCACTTTGAAACAGTAATTCATGCCTTTGTGACCACTCGGCTAGATTATTGCAATGCACTTTATATGGGGGTCAGCGGGTCCTCCATCGCACGTCTTCAACTGGTACAGAACGCAGCTGCACATCTTTTAACTGGCACAAGAAAGTTTGATCACATTTCACCGATTTTAGCTTCACTACACTGGCTACCCGTCCATTTTAGAATTTATTTTTCCTTGATTTATTTTTATTATGAGTATGCGCTACAGGTGTGGCAGGTCACATGACTGGCTCTGGCAGCACTACGCGTATTCAAGATGATAACTTTCTGCCATGTATCAGAAGTCCATGTGGCTTGAAAATGCCAATCTTTTCATTTTTTCTAAACCTAACCACATTCTTTTGTTGCTTATACCTACTTAAGTTTATGTTTAAACAAGACTCTATGGATTTGATTCGCGGAAACTGTACATTTCCTGTGAAAACTCAAGTGTATTTTAAACAGACCAAATGCATGCACGCCATCCCTGAAAAAAATGATGGTGGAGTGGTACTTAGACCGTCATAGTTTGACATGCAGGGCCACGTCCGTATCGAAGTGAGAATGTGCTGGCCTGAATCTGTCTGAAGGAAACAAAATGTGGCTTCCAGCACGTCTAAAGTTCATTAATTTACATGACATGTCTCATTTGTTTAACCCGTTGAAAAGGGTATAAAACACCAATTTATAGTTTTACATATGGGACACACTGCTTCCTGTGATGGCTCTGAACACTGTGTGGTGCAGAATTGTCCGCACTTCTTCGGGTTACTGGACTGTTTTCAGTCAACCTAAGTTGACCTACTTCAGTTGATAAACAAATGCAGACAGTGGTCAAATTAACACGTGTAAATGTCTTTACCACAACAAAGTGTTTCCGATTGTATCCAAAGTGTGTAATGGTCTGAAACTAATTCATAGTGAAACATTAGCTATATTCTTCACTAATTACTAAAGAATGCTACATCTGAGCCAAGCTACATTGAACAATGGTCATTACACACTGACCTCACTTTGGTGCCTTTAAACTGTGCTTGCTGTTTACACTGCTGGAAAGCACTGATCCAGCACTACTCCTCTGGATCTGTCCATTATATGGATTGTGTTCACTGTGTGCAGGGTCCAGTGTTCATATAGAGAGCCAAGTGTTTCCTGTTTGGTAAAGGGCACATGGGACAAGCCAAATTAAATGCACTGTGATTGAACTTAATTCTTTTCATCATTCTCTGCGACATTAAAAAAAGCAACAACATACATTTGATCTTAAAATATAAACGCCTATCTAACAGCAGAGGTCACTGAGCATGGGAATACAATATGAAGGTAAACACACGTATAACATATATAATTGCTCCCTCTGAAGTGAAACCTTTTGTGCTACACCGCTGCATGTGTGGGAAATTGCTTGTAAAATTGGAATTTAAATTAGGTAGCATCCTTTGAAAGCTGTCAACATGGGCTATTACTGTAGTCTGAGCTTTTGGCGCCTTAACTGTGCTGTGTGCAGAGAGACAGTCAGCATCTGGCAGGTCAAAAAACACTGAAGTCAAGCCTGGGAGAGAGAAGATGAGAAAGAGGGAGAGCAACAAAGAGATTAATGAAGCAATGCTGAGTAAACGAGGAAGCGTAAGACTGAGAGAATGAGTGTATCAGGATGAAAGAGGGAACGAAACAAAATGGGGGAGTAAAGGAGATGATGACTATCCGTCACTGGAGGTACTCCCAGTGCATTACGGGGTGACATGAGTGATTACAGAGCGTGTCTAAGCGCTGTAGACTAGACCCTGGTATCCCCTCTGACTGCTCCAGTCATGAATGATGGTTGTTGCCTGGCTGCTCTGGGGGCTACACGGACTTCAGAGATGCCGATGGATAAGTCTGACCTGCCACTAGGTCTTAGGGTCTACATCACCCATCCATCAGCCGGAGTTAGATGAGGCATCTAGATAGACGCTCTGAGGCCCAAAAGATGAAGAGATGCGTTTCTCATGAGCAACACAAATTAATGTATTCGGCAACGGTGATGATTATAATGACCATAATCCAGACAGTGTGTAATTATGCTCACTTCATGAGGCTGATGAGGGGACAGTGGGAGGAGTGGGAGAAAAAAAGTTTTCCAGTTTAATTAGTCTAGGGCAGAGGCCAGTTTCTTTGGCACTGTGCACTCAGGGGCCATGTGTGTTTGTTGGTTTGAGGGGTTGAACCCCAGGGTATGGTCAGTGTCGGTGTGGGTTTTCTCCAGGTACTCCGGCTTCCTCCCACAGTCCAAAGACATGCAGGCTCAGTAAACTGGTGACTCTAAATTTGTGGTAAGTGGTTGTCTGTCTCTATGTGTCAGCCCTGCGATAGCCTGGCGACCTGTCCAGCGTGTACCCCATCTCTCGCCCAGTGTCAGCGGGGATAGGCTCCAGCCCCTCCATGACACCTAACAGGATAAGTGGTTACAGAAAATGAACGAATAACTGAATAAAAGGTAGATTAATCTGATAAATTCAACCAGTGTTTTCTCGTATGTATCTAGCAGGGGTGCTGCACTGCTGCTATACAAATCTCCCCATGTGCAATCAACTTGCTATTGCTACTTGAAGCAGCCAGAGTTGGGGAAGAGCAAGTATTATAAATCAAACACCCCCAGATAAGAGTGCTCCAATTGAGTGGCCACCAATCATTATCGGCCAACTGTCACAGTGGGCACTTTTTACCTGCCATACAGGCCGTCGTCTCAGCTCACTCAGTAGTTTTCCACAAACCCCGCCTCTCCACCACACCTACCTGCAAGCCTATCACCTTTCCACATATGTCCCACTCCTGCTGGTCCAACACACCCACCTCATCAAGCTAATGCCCCTCACCTGTGGATCAATACCCCCTGCCAGTATAAATACTCCTGCTTCACAGACTCTCCTGGCCAGACTGTTCTTTGACTTTTGTTCCCAGACTGCTTTATTGTTGCCGACCTTGCCTGACTCTGACCCTCCTGCTTCGTCTGCTCCCTGGTGAACCACTCAGCCTTCTGTCCCCAACCAAGAGCTCTGCTTCCACATTCCTGGTTTCTGTTCGCCTGTTTCCTGTGGCTATGTGGAGACAGCTCTACATTGTGAGTTTACCTGTTACCTCGCCATGTGGCTGCACATTCTGCCTTTGAGTGTGCACTGTGGCATCCTCACATCATCACTGCTGGTTCCTCAATTCCTCGCCTGGCCCAACTGACCTACTGTCTGCTCTCCATTGGTGTTACCTGGTATTGATACCTTTGCTCACCCGATGACATCTCCCACCTGCTTCCTCAGGGTACCACTGTACACAGTTGAACTGTCTGGTGTGTGTGCATCAGGCAGACACCAGAGACTCTCCTGCTCTCTGCTTCTGTTGGACTGATCTTGTGCCTCGAGAGGCCTCAAGCCAAGAGGTTGACCTTCCTTGTTCTCACACTTAGCTGTTTTTTCCTGTGTGCTACAAGAGGTCTATTAAAAGCCAAACTGTCCTTCTTGTCTGTGGTGCTGCATCTGGGTTCTAACCACACTTGTGACACCAGCATTCAGTTCTGAATAGTTTGAAGGCCAATCAGGAGAGCTGATCAGATGATGCAAAACAAGGGAAGAAAGAAGGGATTTAAGAGATCACTGACTCGCATGACCTGATTTCCTCGGATAGACTGTTCCAGAGCCTGACAAAAAACACTCTTTCCCCTTTCATTTTAGTTTTTTTGGACAAAAGACCTCTGCCCAAGGATTTTGATATCATTACTCAAAAACCCTTTAAACTATTTGGTTAAAATCTTTGTGTAGGTAACTTGTATCTATGTTCTAATGTTTAACAATCATCAATTATTTTAACAAGCAATGTCAGCGACTGAAACACCAGATGTCACATGGAGTATCTGCCCCCACCTGCAAGAGCTATTGTAACAGCATTGGAGGCATTTCATTAAATGGAATTTGACATCTATAACTGTGTGCAAATATGTGTCCTCTCATGTAGTTTAATAATTTCCTGTGATGCATAATAAAAGTCACACATTTAAGCATCTCTGCTGGAAAGAAAACCTACAGGAAACACTAACTGAACAGATCATATTTCAGCAACAGGCGCTATCCATATTTTGACCTATTCAAGTAATTTAATGGGCTTTGCATTTATACGGTTGGATCTGTATTAGATTTCTGAAACGTGGTCTATGTTATCCAATAAAAGAGAATTTTCAGATTTACTGTAACTAGTTAGGGAGTCAAGTGTGCAAGACAGTTGAGTATTTTGGTCCATTTACAAAGTGGACTCCTTAATCACACATATGGGGTTATTCAACTGAAGAGGTCAAGAGCATTTTGGCACATGAAAGGCACTGATCTCATAATTAAACAGCAACAGGAAGCATTAAAGAGCCAAAGACAGAGGAATCCTGAAAAAGCAGACATCTCAAAATAAAAGGGAATCCTTATTTTCTGTTGTTGCTCAACTCAAGGTCCTATTTGCCAAATAGTTTATGGGCAAACAGCTTTCCTGGCTTTCAAAAATACCAAGGAATTTAGCTGAATAAATAAATTTTCAATATTCACTTTCTGATGCATTACAAGAGACCTTCCACTTTCCCTCCTGCTCTTTGGCTCATCTACCAAATTGTGCACACAGATTATGTGGGTCTCAGAGGGACACAGAAAGAAGAAACAAATTCCTTATTACAGTGTGCACAATGTGGTGACGGAGTTCCCTAATTATGTTGTTGTTTTCCCTCTGAGCTCCCAAACTAATTCATAATCTAGCCTGTGGAATTGCCACGGATAAATGCTGGAGTCTCCAAGCCGGGGCGGTTAGCACCCATTTACAGAAAAAGAGCTGAGGGAGTGCGGTGGGATGCATCAGACTAGAACAACATGGACAGATGGAAGGAAACTTTTCAGCAAATATAGAGAGAGATTTTCTTTTTATATTTCACAAGGAGCTTGGAATTAATTTATAATCAGAGTTTAGATACTAGTAATAGTGTGTGCCAAAATGCAATGTGATATTCACAGAGCGCTGTGCCAGAATGTTTGGAGCATCTTTGTTGTCTATCATGTTCATGTGCCAAAGCTCCTCTCACATGTGCTGCTTGGAGCCCTGCAGTGGCAGCCGCGGGAATCAAAGATAGGGAAAGATGAAGAGGGGCTACGCTATGAAGTGGCAGAGCAAAACAATTGTGAAAATAAGTTCACATGGGCACAGAAATCTGATAGCAAGCACTTCTGCAGTTATTGTTATTGTTGAAATGTATTTCTTGACATACTTTCAGTGCCTGGTTTTGCAATTCACAATGACTGTAACAGTTAGATTTAACATCTTGATTCAGATTCTAGTATAATGTAAGTTTGTTCCTATTTAATTTGAAAGCCCACTATGTAATATGTCCATCACATATGGTCTCCCCTCCCCAGTCTTTATAAACACAGTGGACAGTGCTTATAGTAATCATGGTTACAGTGATCAACTGCTCTCAACTCTGTCACAATTTTCCAAGATTCTTGAAAAACCCTTTACTGCTTGCCTCTGTAACTTCATTGAGAAGCACAATCTGCTGAGTGACAGTCAATACGGATCCAGAACCAAAAGATCAACTTCAGATTAAAAGGGAATATTCATAGATTTACAAAAAGCATTTGACACAATTGATCACAACATATTGATAGAAAAACTGTAAAAAAAAAAAAAAAAAAAAAAAGGCATCAGGTGATAACACTGAATTGGCTTATAAGTTATTTAAAAAAAAACAGGCAGCAATATGTTCAAATAGGTGAATATAAATCACCATGTCACAACATTATTTGTGGTGTACCCCAGGGGTCAGTATTGGGACCACAATTGTTTCTATTATATGACTTATGTCGAGTTTCAAAAACATTAAAATCTGTATTATTTGTGGATGATACTGCTATTTTATGCTCCAGAGAGGATTTACAGCTGATTGTGACTGAGATCACAACAGAAATGAATAAACTGAAAAGATGGTTTGACAAAACAAACTGTCGCTAAATTTGACAAAGATCAAAATGATGTTATTTGCAAATCAAAAAATTCATACACAAGTGTTAATTAAGATATAGAAAAAGTGTGTGAAAATAAATTTCTGAGAGTGATACTGGATCACAAAATCATCTGGAAACCTCAAATAAGTTTTATGGGAAAATCAAGACACATACCCAACCATAAATCGCTATATATCATCTACTGCACACTATTTTTACCACATCTTTATTACTGTGTGGAGGTCTGGGCTACCACCTGTAGGAGCAATGTATATAAATTACACATATTACTAAAAAGAAACAATTGGGATTATAAATAATGTTGGATTTAGGGAGCACATGAACACACTGGTTTTAAAGTCACATGCACTGAGATTCGAGGACTTGTTTGAATTTAAAACAGTACAAATAATGTGCAAAGCAAGAAATAATCTACTTCCAAGCAATATTAAAAAAAAAAATTATGACAGGGAGGGGAATTATAATTTAAGAGGAAAAATGAAAAAAAAAAGAAACATTGTGTTCATACAGCCTTGAAAAGTGTATATTTCAATGTGTGGGGTGGATTTGCAGAATAGGTTAGATGAGGAGTTAAAGGAAAGCAGAACCTCAGAGCACTTTAAAAAAATGTACAGACACAGTATATTTAGGAGATATGCAGGGGAAGAGGGGCGATGCTGATGGGTTGATTTATCTATCTCAGCTTGGTTGAGATGGGGTTTGTATTTTTCAATATCTAAGACTGAAACAAGTAATAATTTATTATTATTCCATTTCATTTTATGATTTTTTTTTTTGATTCTCTTACTTTACTCCCGTGATACTTTGCCTCGCAATAAACTGTCAGCTTCCAGCCAGCTACCTGAGGCTGGTGCTGCCTGCACACTGCAATTGACGGGAGAAAGGAAGTCATTTTCTCTCAATGAAAATGTAGTCTCCTCAAAGCTTATGACAAACTTTCAAAAACAAGCCAAAGGGATGCAGCAGCGAAACTTGGTGCTCCTCGGGCTATACTGTGTAATCTTTTTAAACAACGAGAAACAGTCATGGTTGCTAATGCTGAAGACAGAAAACGAACGGGCACAGAGGAAGTACCTCTGGCTGAAGCCGCCCGCGTTAATTGGACTAATAATGCCTGGTCACACACTGCCCCCATGTAATGCCCCTCATTACTTTATATTCATGTAATAAATATACAAATGTTAATTAGATGGCAATCTGCATGAGAAATTGAGAAAAAGAAAAATGATTACAATAATCATTGTATAGTGATCAGCTTGACCTGCACAGACATGATAACTTTAATCGGTTTCCACTGCGAGCAATTAAAATAATTACCCAAGGAATTGGGCATTTAATAAATGGTGCCAGTCCAATAAATGCTTGGTGTGCCAAAGATTTGGCATAACAACATAATAACAGCCGCCTGATGGTACAAGACCCACGGCATGGGGTCAAGTGAGTGAGACCCCAGCTGGTGCTTGATCACTTGCCCGGTTGCCGTCTCCAAGAAAAGCGCCATCTTTTATTTTGCCTCTGGTCAATTAAGATTGTGTGTCTGAGGGGAAAATCCTGCAGAAATATTTTGGTGTCACAGAAAACATGCTGGTGTGTTGCTTTGCCTTCCTCTCTCGCCCTCTTGCCTGCTGTGCTCAACTCAACACAAACACACATTATCCCCTTTTTGTCGCTTGAGCACTTGCAGCCTGAAAGTTCTCTTCATGTCCCTCCACAGGACAAAGAAAGAAATGGATAGCAAACAAGCAGTGCTGGAAATGGCCAGATTCTACTGGCTTAAGATGTTTTGGCCTGCACTTTGAGCTGCTGCTCATTTTTGTCTGACAAGTCTCTGGCTCAGCAGGCGCCAGAGGTACTCCACAAAAAAATCTGTCCCCGCTGAATATCGCCCTTCAGTCTGTGGGGAGCAGCTGATGCCATGACAGACTGAGAGCTATTTCTTAAATGCCTGCTCGCTCCCTGGTTTACCACTTTTCTGTAAGTACTGGTGTGCGCTTGCCCTCTCTACTCTGTTTGCCAATGAATATACCGTCTGACACTTTGCTGTCAAACTTTCTACCACCGGACACCACTGTGGTTGGCCTCATATAACAAACCCCCCATGTCCAGGAGAGAGGAGGACCATCGAATTTCATGTTGTGCTGCCAACAGCTTGGAGCTGACCATGCAAAAGACTGTGGAGTTGACTTCCAGAGAAGCCTTTCGGATTCCTGTGGAGTCCGTCATTTCCAGCAACTTTAAATGAGGCTGGACCATCTGCTTAAACACAAAAGCCAAACAATGCTCGTTCTTCACACAACAGCGCAAGAACCTATTTAAACAGGACATTTTTCCCCCCGTGTAGAGTATTCTCGCATGGAAAGCTGGACCGAGCATTGAAATCTGATTCTGGTGTTTAACATCCCCACTGTGAGATTAGAGGCAAGCGGGCTTGTGACCAGAAGATTGTCGGTTTCTCGTTTTTACCACTCCTAGGCTGAAGTCCAATGTATTGTCTGCACCACTGAGCGGATAATTGGCTGTCAGCTGCCTCATGAAATTGAATGCACAAAGCTAGAGTGAATGAGGAGAGCAGAAGGGACTGACATTTATCCTGCGCACACAATACCACCAGCGTCACACTTACAGATGTGAAATTATGCTATTTAACCAGGAATACTGTATGTCCATAATCCAACGGCCCCTTCTTCGCCCATTTTTCTTTATCTTGTTATAAACCAACCAGAAAAATTAAAATAAACCTTGCTCACTGTAATGCGAATCTACAGAGCTATGTCAGTGTCATGAGTCATTTACATTTCTACTTTGTGCACATGAATTGGAAACATATGCTCCTAACTTTAAAACATGCATGTCTAAATTAGTGTCAAGTCACTGTGAGCAGAATGTTTGGTGTTATTGAGGTGCCAACAAATACTGAAATAATATCTTAAGATAAATCTTGTTGTACCCTTACCCACACAACTCTTTTTTAATACATCTGTGATCTTAAAATGGATGTTTCAGTTAGGCCCCTAGGAATGGCTGCAGCCAATTTTCACAGCATTTGTTGGGTTTATTTTTATACTGTCGTTTAAATGGTGGTGTACAGTAGAGAAGCCAGCAACTGGCATTACAGTAAAATAGCTGCACATCGTCTCTTAAAATTGTTTAAAGACAACACAATACAATTTTTGAACTGCTACACTGTGTTAACAGACCTGAAACTTAAGCGGTGACTTTTTAAGATGTGACTTTAAATAGTGCCAATTTTTGCAAACCAGCCCTGTCTTTAACCATTTGAGTCTCTTCATTAGTTTGGTAAAATTAGAAAAATAAAAAAAATACATACAATTTAACTTTGAACTGTGTCACTACCTTGATCTTCTTAAGTGTAGCTGTAAATGGGATTATTTAAGGGGAATGGAACATGTTTTTCAGTCATATAGTGGCTGTTTGAAGCACTTTGTTACACAAGTACCACTTACTAGGTCTTTTTAAGGCAATCGGTTTACATAGTTTTACCAAAGAACTCAGAATGCTGTCAAAATAAATACAACTGAGAAATTCTGAGTTGAAGAAAATGTCACATTAGTCACCCCAACTTAAATAAATGAGTTGTTTTGAGTACAAAACAGTATACTGTATTTGAAATGAAGTTGTTTGAAATAGTAATTCTGAGTAGTCTATACTAAGTCAATAGCATATCTTAAAGGGATAGAGCACCCAAAAATGAAAATTCAGCCATTATCTACTCACCCATATGCCAGGATCAGGTGAAGTTTTAGAGTCCTCACAACACTTGCGGAGATCCAAAGGGAGAGGAGGTAGCAACACAACTCCACCTAATGCAGGCTGATGGCGCCCCAGATTCAAACATCCAAAAACACTGTAGTGTAAGAATAAGTTTAGACCACATAGGGTGATTAGTTAGTAGATACACAATCGCATAAGGTGATTAAGTTTGAAGATGCATGTTAAAGGTAATATCCCTGTTTATGCATTATTATATGTAGCTGTGCATTGTACTCACACACACACACACACACACACACACACACACACACACATACTATGACTAACATACTACATGAAAGACACGTGGAACTAGGGTAAAGGGCGCCTGGACCTGTCAACGTTAGTGATTCCATAGTGCACTCAGTGTGAATGTAGAGTCAGTAGCCATCAGGCCCAGCTCCAGACATCCAAATCTGCTCCATCAACACATAATTGAAACCACAAAATATCTCCATACTGCTCGTCCGTAGTGATCCAAGTGTCCTGACGCCCCGACATAAAGTCTTTGGGAAAAATGTCATCTGAACTCTGTTTTTAGCCTCATTGTAGCCTGTAGCTAAACTGCTGTTTTGGAGCGCAGACGCAACCCACACACATCTGGTGGAATTTGGGGGTAATTTTAAATGCAGCAGTCAAACTTTTTTGACTTCATGCACCACTGAGCAACTTTCATAGGAATGGATGGAGCCCTGCCTCGAATGCTGAATCCAATTCTCTTGCTTTCTCTCAAAGAAATAGTTAAATATTTTGGGAAACATGTTTATCAATTTTCTTGCAAGAGAAATGAGAAATTCAATAATGTAAGTCAAAGGAGAGGTCCACAAGTTTGTTTGCAGGACTTGGTGAGTGCTAAGCTTTTAGTGGGAGGGGGCTGCTGCGTGATGTTTTACAGCCTGAAGTGATGTCTAATAAGTCAGTGTTACTTGGTGCTGAAGACTTCTGTCTGCGGGTGTGGAGTTAGAAAGAAGTGATCTCACCAGACGTCTGTAGCCTGTTGCTCATGTCTGCTTGAGGCTACATTAGCTGCGTAGCATATCACGCCTGAATCTGTGACTGAGCTGTCGGGTGTTGAATTGCATGGTTGTGCTGCAATGATTTTTATCATTCACAGAGATGTAAGTGTGGTACCAATCTTCTCATTGGATTCCTAGCACAAAAGCAAATAAATGTATTTACCCCAAAAGGTTCATGAGCAGTTTTTACTTTGTGTGTGTTCCCTCGCAATATGCTCTACATTCTCTCAAAATACTTTTATTTTCAGCCGGGCCTCTGGAACAGACAAAAGACCTCTGCTCGAGGACCTCAAAGTACATCCTGGCATGTACTGTACTAAGAGGTCAGAGACATAGCTGAGAGAAAGACCATGAAGAGCCTGTAATGTAAGTAATGAGTTAAATCTTGAAATCTATTTTAAAACATACTGGTCTGTAAAGAGGCTGAACTGGAGTGATGTGATCATGGTTCTTGGGTATGATGAAAAGCGTTGCAGCTGAATTCTGTACAGTCTGGAGTTGATTGATAGATTTTTGATTCAGGAAAGAAAAGAAGCTGTCGCAGTGATCCAGGCATGAAGAGATGAAAGCGTGTTAAATTGTCTCAGTATCTCTAAAAGTTAAAGTGGATCACATTTTTGAAATATTTCGGAGAGAAGAGAAGAAACATGATTGCACAAGATTTGTGACTTAAATTGCTGTCAAACCACTTGTTGAGTAACTTAACTTTTGCGTTAACTTGCAGTACTTTTCCATTCCCTTGCAATAGTTCTTGCTGCAGTGGATGCAGCTCCTCTATATCAAGAATGTAAATGGTGTGGACAGGACCTTCAAAACAGTCAATACAACACGCAGTACAATACAACACAACACAGACTACAAGGCACAATATGCCAAAGCATTGAGTGAAGACAAACTTTTGGTGCCAACAAAAGCTCGTAATTTAGTACATTGCAGGTTATTGCATTGCATTACATCATACAGGTCTTTCTGTTTTTCTGGTCATTCAACAAATTGTTTTAATGAAGATGGGGAAACAGAGGCTGGATGTGTAGCACCTGCCTTATGCAACTCTCACACTTCACATATGATCATATGAAGAAAGAGACACTGATTTTCTTCTTTTCTTGCTCTTCATATTTTTAACCACAAACACTCTCACAGACTCACCAGCATACGCTGTCATATGCTCCCACGGTTTATTGCCAATGGATTACATTTTATTTTTTACTTTTTCTTAAAAACCAGCCCTCATACTGGCTCTATCTAATTGGGGGTTTTTTTTCATATTCTCCACTGAACAGGCTTTGAGCTCAGCGACACACGAAGCAGAGAGATGGGGAGAGATCCAAAACAAGATATGAACTAGTTCTAACCAGTGTGAACCAGCCTACATTTACACCTTATAAAAGCGACATTCACACACAGTAATTATCAACTCACAGGCATTAAGTTTGGAGTACACAGTGTTCCGTCTCCATCCGTGCACGTTTCTTTTAGGCATGTTTGGGCAGCTAGACCTTAACATGGATTGAATCTTATTGGAATAAATGACAAATGGACATTGTGTAAAAGTTTAATTGCACTTTTGTTACAGTTAATTTTCTATTTTTTTCACATTGCTGGCGTGATTTTGTATGAATCGCTCAATTCAACATGAGACATCACGGAGGAGACTTTTCTTCGGAGCTAAAAACAATCCTCCATCTATTCAGTTTGAATCCCAGTGTGATTTTCATCCCCCCTCTTCCTTCTTTTCCTCCTCCTTTGTATCCCCATCAAGTAGGCCAGTTGATGTGGGACAGCAAAACAACCCCCTCCCCTTTTCACATGGCTCTCAGTGGAACGAGTAGTGAGCTCAGAACATAGCGCCAGGAGTTCAGGAATCATCTCATCCCAGTCTCTAACCTAAACAGTTTGTGCAGAGCCACTTGCCTCGGGGAACATAATTTGAATATGTTTAACAATGCACCATTTTTTTGCAGTGTCAGTATAATGTTGAAAGGGTCGGTTTTTAAAGTGAGTAGACTTATCCTCAGAATTTCATCTTAATTGCAACTGGAATGGCCTCAAACCACATTAAAGTGATACAGTTGCGATTTAACAAGGCTGAACAGATATTCAAACTGTTGGGTCTTTTTGGATTATGTGAAAGCTACATTAAAGCGAGAGGTTACACAGTGGAATTACTTAGATGAATATGTGATCTTATGATAGCTTCATCTGTGACATTAAGTGCTTTTCTCAGATTTGAAACACATTTGCAACTTTGACATTCGCACTGATGAGAATAAAAAAATCTTCACAGGGCAGAAAAACGATTTTAATACTTCCTGCTATCTGTAAATTGTCTGTCTACACCATGTCTTGCAGTGGTGCGTTTAATGTGTGTCCAGTTGTGCTTGCCCCTTGACTTAGGCTGGAGATGTACTTAGTTTTTAACCCAGTACACTCTCACTGAAAGAAAGACTTTATAGGTATATGTGTAAGCAGCTTAAAACTTGTGTATATTGTAAAGCAGTGCCTTCAGGTGGCTGTAGGAATAGCCACAGTGTTCACCCTGGAGATCGGTGTTCGCATCCCAAAACTTCTTTTAATCACTGTAAAATGTCTGATTGTAGATGGTGATGGTTAAGCCCATATTGTCACGTACTATGAAAACTGAGAGAAAATCAGAGGGTGCGTAAATAACTGGGCTACCTGTGTGGGTATGTAGTGCCTTATTAATTTAAAACAATTTGGTTCATCTTTACTGTTTTTAAAATCGTCTTCACATGTCCATCAGAAATCATTGACCTCCTCTTCTTTCATTCTGTATTCTGTAATGTCATGCAAGCATGCATTTAAGATCTCTGCAGCTTTATTGGGTGGCATAGCCGTGGCATATATGACCGCGTCATCTGCGTAAACCTGGCAGACGGCAAATGGGAGACTTGCTTGCAAGTCATTTATGAATTGACTGAAAGGCAGCAGGCCGAGGACTGAACCTTGGGGAATACCCATACTGTTCTTTCAAAGATATGACTTTTTCTTGGTCAGCTTTCACACTCTGCTCTCTAATCTGAAGATATGATCAAACCAATCAACTGCTTGTTTAGAAAACGTGAATGTAGACTGCTTTGCTAAAATCATTGACAAACCGGCATTATTTTACAACTGCAGAATCAGGTCTGGTTTTGCTGGTCTGGAGTGGAGTGAATTAAAGAGAATTGAAAACAAACTAAAATGTCCGGTGATACTCGATTAAGAATGGCCTCGATAGCAGCACCACTTGACAACAGCACGACAATGGCAGTACTCTCGCCCATAATGCTGACTGACTTATTGAGTCCCACCCTGGTGCTCATTCATTGTTTTTATTTCAACCAAGAAACCGCTGTTTTATGTCACAATGTCAGACGAAGCAGACAACATGAACTCAGTGGAGTGTGCAAATTCAAAGGTCACGATCCAGGCAAAAGCAACCCCATTCTCCAATGTCAGTGTCCTGTATGCCCAACATCAACCTGGACAACTTGTGTGCAGTACAAAAAAGGTGCTCTCCCTCCAATCAATAAACACTGCCACTGTACATAATCCAGACAGCAACTATGTTTCCCTCAAATCACATTTGGCATAACAATTTGTGATATATAAAAGTAATTTCAAGGACACAGGCTTGTAGCCAACACAGTGTGTGACTATTTCAGCAAAACACAATTTTATTGCATTCTGTCGGTAGATTTGGAGAAGAAATTTGGATTAATCTACCAGCACTCAAAGTGAGTTAGTACAGAGCAGCTTTGCTGTACAACAGCACATTTAATTTTTCCCCCTACGAGCACTTTTTATTGCATACCACCACTTCTCATGTCCTCCTAGTACTCATAATATTTGCACTCCCTTGAGCCTTTGTTCTCACTTATACAAACAGAGTGGTGGAAACTTAAGCTCTTGCTTTAAACCAAACTCTTCAGCCCCACCTACCTCTTTTCCCCTGCTGGAGTCATGGCTGAATCTACCAGTGGAGTGCCTGGTGCATCCAGTACGCCAGTGGACTGAAAGTCCTTTTACTGCTGCAGGCATAAATGATAAATGGTAATCATGCTGTACAGAACATCCCCTGCATTTACATTTTCATAGTATATTTCATTTATACACTTTCATACACGTGGGTGTGTGTGTGTGTGTGTGTGTGTGTGTGTGTGTGTGTGCACCCTGAGAAAAGGGTTCTTGTGCAAACACAGATAACAGTAATTCTTAAAATGAATAAATCAGCATTTTGATTGATAGTTCTTTGAGTGCACATTGAAAAAAAAAAAGTGAATTATATTATATCGTATCAAAAACAACACCAATACCAGTTTGACTGATATTACCCAGGTTGCACTCAAATAAAATACACAATTTAGGAAAATAAATGAAAATGGATATCTGTTTTTGTAAATGAACCCTTCATTTCAAACTGAGATCCTTTGACATTAAACACCCACAGGTCCTAATCCAACCAAAGCTGTAACACCACTGCTATCACCATAACTACAGTGAGCTCACTAATTAGCCATGGTTGATTTACAACATTAATTAGAGAAGAAGTTGTAAAGTTGCATAAAATAATGCTGACCCACCTGCAGATCACATCCAAGTGAGCTCATCTGCACTTCTCAACCACAGAGTCCTCTCTTTCTCTTTTATTCTCATATTCTCATATGGTCAGGTTATATATAAGAAAAGTAATATCAGGTAATAACCATGAATGACCAGAACAGAACATTAAATCAAACAGTTAAAGAAAATACCCAAATGTATGAATCATGTCGTCTCTAAACCTCCACATGAACCGACTTTATTCCGTTGTAAACCTCCACAGGATCTTCCAATTATATAACAAATTACTAATTTAGCAACTCTCCTCTTTTAATCTTATCCTTCAGTGAGCCTTTGGGCCATGTATATTTTTCAGTTATGTTATTTCATTCTGTGGTAATTAACAGTGATTCAGCATCCTCCTTACAGCATCACTTGGGAGTTCACACTCAGAGTCTCTGTGCTTTTCAACTTAAGGAAGCCTGGAAAAAATAGCCATAATGCAGGTGCAGATTATGTGTTAAATGACATTTAGAGTTTATGTGTAATTTTGTGTGGCTGTCCTTCAAGGCCACTGTCATTTTCATTATGTTTTGAACATGTTTTTTAGCCAATAATTGTTTTAATCCAGACGTAATGATTCATGTACATATAAGGACACAAGAAGTTATAGGATCTGTCATATACTTGTCAGCTTTATATCTGTGATGTTCTTATAACTGGACATGGTATCTGATTAATTATGTAAGACCACACATGTCCAAACTCATTAAAAAAAAAAACATATATAAAACATGCTGCTTTTAAAATAAAGTTGATTGTCTTGCCAGTTCCTCTTCATCAATGCCAACAAAGTCTTTCAAAGCAGACATAGCAAGTCTGGTACATGTAGTACAATCCTGTCCAGTGTAGTACTTAACTCCATAGGGTACATAATTAATAAAAATTTTCATTAAGCTGCTCTGTAATGCAGTGTCTCTCGGCAAGCGCCTGTAATTTTCCCACTGATGATAACCATGAATAATTTCCTCTCTCTGGTGATGACAGACAAAACCACTGGGCATATACAAAGATTTATTTTGCTGCTCGGATTCCTATCCTGATTTAAATAACATCGGTGGTGATTATAATCAGAGGCAGGCTGGCTTAAATAAAAAAAATAAATAAAAAAAAATAGATACGTTTTAATGGTATTTGCTGTTGACTTTCATTACAACAGAGTGTGGTTTCTGAATTTGAATACTTCCATCAATACACTTCCAAATAGTAAACTTTGTACACTACGTAGTACTTGTATAGTGCATGAATTCCAATGGGGTAGTGGTGCCTCGAATCCAATAGACTTACAACCAATCAGACCTACAAAACATGTGACATAGCACTGAGCAACGGACAGATGTGAATAGACTACAGCGAGCAGGGATGAGCTGTGGTGGTCCAACACATTCTCAGTGAGACCTCGTCACATATTGACATTTGGTCATGGACTTTCCATGTCTGGATACAACGTGCAAGGTACCCCGGGTGTTGACGTTCTGGGACGCCTTGTCAAGTTTTGCTTGTTACATGTATTGTCTTCTTTCAAAACACACTGCTGTTTTCACAGGAAATTTACCGTTTCCAAACACTCTCTTTCAAAATAAAAGCACAACATCGGAACAACACTGCACGCGTGGTTGGGTTTAGGAAAAAAGAACAGGGTTTGGTTTTATAACCTTACAGGACACCATTCTCTAGGGTGAAAATCTGTGTTTGTTGGACCCATCCACCACCTGCTC
This sequence comes from Epinephelus cyanopodus, assembly GCA_026686955.1. Lineage (NCBI taxonomy): Eukaryota > Metazoa > Chordata > Actinopteri > Perciformes > Serranidae > Epinephelus > Epinephelus cyanopodus. The sequence continues at coordinate 23,340,039 of CM048932.1, read as the reverse complement.
TACTCGGACTTTCACCGCCTTAACCTGCGTTCTTGTCCTGCTGCGTTTCCCCCTGACGCCGCCAGGCACAGTTATGTTATAACAGAGACTGGCTGCATATCATGCCGACATTAAAGGACGGCTTTTTTCATCAGTGTCTGACGCCGCAAGTCACTGTTTGTCCCAATACCTACACTTCCCCTAGAAATACCCACTTGCACTTGGTTGTACGAGTTCACATTTAGGCTAGTGGTGCCCCAAAACAGAATTGAGGTAGTGGAAGTGGTTTCCAACACTTAAAACCCGCCCTAGATTCCAAGGGAGCCCCAACCTACACTTTCAACAAAGTGGAAGATGAAATTTCCTAGAGCACCTTGTGAAGTCAGCAACTGCGGCAAGTTTCAGAAAACAATTTGTTACTCTACGATCGGAATGTAGACTATAAAAATAACAGATGGTTGGACTAGCATAAACTCATCAGCAACTCAGTTGAAAACAGCGTCAAAATATTTAAACAAATCGACTTACCCGAGCAAAATCGATCAGAACTAGAAGACGTCGTAGCATTTCAGAATAAACATAATACACGCCACAACACAAGCGCTGGAGCCAGCATTTTCAAACCTGAATGACTACCGGTATCTTGTGGTGTCTCATTTCTTCGGGAAAGATCTCTACCTTAATATTTCTCACTTCCCTCATCAAGGGTTATCTCGCAAACAAGAGCACTCAATACCAAGTGGAAGATTTAAGAGGTAGAAATGGGACTGGGCCTAAGTGCCAGATTTTGAGGACTTCGGAGCAACTGTTGCCATATTTGTCATCGGAATTTTAAAATAGTTCTTTAAATGAAGGTTCCACATCAGCTGCAGCCATCTTGGTTATTTCCAAAATTGTCTCAATAGTGCTCCCCTCTACAAAGCTAGGTTTATGCTTACTGTAGTGTCCCAATGCAAGAATGACATTATGATAAAGTGCGGAGGCCCTGCAAGTTGTCAGTCATTGTCTAAAACACAGCCCATATTAGATATAAGGTTGTGATTGGCTCAACCTGGGCTGGCTGGACAGGACGGGCACCAGACATATCTGCCAGAGCAAATGAGCTTGCAGTTTGATCTGGTTCAAAGGCTCGACATAAATAGGCCAGCAATGGGGAAATAGTTAAAATAAGACATGATATGACATTTTATTTTATTTTTTTCCATGATACCTTCATTCCTTCGACAGCTGGAAAGTATAGAGGACAACTGTGACTACGTAACAAGGCACAGCTCCGATGGGATTAATTCAAGTAAAAGCACATGGGTGACCTGAACTCTTCAGACACATGTTTACTTTTCACTATCAATTAACATTTTAGTGTGTAGTCTACCATCTTTAACTAGATTTTAAAAAGATTTTTATTCTATAAAGACATTAACATGGGTCACTTCACTTCACTTTAATTCGGACCTATTGTTGACACAGGAACAAAATAGAAGATAAAAGATAACAGATATGAGATAGGGTCCTATTAGAGAGACATAATTTACAAAGGGACCAGGCTCTGGGTCACCTGGGTTAATTGATGCAAAGTGCTGTTTTGTGATTACGCCAAGCCATCAAAAATGAATACCACACACTTGCCTGGGTCGTGTCAAACAGCACCTCTGCTGACATTTAGCTTTACTGTACTAGACAACCACTAAATCATTTTTCATTGGTCATGCAAGAGCTCGTCTCTCTGTTTGTGTTTGCTACGTGCTTTGTTTTTCTCCAGTAGATGAGACATTAAAGCTTTTTATTTAAAGGACTTTTTTTTATTATTAGCCTACATAAAATTACCAATCTGCTTATCAATGACACATTAATCTTTAATTCTAATTATACATCTACACAAAGAGATAAGATCAATATGTACCATTGGCTGATAACTGTAAGGCGTAGACACACATATAAGAATGTGCACAGGTCCAAGCAGAGAGACACAGGTGTAAATAACTAAATAAGTGAAAGCTGCAGTCCAGTTAGCTTCAGTTTCAAGGTCCTGACCATCGTTAAGGTGATGAGTCACACCTGGCTTTGCCTGCTTTGACAAGTCAAAGTGCCTGCTGTGAAAAAGGCCTAACAGGTATATCAATGCACAGAATTTATACTTAGATGATAATGAAATATTGTATGTTATTGCCTTACATTACTGCCAGTCTGGGAATCTTGATGTGGCTGTGTTACTCAGCTGGTACAGACTGGTACATTATCACCCACTGAGTGGCAAACCACTGAGATGAAGTGTAATAAAAGCTAAGAGGACACGCTCCTGTGCAGTGTCCACCCTAATCTTTAATTCTTAATTTTAAGGATGATATAGCCTTTTTTTACACCGCACTTTTTTGACTCCTCATAGCATTAATATCACAAGTGAAAGAAATAACAATGTTCAGGTGTTCCAGCTCCAGGGTCCTGGTATTGTGCACACTGGCTCACTGTCATGGCTTACTTATGCTGCCTTCAGTTAAAGCTGGAAGTTGGAATATCTCAGACATTTCTGACTTCTGACCTTCAAGCATTCCAGGTGCGCTACACCAAATGTAAACCAAAAACATGGCTGATCATGATGTTCCTCAGGCATGTGCACACACAACTGTTCCATATTGCTTTAGTGCGTAAGGGTCCTCAGATCAAAAGGTTTTTTTGGGGTTTTTCAAAAAATAAATACAAGTTGCAAGTATAGTTTTTACAGGATAAAGTGGTGTCGTGTTATACTGGGTGCCGTAATCCTTGAGTGATGTGACTCCCTCTCTCTCTGATGCGTTGTCTGTCAGAGCTAGCTCAGATGAATGATTCATAATCAATATGTAATCTGACGCCTGATTTAAAATTTTAAATTTAAAATCATTTAAAATCATTTTCATACTGGCTTAAATAAACAGTTTCATAGTATTTCCAATTTCTGCTGAGCAACAATTTTGTGTGAAAGGAATTAAAGGCCTGTCCCACATATAGACCTGTTGATTTTAGTGATTTAAGCAAATTATTAATTGAAGTTTTACCGTAGATTTATTTGCTGGAAGTTTACAGGTTCTCTGATTTTGAGTGGCGTTCCATTGTACTTGTAGAAAGTCAGAATTTTTGAGTTACGAGTTGTCAGGAAAACAGCATTAAGCCCGGTATACACTGTGAGCACTCTGTCCCAGACAGAAGATGACTGATGTGAAAGACACATGCTGATATCTTTGGTCATGGCTCTAAAACAGTAGTCCTATGTCGCACAGTGTGAGAGGTTCAAGGATGGCCGTTGTCACGATCTTCTTATCAAAGACGACCTGGGAAAAAATTCTTTTGGGAAGAAAAAAGTCTTTTGGGATCACAATCTCACTGTGTCACAACCTACGTCGACTCACCAACCAATAGAAATGCAACATGAAATGATGCACTGATGCTACAGCCAAACAAACAGATGGATAGCAGCTCTCTATGCAGGCAAAATCCACTAAAAGAAATGTGTGGGATTTCGGCAAATAGGAAAACCTTGTGGAGTTGACCAATTAAAAGAAGGACGAAGCATGTGAGATAATAGCAGTGGTATGGCAGCTGCCTGATGAGCAACCTAGCAGCTAGCAAACACACACAGACACTGCAGTGTACAGTGCCTACAAAACCTTATGTTATTTAACAATGTGAGCCTCTATGCTGTGCTTCACAGTTGGAGAAGTACTAATTTGTGCAGCGTCCTTGTGCACTCAGTATGGGAAGCTATCACATCATGCATACCTGTGATTCTGTAGGCGCTGTCATCGTACAGTCTGCATACATCAACGTTGATGTCGTACCCAAGTTTATTAGATCTATTTTGCACAGTGTAGCTGCACTAAACTTAAAAGATTGCTAAAATCTCACAGTCTGTGGGAGGCTTTAGACATGGAGAGGGTGCATCATCAGTGTTATTAGTCACAGCTGTACGCTCTCTACTGTAACAAGTCCAAAGAAGGTGAAGAAAGTCTGCTGGAAGTGCTTGCCCTCAGATCAATGTCCAGGAGTTGAACACTGTGTTCAAGCAAACTTGAAACTTTACTGGTCTGAATTAATATTTTAAGGTGCACTGAAAGTTTATAAAATCAGAGGCTGGAATAAGGCCATGGCTCATTATTTTTAATCAGCCCAGCCTTCTTAGTCTGTCATAGTTGACTTTAGATAAGGCTGCTCCGTGTCAACACCCATTCGAACCTGCCGATAACATTAAGCACCACCTCTAAAAAACCAACAACAGATCAATGGGAGAAAAGGAGACTGTGTGCGTTTATAGACACATTGTGGCACAAGACCCCACCTCCTCGGCATCCCACCGCTGGACTGCAGAGAAGACACACCTGCACCCTGATTAGGGCAACCCGGGGCTGTCGTGTGCAGAGTGCAGACAGATAAACGCACCTCATTAATCCTCAGTGACAAACTGGGGTGATGCTGTGACACACAAACAGGTTCGCACACATGCAAGACTGTATGTTCTCCTATACAGCCATGGCATTTGTCTCCCACATTAATACAGACTTAAACATATTTACACCCGCCCACACACAAGGTGAGAATGAGAGACAGCGAGATTCTGACATCGCCTGTTAAATAAACCCTGCTGTAACAACAGCGACACTGTGCACGCTATTTTTGCAGGTGAGGGATCCGCCCACGCAACCAATAAAAATTACCATAAAACCCCACTTAAACGAAAACACGACCCTGCTGATGTTGACACTTTTTCCTTATATGTTGAGCATTTGTAACATCGGTAAAGAATTGCATCCATCACAGAGTAAAGGACAGCGCATTATACAGTCTCTCAGAACAAATCCTTTTCCTCTGCTGCTTAAAAAACACTCATGCATAACAATGATATATCTTCAAATAGAGACTGCGTACAGTAAAGCTAGTTCTAGACCTGTGTTAGCATTTGGCAATATCTCATAAGCTACAACTTAATTAAGGCAGTGGCCCAAAATAATGAGGGAGGTTGTTTAATGTAGACTGGGGTTAATAGGTAGTAATGAGAGCTACCAGCCCCAAAAGGAAAAGAGGACCACATTTGCATGCTCTCCCCAGCTCCTCCTTAGCGCTTTTCATTTTTTGAAAGTCAACTTCGATTTCCTTTTTACTTTAGGACTCGGAGGCATTGGTTTTCCTTTTATAGCATGCTCACCTTCCTGTGAGCAATTAATTTAATAAATATTTCATGGGGGTAGGGGAGGGGTTGTTGGTGTAGTTTTTGAGTTGAAGGGCATTAAGTTTTTGACACTTGTCTTTTTGTTTATTGTTTTGGGAAATAGGTTTTTGCTGTAATGTTTCGGGGGTACACATTGCAGAAGCTTTCATGAACTACTGTTGTGTCATAAATCACTTTAGACAGGAAATAAATTAATGTGACTGCATTAGAGATTATTACTTTCAATCATGTTACTGTTTTATTTATGAATGCCAGTCTCATCTCGGCATCCTTAAACCTCTGAATCGTGGAGATGTGCAGTGATGCAGGAACAAAGTTTGTAGCCTAAGTTGGTTTTTATGTATTCATTCATTCATTTTCTGAACTGCTTGTCCTGTTGAAGTCACGCGGGGGGGCTGGAGCCTATCCCAGCTGACATTGGGTGAGAGGCAGGGTACACCCTGGACAGGTCACCAGACTATCACAGGGCTGACAGTCTGGTGACCTGAAGCCCTTTTACACTGCCAGATTTTCCGCGAATGTTGGGTAGTTTTGCCAGCAAGCTGCGAGCATTTAGACACACAGAGCCAGATTGGCGAGTTGATCTGAGGTGCCCAATTTTCCGCATCGTAGGGTAGACATATTGGAGGAACCCTTTTAGTTTAACAGACCGAGGCGGCCTTCTGCAATGGGAGGGGCTGTTGATGATGCCGTACATGCGAGCCACTGGTGGCGGACCCCGAGAAAACCCACGCTGACACTGGGAGATCATGCGAACCCCGCGCAGCAGGGCTCCCCCACTTGTAGGTTCAAACCCCTCCACCCTGGGTTCAAACCAGGAACCCTCTCACTGTGAGGCGACCAGTGACCATTTGTACATCAGTTACTCAGCATGTGTAATGCTGAAACTGTGAAGAAAAACATTTTTCTCACATGCCTCTGGTGAACGAAGAATCCAAATAGGAAGAAAATTCTTGACCCTAACCCAACAATTCTTGATTCTAACCAGGAATCCTCTTGCTGTGAGACAACAAAGCTAACCAGTTACACACACCCACGAAACATGGATGCTGCCTCAGATGTTTTTGGTGTTGGACAGGTAAGAGTAGGGCAGATCAGATAGTTAACATTTCACTTCTTTTATTTAGAGTCAGGTAGACCGTGTTAGAATTTTGAGTTGGGACTTCAGTTTTGGTTGTATTTATTTATTTGATTTAAGCTGCAGCCCTTTTTCCTTTGTAGTTACTAGGTTATCTACGGTCAATCCATGCAATAAATAACTTTATTTTCCAAATCCATATGGTTTATGTTGTCTCCCTTTCTGGAGAGCTGGGTCGTAATGCATGACAGAGCACATAATTGCAAGGGTGGTGGTTTGTGTGCAACTGTCTTTGCATGTGGGTGAGAGATATGAAAGCCTGAATATATGAATAATTTTGTGCGTGTTTGCTTTCAATAAGAAGGGAATATTTTGTGAAGAAAGAGTTAGTTTGTTGAAATTTGCATCAAAATAAAGTGCTTACAGTCAGCAACTCAGCTGTGATTTTGAAAAAAACATCAACAGACACACATAGCTTTGATCCTGAATCATTCAACTTTGTGCAGTGAGTATGAAATAATTTTTGGGGAAAAAATGAAAGTGTAATCAAAAATGAAGAATCAAAGATCTACAGTGTTATTATTGTTTCATGTTGATGACTTTAATCGGCATAAGTGTGTGTTTAGATTAGACAGTAGACCATTAGTGGATTCTTTTATTCACATAATTTGCCAAGAACGGTAAAGGAATACTTCACCCCCCAAATTACTGCTGGTATATCACTCACTCAGCCCATGGGGCAACGTCTAGCTCACCTGGTAGAGTGTGAGCTCTATATAGGCTGTAACCCAGGGTTCAATTCAAACCTGCAGCCCTTTGCTGCATGTCATCCCCCCTCTGTCTCCAACCTTTCCTGTTTATCTGCAGCTGTCCTATAAATAAAGGCAAAAATACCCCTCCAAAAAGATATTAGAAAAAAAATACTCACCCTGTGTTATACTGAACTTGTGAAGAAAACTTTATTTTTTTTGCATGCCTCAGAATCCAAAACTGAGAAAATTCTGGAAACTTGAATTATACTGCATGAGTTGAGTGGGACAGTTTGGAAATGTTTTGATGTAGTTTAGTACAATTTTCATTTTTTTTCCTAATTTTTCATCATGCATGCCTCACAAAGTCTTGGAGTTATTAGAGTCAAGGTGACAGCTTGTATAAAAAATTCATTTCAACGACTTTTCTCCACAGCAACAATTCATTTCTGAACACTTAAAAACTTCTCCAGCAGTATTTGACAGGGGGATTTACGAGCACACACTGACTTATCATTTGAAAAGCTCAACATTTCTCTATTTATGCTCCCAAAAAATTTGACACCACAAAAAATAATTTGAGACGATTACAATTTTTGTACCTAGGTTCATTGTACTTATCGACTGTTAAGAAGCAGAGAAAGAACTTAAGAAAGCCTGAATTCTCTCTTAATCTGCATCATTTTTCCTACCTGCCTGTCAAACATCAATTAACCCATAAACCTTGCCAAAACAGTCCGCATCTAAGTGGAGTCCTGCAGAGATCAGCTGTGAAGACTGGCCGCCGGTGGCTGCTTGCTCCGCTGCCGTTCAGCAACTAACAAGCGGAGCTAATTGCAAACAGCCACTGCTGCAAATCTATTCAACAGCTCCACCATCCATGGTCAGACACACACAACTCGCACCAACAGCTGCACTACTCTGGTGTGCATGTTCTTGCTGGCTAGTGAAACATCCTGGTGCAGACTATATGCTGGAGTTTACCAGCCTGTTGCTCATGTCGCATTTGAAGATAATTACAAGCACGGTCATTCTTGAAAATTTTCGTCAGTGAAATCAACACTGAATTGTTATACAGATGGTCATTTTGGAGGTGAAGTATTCTTTTATGAATAAAGAGGCCCATGGTAGTTGGATTTCCCCATCACACACTTATTTTTAGGTTCTTTTTAGCAATGTATGAGCTGAACTTCTGTTTTTCAGTGGTCGGTACAAGGACATTTGGTTCCAGTTGTTTTGGTCGAAAGTGTGAGATAACAGTATGAATATGAGATTCTCATTGGCAGCCCAATGATACAGTTGTTAAAAATCTCAGAGGTCTGTACAAACAACCAGAAAGACACACTCTGTTTTAAAGGCGCACGCTGCTCCGGACATGTACTGTGTACTGCTACACACGGAGATCCAATTGATGCTCACTATTATGTGTGAAAATGATGGTGTTATTTGTCAGTAGGCACACGGGCTCATCTCACAGTGACAAAAATTTCCCCTGACCACCCCCCAGCCGCACACCACAGGCGACCTCTCCCCCTTTTTCCCTCTGCCTCTGCTCACACCCACACAGCACAGGAAAGATGGTGCGGTGAGACAGAGTGATACAGAGAATCGCATATTTATTCTCACTCTGCTTCCTCTCTCTCGTCCCTGCTTAAACACTCAGCTGGATCCTAGCCTCTATTTCTCTGTATTTTTTTTTACTTTTGCTCTCTCCCATGGCTGCCAAGGCAAGATTCTCTTTGTTGTTTATCCTCCCACCTCCTGCTACCAACTGTGGGTATTTGCCTCTTCAAACTGTCTCCCGTTCTCTCTGGACTCTCTCTCCTAGTATGTCTCACAGTCGTACTCTCCCACTGTCTCCAGACTCTCTGACTTTATTTCTTTGAGTTTTCCTCTAAACTTCTTCTTTCAGGGTTTATTTACTGACCAATACACAGAATAATGGTCTCTTAACCAATCAGTAAATCCAACAATGGGCAAAAGTAAAGTTATATTTCATGGGCAAAGAGAATGAAAATGAGTTTCAGGTTCATTCTGGTGCATTCATGCAAATGTAGCTTTGTTCATATCTTTCATGCATATGGGACCATATGGGCGCAAACATTCTGAGTTCAAAAAGTAAAAGACGCCCCGTTTTTGGCATGAATCCTTCACATCAAACCAGGAATATGCAGGGTAACAGGAGGAGCAGGCTGGAGCTGCAGCTCGAGAGAGTGTTGACGGACTTCAGAGTGGCCAGCTCTGGTACGTGACAGATGAACTCTGTGTAACAGTTTGCCTGTGGTCTCTCTGTCTTTGAAAACAGAGTTAAAACGATAAAAGCTGAGCAGACCAGCTGTGCATCCATAGGCAGTGCCATGTGAATAATTCAGTGTGTGTGTGGGCTACTGTTAATGTTGCTATGGATGCACCACAGGAAATACAGTGCACATATACAAAACAAACTAATAAGCATGCACAAACACACACACCACATCCAGCCCACAGCACAGGGCCCTGTGTCAGAAAGTGCAACAAAAAAATCACCCTGACACGAGGTAAACTCCAGAGGCTGTAAAGCTTCCTAGCACTAAGAGTTGCTCCTTGTGAAGAAATTCTATGAAAATTCTTTCTTTTGAATTTCTTAGAATTTCCCTTAAAATTAAGACATCGTCCTTGTAAAAAATAAAAATTGTTACCACACAGAGTTAAAAGGGAAAATGATGGCGTGAAACAGCAGAGGCACTTTAGCAACCCAGTGAGTACTGCCATTAACATCAAGCCATTATTTTTCCATTTTTCCTTCAATCCACTCCCGTTTGCCTTGATAAAGTTACTGCATCAAGCCATCATTTCAAACTCAACACTTCCTGTATCTGTATAAAATTAAAAGCCCCTTATTACTTGGGTTGAGAGAATTCCTTCATTTTCTATAAAGGCTTTTATTGTGAAACATTTGCAGGAACTTGTTGTGGAGGATTCAGTGACTTGCATAGTTTGCACGCAGTACTTCAAATGTAGCTCCTGCTGTCTGGTGGCACTTTTTACGTTACTACAACAATATTTCGGCTTGGTCATGAACAGCACTATTGACTGAAATCGTAGTAAAAGTAATAAAAATAAGCAAGCCAACTGTTGCGTCGTCTACGTCGCCACACGTCGCCCTGTGTCAGTTGCATTTGAACACACTACACATCCGACGGCCAAGTGGCATGTACGTTCTGCGCCTGCATGAGAGAGAGCAGAGTGAGAGAGTGGTACATCCTGTCAGCTGAGGGGTTTCCTGTCTGTGCAGCCGAGCACCGCAGCACCTCAGACGGTCCCGGTGTTTCCTCCGCAGGCTCCACTTCACTCAGCTGCCGGGACATACCGCAAAAACAAGGCCGACAGACGCTCACCGACGGCCCAACTTTGGTCGACGGCCGACCATCGGCTTGGTGTGTCAGGGCCTTTAGGTAAAAATTTCTGTCTCTTCCTTGCTCAGAGTCGCTCTGAGAACTTTCCTAAATCAGTCCTTGTCTAGGCCTCCTTACTAAAATATTTTAGAATAATTTAGGATCTCTCTGAGAGTTTTCTCAGAATGCTTGTGAATACGGCCCCAGGTTTTTGTTCCAAAAAGAGAAGTAACTTACTCACAACCTAACCTGCTCGCTTGTAGTTTTTCTTCAACAAACCCCGAGTTTCTCTCTGTCTCCTCCTTACATTGTTTCATTTCCTCAGTGATTCACGTATCAAAGCATATATCGAAGCACATTAATCAACAGAGCTTTACAGTACGCCAGAATCAAAATCCTAGTTGGATTTTAGTTCGTTATTCAGGATGATATAAAGTTACAGCTTTTGTGCACTGCCAATCATTTCTTTGAACCCCCAGCTTAGAATACAACCTCTGTATGTCCTTCATTTTTATAACCCCGTGACTCTGCACACTCAAGACAGCTGTCGGTTTGTTAGAGCAGCTCCACAAAAACGTTTATTGCATATGTGTAATCTCAGTTTAAATTGTAAAAGAAAAATGGTATGGAGCTTTAGACATGTAGGATCATGAATAATATCTCTCACTAATGGAACATAATTCCTATAATATTGGAGATTACATGTTAATATTTCTGAGTAAGCGAGATCATGGTGCTGCTGCAGAATATGGTTTGAAGCAGGCTGCGTATATTCTGAACATGTTTTAACAGCATTTCACTGTGTTTAAATTTACAAAATTTGTTGAAGTAGCTGAAATAAAGACATTGAATTCTGTTGAGAGGTTCAAAGAGATGTCTGTAATCTACTTCATTTCAACCTTGCAGCCCTTTCAAGTCGAGTGTGGTTCAACAGCCACGTTATTAGTGGATCAGATTGTGAGCTTTCAATCATGTCAGTGTGTTTGAATCTATGTTTAAATCTTCAACTATGTTTTTCATCTTCAGCTGCTGACCCCTGTGTTTTGCCCTTTAAAGCTGAACATATTTCAAAGGTGGGCCATGGCCCAGTGATGAATATGTGGACAACACTTACTAAAACTACATTGTGTTGAATTATTTATACCTTTTCCTGCTCTGACTCAGGTTCTTTTTTTTAGGTTTGTGTGCACTGTAGTTGTAAAATGAGAAAGTTTGCTCTGGTAGGTGGGCAAAAAATTTTTTCAACATGGCAGCCAGGTCATAAACTTTCTCATTTTACAGCTAAACAGTACATGATATAGATATTTACATGCATTTGATAAGCACTTCCACAGCTGCCTCAGACTCCTCTGCTCCAATTGGTTGTTTTGGTTTGCAGTATGTGTGGTGGATTCTTCCAAATGCCACAAGAGCCCTAGGAGGAGGCAGAGAAACTTTTCCTCCACAGGCTACTGCCTCATGTACTACTGTCAGGATACAGTGACAGTTTCAGCAAATATTCAGCACAGTTATTTTTATAAAAGTTACCAACTGCAGCTTTAATGAGTATAAAACTGATGTGAATCGTAAACCATAACCTTTGCATCCAGCAGATGTGTAACATGCATGGTGGATTTTGGAATTTAGACAGTGCCGTTCATCATGCATCAGTTGCATCACCATCAAGACACCAAGTAAGGAACAGGGTCTCCTCTCAGCTGTCAGGTACGTCCTCCTCGACTATGCCCCTGCCTGTAACTGCTTTACTTCTAAATGATTTATCTCCGCTGCCAGCTCCTGGGTACCAGAAAAGATCTATTTTTGCTGGTCATGCTGCAGCCAAGACATTGGTTGCTGTGAGGTGGAAACATCTCAGCAAGCTCTCAGCGGGCAATGTGATTCTCACATTCAACTTCATTTAGTTGAAGTTTTCCTCTGTCCAGTGATAGTTCAGGAGTCCAATATTGGGTTTTGGGTGTTGAAAACTGAAAAAAATAAAGGTGTAGTTCAAGCCATCTTATCTGGTCCAATGAATCTTTATACAACCGTTTTTTGATATCCTAAAAATTAGGTTCTTAACGTAAAATTACTTAAATAATGTAAAGTTACGGAGGTTAGGTTTGGAAAAAGAAACATGGTGAGGACATCTTACTATATAATGATGAAAACTCTGTCTGTGGGTGTGTCTGTCTGTGTCTCTGTTCCACGTTTTTCTCCCACTGACTTGGTCAATCCATGTGAAATTTGGCACAGTGGTAGAGGGTCATGGGAGGATGCGAATGAAGCAATATTACATCAATTGGCCAAAGGGGGGCGCTATAGCAACCGACTGAAATTGAAAACTTTGAATGGGCATATCTCATGCCCCGTATGTCGTAGAGACATGAAACCTTGCACAGAGATGCCTCTCCTCATGAGGAACACATTTGCCTCAGAGACCCATAACTTCCAGTTATAGATTTTTTGAAAATCATTTTGAATTTTTTTTAAAATCACTTAAAATCAATCTCTTCCTAGGAAGTTTGACCGATCTGCATGAAACTCAGTGAACATAATCTAGGGACCAATATCTAAAGTTCCCTCTTGGCAAAAGTTGGAAAACTTACTAAAACTGAGCTTCTATAAGGCAATGAATATTGCGGAGGGCGTGGCTCATCACATAAAGGTGTATAACATCTCAAGGGTTTCACCCATCACCACACAACTTTGTAGGCATATGACCACACATAATCTGAGGGGACCCCTCCATTATTGACCCTATCAATGAAAATGGGGGCGCTAGAGAGCTAATTTCTTATCTAGGCCTAACCACCATATCAATTATTACTAAACTTGTAGAACAGGACGCCTCAAGGTGACTGGAGAAATTTAACTCTAATTGGCAACTGGGTGGCGCTATAACAACAGAAAAATGTTTCAAAATGGCTAAAATGCGACTGATCACTGTGGCTCCCCCTGTGGCCCAATGTTGTTGTTTTTTGCTAATGTTTGGTATGACTAAGTCATGGTATGGTATGCTGTACATAATCACAGAAACTGACAGTGTGTCATTCTGTCAGTCAGTCATTCTGTCTGTCCCATGTTTTTCTACTCACTGACGTGGTCAATCTATGTGAAACAGCACATAGGCATTGAGGATTGGCAAAGGTAGAAGGTGACAAAGCTACCATTGGGTATGGACTAGTACCTTAAAATGACGCTAAGTTCACACGGTTTTGAACAACAGTCTCCTGGGGTTAAAGTCCTGTGTTTTGAAACCCATCCACCACCACAACCTGCCACTTAACTGGACCACTCAGGACTGCTCCTTCTTTACTCCAGTCAGCGCATTGGTCACATGTTAGTGCAATACACTGTCAATCCGACCTCGTCACATATCAACGTTTGGTCAAGGACTTTCCATGTCGTGATACCGTGTGCTGGTTTACAGTCATTGGTCTATCAATACTGTGGGGTGGAAAGTGAGGTTGGTTTTGTCCTACTGTCATTTTGCTCTTATTGATTTGTGTCAAAAGTTCAAAAGTCATTTATTGTCAATGCACAACAATTAAAAGAGCAGTCATCGACACTGCAAAACTTGGGTCTCAGACTCCCTCCAACGATGCAATTTAAATATGCATAAAAAAATAGGGGATAAAATATGAAATAAACTGATATAGATCAGTAGTTGCATTGGACACACATAATGTAAACATGGATGTAGTAAAATGTTCATGACGTAGACTCAGACTTTGTTGTCCTCGAGGGGAGATTCTTTTTTCAAGCACTGTTCATTATCCGACAACAAACAGTAACAGCCTGGACGACATCATATAAACTGTACAACAGCACACAGTAAAATAATGAACAACATCACAGTAGCGACAGGAGTGTACACTCAGGGCTGTTCAGCGAGGCCTATTAGTTAAGGCGGCTGTGGCTGCAGGGATCAGGCTCTTCCTAAAGCGGGCCCTCCTACACCTCAGTGCTCTGTACCTGCACCGGAAGGGCAGTGGGGTGATTGGTGGTCCAGTTATATGTGTAACGGGAGTATAAATAAATACATATGTACAGAGGTGCAAACAGTTTGGGTCACTATGTTGTATTGGCTGTTATTGTGTTTTGTAGGTTACATTGTCTCTTTCTAAAATAAAAATAAATAAATAAAAAGGAGAGAGAGGCAATATGCTTTGGAAGAAATTTAAAAAAAATGGCGTTCATCCCTCCAGCATCGAGTCCCCGAGACTTTTAGAACCCATGCCAAGGAGCACTGGAGCTTTCCTAGCAGTTTGTGGTGGCCAAACGCCACACTAAGATGCTTGATGTTGTTCTTGCTTTTAATTTGTCATCCATCTGTAATTGTCCTGTTTGTTTTGTTTTGCCCTGTAGCCAGTGGGAGACAGATCCTGCACTGCTGCTTTGGCCGGGGAAACAGCCAACTCCTGCAGTCTGCTTGCTCGCAGCAAAAACAGTCTGAAAACAAAAATAGTGGCCAGAGAGGGTAAGTGGACAAAGACATACTTGGTTTCACTAAACAGTCCAAGGTCCTTGTGTTTTATTTTGCATTTATACTGCGACAGAGACAACAAATAAATGAATGAAGGTAATAGATGACGCTACTTCTGTAGCATCAAGGTCAGGTTTTAAAGATCATTGAATCACAAAAGAATACCTCACCAGCAAAATTAATATTTGTATTGTACATTTCACTAACACTGAATTTCTGCCTGGACTTATGCCTCTATGGTGAACGAAGAATCCAAAAAAAGTCCAACATTCTTAATGAATTGAAGTTAAGGGGGATCACTATATCATAACAAATGTTTACAAACTCTCACACAACTTGTGCAGTATAATCAAAGTCTCATTTATCGGGTCGTTTTCCCATTACTTTCCAAACACGTGCATTTTTCCTAAAACATCATGATTCACAACACATGAGTGCAAAAAGAAGGGAACTGCCCATTGGCTCCTACTAACTGGTCCTACCAACCAATCACAGCTGGCATTTGTCTTTCCCTTCTTCAGTAAATATCTGTGTGTGGTGAATATGAAGAAGAAGTGAATCGTTTTAGTCCAGGGCTGCCAGAGCTTTACATCTGTCCCACGGACAATATTTTTGGCCTTCTATACACTTACAAAACAATGCCTGGAACAAGATCAGCTCTTCATTCAGGATTAATGGTCGCTTAGCAATCTCAGATGCAACCCCTTCGCGCCCTTGAAAGCTGGCACAGAGTAAATACTAGAGTTGTGCCCAGCACCTGACCTTGCGTTTTCCAGGCATTTAAAGATGCAGCATGTGTACGGCCGCGAAGTAGAAATCTGGACCTCATGGCAGGACCAGTTGGGAACCACCTTTTTAGGTTGCTCTCATATACTGTATGTACTTATACCAACCTATTCTTATCCCAACTTGTCAAATACCACCACTTTGTCTGTGGAGCTGAATGGGAAAATATGACAGGCTAGGTAACCGCCTGCATCAGTTTTGGATGCTCACTGTTGGTGTCTCAGTTGACACTTGTTACATGTGGGGTTTTTTTAAATGCATTTCTATTTTTAAATGAAATGTACAGTTTCAGCTCTTTGCATGACACACAGTCTTTCAAAATAAACTTACAACTTAGGTAACACATTTCATGTCTGGGTTTATTTCCGTAGGTCATTAAAAGCATGTGGCTAAGTTTGGAAAAAAAACAACATGGTTTGGCTTAAAATAAACTGGTCTACAGTTCTTACTAATGTAATGTCATGTCAAGCGACATAACATAGCATGATGCACATAATTCCATTGACTTTTGGTTTCACACAGCGAATGAACAGTGGGCCACTGTCTTGCTCTTTATACTATGTTTTACTTGTGTTAGAAATATCTACCACCTTTTGTGTGTCATACTGCTGCAAAAGGTACCTTTGTACATCAGTGCCTGATGCTGAGAAACTGACACTGACAAAGCAGTGGTTTGTGATGAGTTGGGATTGAGAACAAGGCTGCTTCTACCTACAAAAAATGCACTGTAGTTCTTATGTCGTGTGACCTCTGTGCTGCAGCCTGTCCTTCCTTATATTACATTGAAAAAAGGAGGAAGTGCCAATGCACCAACTATGATTCTTTTCCTAAACCTAAAGTGACAGGGCTCTGTTCTGTAAGATACCATGCAAACCTTGTGCATAACTTACAAACTCTTGCTTCAGCCGTTACCACCTTAGTTTACTAAGTCATACTTAACAAGTAGCTTAGGTTGGATATAAATCCTTTTTTGTTCATTTTTAAAGTTACTAATAAGTCACTGTTTGCCATGTAAACGATCTACTAAACCTTTTTGTTATTATAACTTATAGAAATAGACGCATAATTTGAGCTACAACCTGAGTTACAACTCTGTGACAGAGACAGACAGATAGGTCAGGAGCGAGTGCTCAAGGTCAGTGATAGATACGCGACGCCATATTCTTACACGCTTCAGTACTCAGTAATTGAGTGTAATTAAATGCTGTGGTCCAGTAGGGACTTAAGCTGGGTGGACCTGATTTGACTTGAAAATGAAAAGTGTGATTTAATTTGACGTGAGTAGCCTATTCTTGATCTGCAGGTGTAAGAAAAATTCTAAGCACTTTCCATTTTTCCACTCAGAGGTGAATAAAATCCTTTGCAGCCCCCGAGTCAAGCCACATCAATAATGAATTGTCTATCTAATAGCACTGAAAGATTAATATTAGTGATAAGGGTAGCTTTAATTAATATGACATCACTTCCTCCATGGGTCAAGGCGAGATGATGCTGCATGCCACAGATGGTGGGTAATTTAATATGATACAGAAGGAGAGGTTGTAAAGGTCAAGAAAGGTCTTAAACATAATTTTGACACTGGGGAAAATTAGATTTCCCTGCTGTGTTTGATCACTCATCACTAATGGTGCTGCTCTATGGCAGTGTTGGTCCTCTTTAAAGCTGTACTTGGTAACTTTAATAAAAATATGTTTTTGTCATATGTAATGAAGCTGTCACTATATCCTGACAGACAGATTATCTCTGAAAGAGTCATGTTCATCTTCCTTCTCCTACTGTGTCTAAAGACATTTGCAATAATACTGCTGAACAAAAGCAACCAATCAGAGCTAGGAGTCTCAAACACAGCTGTCAATCAAGTCAGTCATTGCTCATGAACTGTAGTCAAAGTGTTAAACTCAGCAGTGCTGAGCAAATATGAGTCAAGATTTTGTAACTGTATTGAAAATTACAGTATAGCACAGTACCTTAGGAAGCAACAGTAACCCTTCAGACATGGTACATAGACCCTTGGGTTTCCATGGATGCATTTACGTCGTCACCTCTACATGAGCAACATTAACAAATGTTCCACCAAAGTTGCCGACGGTCAGCCCAATGATTATTTTTTTTCATACTACAGCTGCTGCAAGAGGCAGCAAAACGTCCTGTGTGGTGACCAAAAATGGAGACGGTACGGAACGGTTCCATTGGTACCATCCACAACTTGTCACAGTGGAAACTGAAAAAAAGCGTAGGCTGCCGAGCTGAACCGCCCCGACCGCTTGGTGCTGCTGGGGAAATCACAAGTTCGCACCATTTTGGTATTCCTCTGTTTACCTACAGCAGCTGACAAGGGTGTGTTGTGAGCCTGAGCCAGTGTTTGCGCTGTAGTAGTAGGTATATATAGGGCTAGTACATCTTCTTCCTCACTTATAATAGCCTACTGGTTCTCTGTTGGAAACAGCCGATGAAGTTTTCGTTAGCCGTTGCTATCCTGCGCACTTACACGGCGTGATGATGAACTGTTTAACTGATTTCTGTTCGCGTACTGTCTTGCGGGCCTGCACGGCGGAGTGATACTGGCCAGAAAATAGTCCCAATTGATAGCAAGGTCTGACGTAATGCGGGGATGTTTTAAAATGATTGAAATAGTCTAACAAAACACATGCATACTTTTTTGTAGCTTAAAACCTTTTGGTTACGTGTACCCCCCTATATCTTCAGAACTACTTTTTCTCAGAGCAGGAGGCTCGTTGACAGTAGAGCTACAGATGGTCAGCGTTTAACACAACTTCATGTCCAAAAACCTGAACTATCACTTTAACCTCTTAGCATTAATTAACACAGTTAACCTATGCTGGATGCTGTAAAGCAACATGTACAGTGTCTACTACCTAAAAGACTGGAGAGTTCAACACACCTTTAACTACAATTTGCACCAGAGCAACACATGATTTCCCTTGAAAAGCTCTTTTATAGCTGACACAATTGATTATCTGCTTAATTCAATACATGACAGCTGTAAGAAAAAAGCACAAGGCCAGGAGTAAATTAAGGACGCTGTCACTCTGGGACTGTTGAGTGCTTAGACACTCATTTCAGTACCTCAGACACTCTCTTAATGGCGTACTAACAGATAGATGAAGGGATATGGACATTAAGAGGAATTATGGACAGTTCTTATTGCAAGTCATGGGTGTACAATTTCTATTTCTTGTACTGTGCAACTGTGCATGGTTTCAGCATCATAAAGTCCATCCACTTGGCTCAGAAAATCAATCAAAGTCATTGAAATGGTCATTAATAAAATATAAATGCAGAAAGTGACACAAAGTCCAATGAAAGAACGATTGCACATATTGTTTGAACCAAGTGGAAAAAAAAGTTTTAATAGACTATTTCGAAGGGTTAAGCTTTGTGCATTTACCTCCTGATCAGCTAATTCAATGGCTAATTTATTCCCAGGACTCTTCAAGGGGCAAAAACACAGCGAGGTCCAAGTCTGGGGAGACTGTTTCTTGCCAAGGTTGGCAAGTGGCTCATGCTGGTTTCAATTCCCTCGAACCTCACTATTAAGGCTGAGCCAGAATTACTGAGGGTAACAACAAGCTCTCATGCTATTCCAGCACATGTCCAAGCCCTGTCAGT
Source organism: Epinephelus cyanopodus (assembly GCA_026686955.1). Classification (NCBI taxonomy): domain Eukaryota; kingdom Metazoa; phylum Chordata; class Actinopteri; order Perciformes; family Serranidae; genus Epinephelus; species Epinephelus cyanopodus. The sequence goes on along the minus strand of CM048932.1, from coordinate 23,320,784 downwards.
GCCACGCTACCACTTTCCTCAGAGAGGAAACAAGCTGCAAAGCATGTTCAGTTCTCAGCACCTAAACTTGCTCTCTACGTGAACCAAATATACAGTGCATGTTCTATACGCCAAATAAGATGAGATAAGTCTTGATTAATCCCACACCGGGGAAATTCAAGAGTCAGAAGCAGAGGGATGAAGGGGGGAAATGATTGAGTGCTAAATAAGGATTAAAACATGACAAACAAAAATAGAGTAATGTAAAATCTATTGACACTGTATACACCCTTTCATTTATACGGACACACTATGACCATGATTGATAGTAATACATAATAATAATTACACAGTATTTCAGCTTTGCCCCTCCCTTGTGTTTCCTGTTTCGCCTTCCTTGTGTCTCATGTTTCTTTTCTGGGTGCGTTTCGAAGTGCACACTTTTTGCTTTTGGTAGGTACATTAGCTGCCCTTGAAATAAATGCACTGTTGCATGCAGGGACATACTACTGCTGTCTTATAACATTACACCCTAAACTTTGAGCCTCTTAACTCGTTGCCTTGGAGATAAAACAAACTCACTGAATTTGGTAGAGATCAACCTGGAGAGCTCTGCTGATGTTACTTTGCAAGGTATGTAGTTTAACTTTAAAGTAAAAATTGCATTAACTGTAGAGTCTAACAATTTATTTCTGCAACACTGAAATTTCATCTGCATTTCTCTTTTATTGATTTTTTTTTTTAGTTACGTTCTTTTGTTGTTTGTAATATTTATGAATATTTTGTTTACTTAATTAATATTCCTTTTGTTATTATTTGACTGGTCATCAGTACCTTGAATGCGCTGTCAGCTGTCAATCAGCTATCAAGCCGTCATCTGTTTGCAGCTCACACACTTAGGCTACATCCTGTCCCATGTGATGTCGATTTATTAAAATATAATCAGACTCATATCAGTTTGTTTTCAGTCTCCAGTTGTTTTAGTTACAGTAGATTGATTTATTAAAATACTTGCTGTAATTTCTGTTCATTGTTCAACCTCCATTTGACATTAATTTTCATGTGAATCAGCATCATATCGGTTTGCTGCTGCAGAGAAGACCTGTCCCCTCAACTACACAGGCTAAATAATTTCTCTCTGACTACAAGGCTCGTATTTTATGTAAGATAACAGCTTTCATTACAGATCAGTCAGATATAGTCATTACAGATGTTATTTTAAGAATCCTCACATCCTGCTGAAGTCTTTGTGATGTACTAAATACTTAAATGACTAAAACACTCTCATGTTAATATACAGTAGACTCTGTATAGTTTATGATGAATATATTCAGTCTCTAACAACTAAACTTCACCATCAGTCACACAACATGTTTTCTGTTCACAGAATAAACCTCCAAATCAGACAAATAAAATTTAAATCTCTGAAATTCAACAAAAATTATCTTAAGTTTATCTAAAACGACATATTGATGAGTCGACATCTAAACCAATCAGCTGTTAGATCAGGTGAGAGCCAGGCGGTGCAGTCGGTGGAGAGCAACTGCACCTCAGCCATCATTTCATCCGAGCCTTCAGCTCCACTTCTACAAGCTACAATGAACTGCCTTTAACCATTCCCCGTCTCCTGGTTGTGTTTGTATTTGGGTCTTAAGTTGAACTGTCACTTGTTTAATATAGTTATAGGATGCTTAACTTGGTTTCAATTTAATGTAACTTGAGGGTACCAATTCTGCATTCAAGGAAAACCAACACTTTATTGATTCACTCTGCTGAGTAAGAAATGTAAGGAAAGCAAGATGCTGAGGACGTGAAACCAGGAGTGAATTCACGAAAAACATCTCAGAAATACGGCATTCAATTCAACACTCTTCGGGATTATAAAAAATAAATAAACAGGCCAACAGTCTTCATCCCAGTGTGACCTGTATCCTCTCCTGTTCCTCCGCATGTTCTTGCTGGCAGGCTGTTGATTAAATGTAAGCTGAAACATGTTGAATGTAATCTGCTGGTCATTAAGGAGAGTGGCTGGACGTAGGAGATTTAAGTGCGCTTCGAGGACATTGTGCTTGTCTGGTCAATAAAATAATAACACCAGCTGAGAGCTACTGAGTAAAGCTGTTTTATTATAGTGTTAAAAATGCTTGTTTACTGACAGCGATGGTTCATTTTTTTCCCCTGCATCTCATACACCAAAATTTAAAAGGCACTTTCACCATTTTGACTCTAAAAAAACTGAAATTAGAAGCTCAAGAGTGATAAATGCTTTCAAAGCAGTTGGCTGATCAATGACTTTTATAGTCGTCAGTATGTTGAATACAGTAATATTTTTGTTTTTTGAATTCCCTTATAATTAATCACCAATTTAATTAATTGTTGGTCTTGAGGATCTTCTCAGATGTGTACAAGTGTAATTGCTTTCATGCTTTGGTGATTGTCGGTTGCACAATGTGACATCTCACACTTTGTGCTGTCCATTCATTTAAAGTAAGATCATTAAAAATGATTAAGATACGAGCTGACGCCTTCACTTTTTCATTGCCACTGGCGTGCTATACCTTTTACTGTGTTGGGTGACACATAACAGCAGCGTTCCGAGGGATTAATAACTCCTCAAGCAAGGACACAGTAACACCTCATCAATTATGTAACATGTAGCAATTACATATTCATTGGTAATTAGTATAAAACCCCTAAGAACACAGATATAGGACACTGTACATATAGCCATACACGGTATTTTATGAGCCAGTCCCTTGTGATTAACCATGGCCTGAATGATTAATATTCACAAGGGACGATCCCATCGCAGCACTGAAGCATCAGTGATCAATTTCACTGTTAAAATGAGACCTCGATTAATTTTCACCCACAACTACAACGTAAGATAACCGGGCTATACTACAGGGGAGGACTCCAACTGTGATGCTTCAACTTCAAAGACATTAGAGAAACCACAAGAAAAACATTACTTGTGAGAAAGAAGCTTACCCAAAGGTGAAGGATAATTTACAACATATTTTTTAATGTTGGCAAAGCAGGACTTAAGCATGAGAATGATGAAGCTAGCTTAGACGACATGAGCTCTGATTGGAGCAACGGTCAAGACTCCTTCAAAGCAGCCATCTCAGAAGAAGTTAGGATTGATGAGGAAACCATATATCACACTACTTTCATCAAATGTTGGTCAGATTGTGTGCAGAACTGAAGTAGTGTGAAGAGTATATGGCTGTCAGCTCTCAGTTTTCCAGTCATACTATGAAATTTCAAGAATGGTTGCCCAAGAATGCAGAAATAATTTTGATAAAAGGCAGTGTTCCTTTTTTCCCTTGCCAAAATTAAGCATACCTCAAGAGCGGCCCCCTCTCTGACAAGATAGCATTAGTACCAATGGAGGCCTTAGGCCCTCCAATTTAATGTGGAACCTGTGTCTTCACTGTAGCTTAAAAACTGAGTCTGATGCAGCAGGTTTTATTAGTTAAAAATTATTCCACTTCACTCCAGTCTTCAGCTCTGCCAATCATACCTGCTGCTGCTTCCTCACATCTTTTTGTAAGACATTTGGCCGCTGCATCTCTGCTCCTTTCATTTTCTTGTTCTCTCTGTACACTGATTTTTCTGTCAGGAGCCCCTGATTTTTGGTGAGGCACTTCCAGGTAGCTAGTCAGACTGCAGTCCACCTCACATGTTTACATCAAGGGTGCTTTCACACCTGCCCTGTTTGGTTCGATTCAACTCAAATTCGTTTGCCCCCTAAGTGCGTGTTCCGACCTGGATCTGAACCAGCTGCAGTCACATGACACATTGTTTGGGTTAAACATGAGCATGTTGCAGTCCTGGAGGATTATTAATGTGCACCTCCTCCTGTACTGCCTTAATATGCACATTCAGCACATCCAATGCATCAAAACATTGTTTTCTAGTTGGAGTCGCGCCTCGTTTTCAAACTGTATGGTTTGACTAAAATGAACAATGACAGCAATATAGTCCACGATGAGCAGCGCTAAAATCAACCTGCGTAGTTGTCCCTCCATTGTGACATTAGAAAGTGTCACATTTATCTTGCAAGTGTACTCTTCTTCAACGTTTTTTTACTTCCTGGATTTTTCCCTCATGGAAATTCTGACCAATCAAGAGCAGCTTTCTCACACAAGGCATTTGATCTGGTCGGCTTGTAAATGCTGCCGTGAGAACACGAACCATTTTTGGAATAAAATTAGTCCCTGATTGGACCAAAGCAAGACAACTCTTGGTCTGAAAGCACCCTAGCAGTGCTTATAAGTTCGGCACATCATGCATCTGACCCCTGCTGTCAGACGGACCACACCATTACAAAATACCTGCAGGGGGTGGGAGCATCAGATGGCATGTTGAAATGTGTTTTAATGATAACAATACATTTATCTATCATGTAAATACAAGTAAATTGCATTGTCAGTGATGTAAGTCAGTGAATAAATTGTTGTACTTGATCCAATTTAAAGGTCAACCATTGACCTGTTCATGGGCCCACCTTGGCCTTTGGTCTGGGGTCATCTGTACCCTTTGACCTGCCTTATATATAAATTTATCTTGACTGCTTCGACCTTACAGCTTTAAATGAGCACGCAGGTATCCTGGTCAAATGTCCAACTTTGACAGCCAGAAGATCTCAGAATTTGTATTTGGCAAATCCATGCGAAGCAAAAGTAAGCTATGTAGACTGTACAGTATAAATGTGAAAAAATAGCACCTACAAATGATTACCAAACTGTCATAAATTGCAAAATAATATTTATTGTGTGTTTGCTATTGTTTATAATATATTCTAAAAAAAAAAGTTTACAAGCAATGAGATTTTAATATATGGCCTAATCTGTGTTACATAACCTGTTAAGCTACTAATAAATGCTGAGCAGTTTTCTAATCACTTGATTAACGGCGCTCGGGGAGTAGATGGAAGTAAACTCAAAGACCCATCAACAAAACAACACCACCACACTCTGAGTCTGATTTTATCTCGGCTGTTTCTCTGTCTTTCATCCCTCCACTGTAAATGTTTCTTTCTATCTGTTTAGATTCTTGTGTTTTTAATGTGATTTTCTCACACTTGTCAAAAGGCACTAAACTCCCCCGTGTTTATCAGTGTATTAGTTTATTCATGTTGGTTCATGTTTGTGTCTGCATGCACCAATGATTATACGGGTTCTTAAAAAAGTGTGTGTTTTAGTGTGCTGTACTGTATGTACACGAGCATAGTGTGGGATGTTTTTGCATGTGAGACTGTGTTTAGTTGGCTTTGACCAACAACCCTTAGTGTGTGTTATGTACTGCACAGTAACTGAGAGGTGGGAGTTAAGTGAGGAAAGTTAATTAGTGATTTTTTTCTTGAGCCTTCTGATGTCAGATTGAATTTGCCAATCAAAAGACTCACACATCTCCCTCGCAAATGTCTCTGAACCAGTTATAAACTCTGCTGTAGGAAGGCGCTGGACATTATTTTGACAAGACGCTGGAGGCAATATATTGTTACGCTGTTGTACTGAAGTTTGCCACTAATGTCATAACCACGCTGTAGTTTCCCATTAAAATCAGCAAAGCCATTTGGAAATGAACTCAGCAAACATACTGGCGTCTCTGGATGTGATGTGCAGCAAAAACAGCAAAAGCAGCTGTAACTTTTTCATAAATATTAATGTGATAACTATTTTTCAAACGTTTTGACTTGATGAGGCTTTGGCCAGGGTTGAGCTGGAACTGAGTTAAGATTTTTTTCCCGAACATGTAGGACACACAGAGAAACTCACGGGCCACTTTATTAAGTACGCCTGTTCACCTGCTTGTTAACACAAATAGTTGAATCTGTGCCACAAAGAATTAAGGCAGTTCTGAAGGAAAAAGGGGTCCAACCTGGTACTAGCAAGGTGAACCGGGTTGTGTCTCATAAGGTGGCTGGTGAGTGTATCTCTCCAGGTGTTCAATGCAACCTAAACTATTTACATGTGGTATTATGTCATAAATTGACAATATGTAAAAGTACACTATGCAGAGTTGACGGTTGTTGTTTGTGAACACAGTTGCCAGTGAAAGTGAAAGTAAAAGCCAACCCCATCCTCACTCTTGTTTGCTGTTTCACCTCACTATATTTGCCTGTTTTTTTGCCACTGTGTCTCTTGGATGCCTGCTGCTTATGGTCTGGCACCTGGTCGCTACCTTTTTTATAAAGCTCCGGCCTCGTCTGAGCACTGTACACACCCAAAAAATGTGAGATTTTAAAAATTGAAATAAGAGAATTCCAGCAGAAGGCAGAGTCTGTGCAGATTATTACACCAGCACACGCTTCTAGTGACTCATAAGTGATGTTTGAGGGGGATTACTTCTTTATGAGTCAGTACTTTGTTTTTTAGGAAATCCTGCGTAGTTTATCTTTAACAACATGTTCACTAATTCCAAATGTTGTGAAGACCTTAAGTGAATTACGGCAACACTTAGCGGGCCATTAATCCAGCAGCTACTCCAACCTCACGTCCTTTTCATCACAAAGTTTTGTTTGATGAGACAAATTATTTTTTTCTCACTTTAAATTGCAGCTTGTTTTTAAAAATCACACAATCCCCAAGGACGACGGCAGAAGCCTCTCTTTTCACCCTTTCAGACAAGTACTATTCGAGTCAGCATTGATTAAGGCCACATCCACTCTACGTGGATAAAGTGTTTTTTATGAGTCAAATGCTTTCAGTCCACACTTAGTGTATAAAACAGTGGTTTGATTGAGGGCCATAAATGCTACCTGTCAACAAAGACCAATCATTTCTGGCCTATTAGTGCCAAACCCTTAATCAAAAAGCTTTTTTATGCCTGTACTCGATAAAGCAGCTTTGCTTACATACAAAATAAAGTAAATTCAAGCTTCTTTTTTTTGGCTGTGTACCTTTCTTGGGAAACCAGGTGGTTTCACTTCAGTTTAGGGATTTAATGTGTGAGCAATGGGAAAAAAAACATTATGGTTAAAGGTGATATGAGTGGGTGGGAGTATCGTTAACCGCATGGAATTCACAGGTTGAAAAAGCTGCATGTCACAGAGAGCTGTATAATTAAAGCTGTAGTTGGTAACTTTAAAAAGAAAAAAAAAGAAGCTTTTTACATTTTAGCTGAAACTGTCATTATTCTCACACAGCACTAATTGGGGCAGAAAAAAAAAAATCATAGTCAGAACCGAGGAGTCTGTAACGCGTCAATCAGTCATATCAATCACTGCTCACGAAATGCAATTAAGGGCATTTAACCACGTGGGCAACGCGAGGTGGGGCACCGGGCGCTACTTTTGTGCCTTTTTTGAGCCAGCTTTCAAGAGTGAGGCCATCTTTATACTACTTTGCTTTAAAATCAGACTAAAATCACTCAAAAATGTTTTGATTTACAGTATGTATGCCATGAGTACACATGATGCAAATCAGCTGTTGACATTAGCTACAGGAAATGCACAACAGCAAGTGACTAGCAGTTCTTTATATGCAACAGCCAATTTGTACCCACCTGGTGACCAATGCACTCACTATGGCACTGGCAATGTCCTGCATTCACAATCTCATTTATCCATTCTTATTCTGAGCAGGCAGGTTGGAGCCTCTCTCAGTACATCCTGGTCTGGCAGCCAGTCTAGCAAAGAGACAAACACAATTCCTATCACTCCTACGGGTAACTTATTATAGAGTTTCCACTTTACTTATGAAAGGAAGCAAGAACACCTGTGGAAAACTGACACCAACACAGGGAAAACATGCTAATTCCAAATCTTATACAGACCCAGACGGTCAATGTGTTTGAGAACATTTTGTGCTAAACACTGAGCCCCCTCCTCCACCCGCAGCATGTACTATCTTAACACCGCAGTCTGCATCATCGTTAAGAAAAGCGGGGTTTTAACTGGTATCCCGCTGGTGTTGGCTGCTTTGCTGAAGCCTCAAAGGACCTGGGATCTGACACCGTTAAAGGGATACTCCACCCCCAAAGCGACCATTTGTATATTGGCTACTCACCCTGTGTTACTTTGGATGACACTGAGTGACAGAAACTTTGCTTTTCTCACATGCGTCTGGGAAAGGAAGAATCCAAAGATGAAGAAAATTCTAAATGAATTGAAGTCATAGTGTTTAACAACAGCAAAATCATATCCATCTGTTTACATAATGTCACACAACTCGTGCAGCATATTGCCTTCAAAGACAGACTCCATCGACCAAAACAGTCATTTTACCTCACAGCTCCACCTTTTAGTACCAGATATGTGCGCTAGGTATCCCAACAGAGGGGGGGACCAAAAATGGGGACCATCCGGAACAGTTCCAATGGTACCATCCACAACTTTTCACAGTGGAAATGGCAAAAAAAAAAAATCCATTTAGTTCCCCATTGGAAAGAATTGTTTGTTTGGGAAGTACTGAGCATACAACTGGATAAATGATTGGATTATACTGTACAAGTTGTTTGAGAGTTTGGGATTCTTCATTCACTGAAGGCATGCGGAAAAAAAATTTCTTGAAAAATTCAACATACAGTAACACAGACTGAGTAACTGATACATCATTGGACACTGGGGGGTTGAAGTATTCCTGTAAAGTACATCAGTCTCAGGAAACTTTCTTCAAGTCATGTTTTTTGTAAATTCTGTGGGATCATGTTGAAGAGTTAAGCACATGTTATAAGGATTTAATACATCTTGGTATTCAGACTTCAATTACCTGAGGATATAAAACAACACTGTGGAAAGTACGTTTTGTTTGCACCTAACTTTTTTCATCAGATCCTCTGTGTGTGTGTGTGTGTGTGTCAAGGTCTAACAAATGTATTGAATGCTTCCCCTACACTGCACACTGGTACAATATCAGTGTTCAGCTTTGTCAACTGATGAAGGGTCAAACTCAGGTGTTTTCACTCTGTCTTTTTGCTTTCTCCTTCACGTCTCGCTGCTTTCATGTGCCACTCTACCACCCTCAGCTCCGATGCGAAGGTCAGCCAAACAACTCCATACGAAACAGTGGAATGTACTTCACTGCTGCATCCTCCGGCCAGTGCACCTCAGCAGACAATAATATCAGAAGCAACTGGAGTACGGATGGGTGATCTGCAATACTTTGGGATTTTACAGCTGAACTAGAATTTAAACGGACATTCTTTATATTTGTAGTTTGTTTTTGTTTTTTTTTTGGACAGTAGCATCCTTAGAATTCACGGGGTAATGAGTAATGAAAATCTTCTACTTTTCTTCTTTTGCAATATTTCAAACTCATTTTCCAGAAATTGCTGCATAATGACTAAAGTGTGGCTGCCAACATGGGAGCAAGGATGGCAATTAAACTGAGCCTCTCTTCAGTCAGCACCTCGCCAACTCTCGTACTCGTGTCTGGGTTTTGTTGTGATTCCTGGCTTTACCATCTGAGCTGCATCATGCATTATGCAACAGGAGCTCTCACTGGCTCATTGTGTTTACAGTTGTGTCTTGTACTTGTGCTGCACGTTGCGGCAGCTTAAGTGGAAGGCGGTAGTCAGTCTTGGATTGTAAGTGTGTAGCAGTTAATGAAGCAACTGCCATTAAAACCGCTGAACACTTAGTAGCAGGATTAAAACGCTGAGGCGTCAACAAAATAAGAATAGACAGGTACAAATTGCTCTGGAGTTTAAAATGCCAGTGAGGTCAGACACACATTCCTATAGTCAACAGTGTTTAAAAGAGACTTCCTCAGGCTGTATTTCTTGACATATATAGGTGTGCATCGCTTGTATAGCCCAGAATATAATTCCAGTTCAGCCTCCATCAACTTTGTTTAATTACATAAAGCGTCAAACTGTTTACACTGATTTCTTTTTCTTTTTTTTTTCAGTATATTGCTCTCTTGTTTCTTTTGCTGGCAATCCCAAGGACGTATATGAACACATCAAACGTCTTTGTGAGAGCTGCATTATGTTGTTTCCGGGAGTGCAGGTGAGATCATCTGAGCTCGCATCTGTCCCAGGACATAAACATTGATAGATGCACCCCCTGGATAGATGACAGATGGACAAAATGCGCTCTCACACACACCTCTTTTACCCTTTCTAACATTCCTCCTGTTTACCCACAGAGGTTTTAACTCCTGCAAACACAAAGGGCAATGTCTAGACTAAAACAAGGCAAAACAGGCGCACATAAAACTGAACACAAATTCCCCTCTGGGAATAAGCAAAAAAAAATAAAAAATGCTGACGACTAAAAGAGATCTAGGTAAGTAGCCTGCTCATTAACAGATATCCTTCAACTCTTCTGTTTACTGTTCTTGGCATCCAGAACGGCACCAAAGGCTATGGTAAACACAAATAAACAAGTGGGCAGTTGGCAGTGGTGCAATCTAATTTAAGAGAAAGCAGAGGATAGCTTTCCCTGGGCAAAGCTCTCTTTAAACTTTTCTGGATATCACAAAGTCGGCTTTAATAAGTGTCCCTGAAACTTGAGCAGAGCTGTTAGCTGTTTTAATCTGCTGATAGTCATATTTCTTCAATGCCAGGCTGTGGGAAACAGCTGTATATAATACAGCTATTGCAGTAAAAGAACAAGGATGATTGCTGGTGTGATTTAAGATGGATTTCTACTTCTAATGTGCAGAGGCTTCATAGCTCCGCAGGAGGTTAACCGCATAGCTTTTGTTTCCTCCTACACATTTCCAGTGCTGGATATTGCTGATATTGAAAACGGTGCGACCCACTTTAAAGACAGTCTCAGTTTTCTTATTGTTGCAGTGATGCAAAATACAAATTTACAGTATATAGTGTAATCAAACAAACAACATTGCTACGAGCATTTAATGATTCCCCCGTTCATCAATCATCTCCTTTGAAACAGCTTGAAAGAAACTGTGTTTCGGGATTATCGCAAACACATTATGCAAACATGGCTTCTATCACAAAAAAAATGTACACACAATTACCTCAAGTGTATAATAAAGACAAGCACGACATGACTTCACAATATATGAGAAATCCATCCAGTGTTGTGATGCCAGTGATGGTGTGATGGCGTGATGGTATCAACAGGCTAAATCCTATGATTAGAATTTAATTGTTATGCCATCTGTGGTGCGACTGACAGACGACCTCCACGGGGACACATAAATTACACAAACAACACCGGTGGCAAGCAGAATAGCCTCAAACTACTTTTTATTCCCTTCAATTGTTCTTCAAATAAGATGTCAATCTGCTGATCACTTCCGAAGTCTGTTACCAAAGGCAAAGAACGGAAGACAGAGTGATCATTACATCCAGACTGTGACAACTTTTACAGCTAAAAAGGCCGTTTATCTCATGATGTGTTTCATCTGCACCTGTGAGTAAGACCATATAACACTCAAACTTCTGTGCTTGGGGAAGTGTCACACCAAGAGTTGGTGTTAACCCAATATTTTCCTTTCCTGACAGATTTTTTTTTAACAATGAAGGAAAAATCAACCATTTTGACAGATTAGAACAATTTGGGCAACCTACCATGACTTTAAGTCCTTCACATTCCTGTCCTGTTGGTGGTGTGTGCATATTAATTAGCTGTTGTCTAGACTTGTCTTTCATCTCACATGCATGACCTTGTTGACTAGCTGGCTTATCTGACTTGTGCGTGAAAAGTAACAGTCAGTGTCTCTATTAACCTTTCCCCTCCACGCCCCTATAAATGCATCAACTAGGCCAATGTTTCCCAACTGGTCCGGCCACAGGGTCCAGATTTCTCCTTAGTCATTAGTTCAAGGTCCACACAATATAATACATCCAGCATCATACTTACATTTGGCCATGTCGTCAATCTAGTTTGTTGTCTCTGTCAAGTAGCTATCTGTTATTCACTTCCTCTGTAGCAGGGAACGACACTTCTAAATAAAAACTCTGTGCCATAAATTCGCTGTACTTGAAAATAAAGTGTGTTTTTTACAAACTTGACACATTCACGAGTCACCTGCGGCCCATTCAGAATAACAACCCACTTTCGAACCGCAACCAACCAGTTGGGAACCACTGATCTAGGCCAGGAGCTCGTTCTATATATTAGGCTAATTATTTAAAAATGAAAATAAATGAATGAATATTAAATGCTAAATGCGTATTTAAATCTTGATTAGTCCTTTCTTTGTCCTGCTCCTTTTCACTTAGTCTTCCCTTAGTGGTTGAGAACCTTTGGAACAGGGCAGAACTTCGGTCAACTTTTCCCTGTCCTGTTATAGCTTACTTTCACGTGCTAGGTTCGTTGCTGTTTAAAAAGAAAACCACATTTTGAAGATGGTTAAAAGATGTGGCTGGGAAACTGTCAGTCTTCGAAGCAATATATTCTCACATCAACCTTGTCACATATGGTCATGGACTTTCCACGTCCAGATACGATTTGCAAGGTTTCTTTCTGATGCCGCAGAGCACCATTAAACTATAACAGCGAGTGGCCACTTATCTTGCCGGTGTTAAAGGATGGCTTTTTTGTCGGTGTCTGACTCTGCAGGTCAATGCCCAAGCACCAGATTTCGATTACTTCAGAGTGAGACCAGGTTGTTCATGGACACATCACATTGTTTATAAGTTAACTAATGTGAGCAAATTGCTGGGTAGCTAGGTAGCTAACATACAGCTGCATCAAGAGGAGTTAGCGTAATGTCAGACCATGCGATAACATTAAAGAGATTTTTTAAAAAACAAATAGGTTGGTGCTGATAAATTTTCAAGATGACGTGAATTTTGCCTGCTGTTTTTACATTCCTGTCTGTCAAATTGACACAGAGAGAAAATCTAACACAACCTCTGATCATGCCTCACCTGGAAGATACAATATATCATTTGAAGAACCACTCAAGATTTCCGGGTGCTCATCTTATCCGAGCTGTGTCGCACTCTGACACACTATCAAGGTCACGATTCAATTAGGCCAGTAATGCATCATCGTCATTCGGAGAAAGAAATACCCTTGTGTCATTGAGAGATGCACTCTCCAGATATTGGAGATCCGTTTTGGAAGTCAGCACTCACTTTGAATTTGACACAACGCCAAGAATGTGAACTGTACTCATTACGAGTGTAAAGGGCCCATATGGCTCACAGCGGCGGCAATGGCAGCCGAATGATACCTTGAGGAATGCAGCCGTAGTCATGGAGAACTGACTGATCAACTTTACGATGGCTGAATTACAGCGCCTCAGAGAGGGTAATATCAGGTTGTACAAACACATGGAAAAAAACAGTTCCTCCTTATTCTGAACTTCAGCTCAGTAGGCAGAAAACGATTTCACACATAAACGTCCCTGAATATATCAAATACATGTGCAAGTTTTGTTGACAGTTAAACCACTCACCAATCAGCCCCCAGCAGCTGGATTGCTTTAATTAATCACCTCAGAGTATAAGCTGAAAGACTTACAACACCTCCCAGAGATACATTCAATTTTGCCTGAAGCATAAGTAATTGATTTCTTGCAGGAAAGGCATAACTCTTTCTTATGGATGTTCTGTCTAAAACTTACTTCATCTTCAGTGTTCACATGGGGCCTTTTAAGTACACACAGAGAAGCAAATCATCACAGTAGTACCTTTCATATTGCTAATGCTTCCTCGCAGCAGTGATAGAACTTCAAGAGAAATGTGAATTTATCATGTCTTCAGACTGCAGAGCACAACAAAGAAATGTGAACATGGAGACTTCCATCATGTTGCCATTTTGTCAGGGCTTATATATACAGAAGAAGTGGCATGGATTGCCAGAGGCGCACAATTTGCAGAGGCAAACCAGGCAAATGTTAGGGCCCCTTTCTCAAAAAAATGGGAACACGGGCTCCTGATGGCCACTTATATTAGCACATTTTCCAATGACAATAAACCTAAAGGCAGTGCGCCACCACTGTGAGAGTATGAAGTTAAATGTAGCAGTGCGATGTGTACACTCAGGGCTGTTTTCAGGCTATTTGTCAGTGAATAAATGCTACTGCTCCCCAAGACCCAAGGTTCTTTTTTCTTGCTTTTCATCCACTGATTAAAGTGAATGGGGGTTAACCCCAAAGTTAGTGAGCAAAGTCAGTCTCCCTTTGGAACCTGACCAGGCTCACTTAAGGTGGACTGTTATACCAGCTGTTGACACTGTAGTGACAATCTCAGTAGCTGAGTGTCTCCTGAGGTAGGAGGACTATTACTGACCTCAGCTCAAAATTCATTTTTACTGTTATTAATACAAATGATGTTATCGAGTGTTTCATTATTGTTGTTTGTGTAAGGTTTTATTTATTGTGTGAATTTGTTAATAGTGTTTACAATATACATAAAGTATATTCAAAGACTGCTCCACAGACTCTTGTTGCCAGATTGTTCTTAGTCACACTCATGCAAGACTTGCCAGCATTTATTCCCAGACTGCTTCCTTGTTGCTGACCTTGCCTGTCTCCGACTCTCCTGCTTCGTCTGCCCCCAGGTGAACCGCTCAGCCTTCTGTCCCCGACCAAGAGCTCTGCTTCTACGTTCCTGGTTTCTGTTCGCCTGTTCTGTGTGGCTGTTTGGAGAGACCGTCACCCAGCTCTCCATAGTGAGTTCATACCTTGCCACGTGGCTGCATATTCTGCCTGTTGTGTGTGCGCCTCCCTGCTTCGGTGTGCCACACCGAGCACTCTGGACTAGACTCTTGGAAGGTCCCGGGCCAACACATAGACTGTTTTTCCATCTGCCTTCTCACTCTGTGTTTGACAAGTGGCTTCATTAAATACTATTAGAAACTGTCCTTCTTGTCTGTGGTGCCTCATCTGGGCTCTAACCACACTCGTGACAGAAAGCCGCAAATAATTTTGAAACTGGTGCTACATGACTAGCGAAAAACAGAACAAAAGGGCTGTGCTATTCACTTTTACTCAAGAGGTACAAAACCTGCAACTACCAGGATGCACTGCGTCACACCAGACTAACAGACACTCCCACTTGGTGGGTGACGTAATGCAAACTTGTCCATTTGACACAATGGCAGCCAGCTGGCAACAAATGATATTGTATTACAGCTAAACAGAGCACTACAGTCTAGGATCACTACTATGTATTTCACTTGCATCACTGTATCACAAGAATTATTAGCTACTGGACCAGCTCTAGGTTGGAAGGAGTGGTTGAGCTAAATAAAATAGTTCAGCAGAGACAAGACAGAGTTTAAATAAATAAATAATAATAATAATAATAATAATAATAATAATAATAATAATTTCTCATTAAAAAAAGGTTGTTTTAGTTTGTTTATAGTCAAATCAAGTCTGTCAACTAGATACTGATGTATAAATTAAGACCAATCTATATTTTCTTAGGGTAAAGGCTTTAATTTGACAGGTTAAACCTGTTCATTCAACCTTTGTTTGTTTTTGAGTTTATTATTTTATTTTTCCAGATAAACCTGAGACATGAACAAGTCCCCTTTCAGATTCATGTTTTATCTACCTTAATACCCCTTTAAATTTAATCTTTTACATTAAGAGCCCAATCCAAGCCTCATAATTCAACCCAAGCATCAATACAGTAGCAAATTAACTCACATTAAATGCAGTGCCACATTCAAGCAAGATATTCCTTTAGTTTCAGTTCCAGTTCAGTATCTCAGTTTAATTAGCTCAACTCTGAGAATGAGGGAAAAAGTCAAAAGTCAAACTGTACAATTAACCAAAGAAGTACACTGTTTTACTCTCTTTTACACTTCATTTGAAAAAAGTTTCACTTAAAATGCTGGTGGTGGAGTTTTTTCCCTGCCTTCTACAGGATCTTTTAACTGACATCAAAGAGCTAGTGGCGACAAAGGCCAACTGTTGGATTGCCTCACATCACCTGTGTCTTGGCGAGAAAGTTACACCTGAACACACTGCAAAGACAACTAGACAACAGACAACTAGCATGTAAATTCTGCACCTGCGTGCGGGGAAATAATGCCATACCAGCTAGCGGCAGTTGTCTGGTATTTGCAATTCAAAAAGGGAAACAGGAACACTGAGAGGACTGCTTCCAGTTGCTAGTTAGCCTGTTAGCACATTAACAACACAACCCGATGTTAAGAATAGAATAATAACCATACACTAGCGCACAGTAACAGAAACAGTTTCAGTCTGACACCCTCTTGACTTTAGCAGTTTGTTTACTTTCCTCACTTCCATTTCGCTTCTCATTCACTTGGCTTATCTGCCAGTCACAGTGATTTCATTCACTGCTCCATTGGCTCCAATGCCGATTCACCACGCTGAAGCTGCCAAATATCAGGTGACTAGGGCCAACTCGTGCCAATAATGCAGGGCACATCAATGGCCAAACATTGACCCACGGCTGACCGTCAGTTTGGTGTGTTAGGGCACTCACAGTTACTCAGTTTACATAAAATAAACTCATAAGATGTCAAAAAGAAGATACTCTTACACATATTTTCCTTGTTAAATAGAAAAATACAACCATCCAGCTTCTGAAGTTTCTCTTTCCCAAACTGAGACGAGCTTAATTAGTACATTGTTAGTTTTACAGGGAACGACCCTTTTCACTTTTCACTTAAAACCTGCATGAAACCAACAAAATAATTGCTGATTTTGTCATGAACTAAATATTTTTATGTATTGTTTACTGCTATTTCAGTCTCTGTTAATGAATGTGCATTACTGTCTTTGTAATCTGGTTTATTCATGGGATTATGTATTTTGTTCATTCATTATTTTTCAGATGCTCGGCTGAGACTGAACCATCATTTCAGCAATGGTGTTGCTTTTAAAGAAAGCCATCATCGGTGTCAGAGGGAAACTCACCCCTTCTCCACTTTATATTCTAATGAAGGCTGCTCCCATAAGGAGGTGAAGCCAGAGTTCAGTTGGAACCACTGACTTACATTGCAGTAATTATTGCACTCTAGTTATTTCTAGAATGACACCTCTGTATGTTTTTGGGGTTTTAAAGTCTGAATTTGGAGCTATGAGCAGTGCAAATGATCCCATGACGAAGAAGAAAGGGCATTGTTTCTCTTCTTCCATTAATTCTTATTCACTCGGGGCCTCATTAGTTGCTGGTAATAGTAAGACACAAGTAGCCAAACAACAAGTTTCTTAATGAAACTTCTACCATATGAACTTTTTCAGACAATGACTTGACACGATGATTAATAAATCCATGCATTTATGAATTTCTCTGTGGCAAAGTTCTTGTCCCACAATCTGAGGTTTAGCCCACTCATTAGCCTGTTTGAATAATCTCACCCACTAGAGTCTGGCACAATCAACACATTACTCATTACCATTAAAGTCATCTATCAAAGCATAGGCCAAAAAAGAGAGGGGATTACTGGTCTTTAATTAACTTACTAGAGAGAGTTGCATCATGCTCTGCACAGCGTCTTCAGTGAAGTAAAATTTTCAGCTTGTTTTTCGATGGCAATGTTGACTGGTGGTCGAAATATGGAAGACATGAGTCTAGTGTGTTTCCAATGCTCATTAGTCCCTTGTCCTTAGTCCTGGACATTGCGGGTACACTGACAAAATAGTCGTTCATTGTATGTCGTGACGTACACCAATCTTGTCTTTGGCTGTATCCAAATGTTCGGACCTCACCACACTTGCAGACTCGTGGACTTTACGACAAGGAGCCTAAAGCGGACTTTTTGCAGACCTTCAGAGAGTCTGCTTGGAGTGCAGACTTCAGCAGACTTCACTGCAATAAGGTAATTTTTCAATGGCCAACTAAAAAAACAAAACTTTTGTAAAACAGTTACTGTAGCCGATTAAAACAATACTTGTTATATACATATTCAGCAACATCATGATACAGAAAAATGTAGAAATACAGGCTATAGAAGGGAATCAAAATGTATAGTGTTATTGCAGCCTGTAGGTTGTGCTGTGTAATGGGTGTATCAGCAAGATGGAATATTTCACCCCCAAAATGACTGTCAGTATCAATTACTCACCCTGTGTTGTGCTGAATTCATGAAAAAATCCAAAAGAATCCAACTGAGAATCCAAGAATGGGTAATTTGTTTGTGTGACTGGTAAATGCAAACTAACTGAGCGATAGACAGCAGGTTGTCAAACTGCCCCTGAGTCATCCTAAAATACGCCTAGAAACAGCCATCATGGAGGTGAAGCTCCTGGACCAACTGGTGAGACTCCCATGAGCCAACCCTCTCTTTTGTACCCACACAGATCTCCGTTTCCCTGTGCCCAACAAACTATTTGCTGACAGCCTCTCACCCTCAACCAGAGCTAGACCTGTTATGCAACCTGCAAAATGCTTTTACTGTTTGCTGTCAAGAAACTGAAGAATATTGGTTCTTTATTGTAATTGATGAATAAAACTTTTGCTCTATTTCTAGGAGCTTTTTCACGAGACGTGTTCCACCTTTAGAAAATACTATTGAGAGGAACAATAAAGAAAAATAAAATATTAAATTACATATAAAGGCGCATTCACAGGTAGACATCGTTTTACAACAAAAAAAAAAGGCCTCTCATTTTACTTTCCCCCTTTTTATTGCCTTGTGCTTCATGCTGCACATTAAACCTCCATGGCAACAACATCAGTAAATCAAAAGTCTACCAGGGACTGAGGGGGAGGCGAATAACCTGAAACAAGAAAAGGCAATTTCACAACCTTCACAGACACAGTGTCCTGATACAAGGTTACTACAACAAGAGGCTGCAAGCAGAAAGCCGCGATACCCAGGAACAATAAGAGGAGAAACAGAAAACAGCAACAGCGTGGAGTGCTCTTAAGTAATGGATTCCATTACCCGCGCTACATTGAGGGACGTGTCATTGTTTGAGCGTGTTGAATAATTGAGGTGTATTCAGGGGGAGTTGTGTGATGAGGTGGGCGGGGTGTGCTGATGGGTCGCGGTCTGGGGTGGCTGATTTGTATCTCCAGAGACAACCTCGATGTAAAACAGACCTGTCACTCTGTGACAATGATGAAGCGATTCTTGAACGCTGCATATGGAAGCAGATTCACGTTTATTAGCATCTAAGCTGATTAAAAGGCGAGTCGTCTCTTGTGGATGTATAACTTTCATCCCACCTGTGTGTATATTGTATCTTAGCTTGGAGAAAATATGTTTGTCGTCCTTTAATCCTTAAAAATAACAGGAAACCTCAATATAAAAATCATATCACAAATTTAAATGTGTTTTTCTCAGTCAGTTGCATTTTAGGCTGGTTTACTCATTCAGTATTCCCTGTATTATGGATACTGAAAAGTAAATTGAGATTGCAGGCACATATCATCATTTTGCATAACCAAGGACATCAATTGTGCACAAATTTTTACATCTTAAACATTGTGGGATTGATAGTTAAAAGTAGTGTACATGATACAGAACTACTCTTTGGCTCCTTTGCGACATATTATACTATTGTATATGCAGAGGATACATTTACTGTACACACTGTGCAATTTACAGTAAAAAGGGAGTCATTTCAGATCCAGCCACAACCTCTGGGGCTGAGAAATGGAGCCAACGCAGTGTGGTAAACCCAAAAACTACAGTTCCTCAAATAGCCACTTGAGGCTGGCTCCAAAAGTGAGTCAGTCCTCATAGACCCCCATGTTAAAATTCCCAACTTTACAGCAGAAAAAGAAATGTTTACAGCCTTGTACAAAAACAGTTTTGATCTCTATAGCTAATTTCTCTCTCCATGACAACTGTGCATGGGGTGATTTTTTATTTTACTCACTAGTTAAAATTCTGTCAAGCCTTCAATTTATTTATAATGGAGGACAGGGCTGTTTTAGT
This sequence comes from Epinephelus cyanopodus, assembly GCA_026686955.1. Lineage (NCBI taxonomy): Eukaryota > Metazoa > Chordata > Actinopteri > Perciformes > Serranidae > Epinephelus > Epinephelus cyanopodus. The sequence goes on along the minus strand of CM048932.1, from coordinate 23,301,055 downwards.
GGCAGGTCCTCAGGCTCCAAAAATCCAAGTTGGCAACAGCCAAAATGCCAGAGTCATTGCTTCAGAACAGGAGTCCCCAAACCAATGGCTGACACCACGGTGGCTACGACCATTTTTCATATAAAGTTTTTGTTTCGGACACAGCCTCAGACAGAACCCTGTAATTCTGAAAACTCATTTTCCATCGGAGACGTTGCATTGGTGTGAACTGCTGTCTGAGATAAACTAATGCCAGCTGATGGTGTCACCTGTGACTCAGCTTTTCAAGTCATCAGTGCCTGGTTTAAGAATGCAACACAAGTCACCTGTTTCAACAGTTAATCACCTCGTAGCAAAGTCAGCTGTTTAAGTCAGTTACAAACTATGAGCTGGTGGAAATAGCAGTTTTGGAAGGAGGAAAGAGGGGATCACCTCATCAAATTGTACAAGGAACAGCTGCGTCAGACACAAGCGTTAATTAAAATTTACTCAAATAAGACCAATGAACGACAACCCTTTATCACACTGCACAAGGTATAATAGGATATATCATACAGAAGAGTGTTTTATAGTCTCCACTTTTCTCTGTATCTATGGGCTTTAGCTCACCTGTTACCAAGAAGCACAGTGTTATCATCACTTGCTCCCCTGGTGAATTGTTGTCTTGATAGAGTTTTCTCTTCTGATTAGCGGTGATGTCAACTCCTCTGAGCGACAGAACTGCCCGAGGCTTGGACAAGAAAAACTGACAAAAAGAAGAGCTCTCCTGTCTCAAGTTCACAGAATACATTTGCAGGAATCCCCTGAGTATTCTGTTGAAGCATCCATAGACCGCTTCAGATTCTTGACCCTCATGTTTGTTTTTGTTTATTCACGCTTTCACATTTTCATCATTCCCAGAAATACAAATAAAGCTCTAGCAAAAGTGCAGTCAGGAAGACAATACTTTTCTTGCTCAGGCTGTAAGTTTCTTTCTCACCCTCCCATTCACTCCTTGCACATTATGCTAACTCATTATCTCTAGGTGTCATTGTCTGGGTCTGTCAATTGAGTCATCAGCTGATTCAGAATCAACCAATCGCACAGGGACACATCTTCTCTGTCAGCCTATCGTCTTACTGCTCCTCATTTTAAATATGATTCTTTCTCTGCCGTAGTTCTTTCTTGCTGCCCTCCACCTCCCCATCGCCACTTAGTCTTTATGGATTCATCAGCCTCATCCGCCTCAGCAGCCATCAGCCTCAGAGTCATCAGCCACCACCACCACCAGTGTCTGGACTCCATGGGCGGAGTTTATCCTGCTGCCGCTAAGATGTCCCTTGAACAAAATCTTAATCAGCACAAATCATCTGTTTATCTGTAGATTCATATTCTTTATGAAATATTATCATGTTACTACAATGCTTGACAAAATACAGTCATAATTCTAATTTTCTAATGAAAGGTTCAAAGGTCTAAAATGTGCTCAGCACCCAGTGATCAATACAAAGTGATAGAGGCATGGAGTGCGCTCATACAAGATTCCTTATCTTGTATCAGCCTAGAATGGCAGATTCTTAATAATTTAAATATGCTAATGATTTATGGAAATGAAAACAAGTTTTAGATGGGGCCTAAAACAGTCTAAGATCAAAACTCCTCAATCCTTTTTAGCATACAAATCCCCCACGGTGATTTGGTAATTAAAACTTTAATTAATTCAATATGATTGTAGGGGTCTTGTATAGAACGCATTGAGCTCATTATGCAGTAATTACGTGCAATTTGAAGTCTATTTCACAGTTGAGCAGGCTACTGAACTTTGTCTCTCTGCTTAATGTTAGTTGTTTACCAGCATGGTGAGGCGCAATGGATTCTGGGTAAAATCTGAGTGGGACTGGCACGAATGTTCATTACCAGATCAAGTTCTTCAAGTTTGGTTAAATTGGAGAGATTAGGGTGCTTACCCCAGTAGCCAGGGCTCAAGTCTGGCCCAGGCCCATTACTGTGTGTCAACCCCCCCTCTCTCTCTCTCTCTGTCGCTCTCACTATCATCAGTAGAATTGCCAACAAAAAATCAAGCTGGAGAGATTAAAATAAAGTCTAAATATACTGTGCTTTGTTAAACATCAGCTGCCTGTTGCAATGACTGCCTGGGCAGCAGGTTGATTCTGCTCCGTATCAGAGTGTGTATTTTAATACAAAATAGAATAAAAAGAGGTGGGAAAACAACAAGGTATTTTTAAGGTGAAGGTGACAGACAAAGTGTTTGTAATCAAACTTAATTTGAAATGGCATCTGTAATAACCTTCTACAGGAGGGTGTGTGTGGCTGTTTTTGTGTGCGAGCCTTTCGAGCGTGTGTACACTGTGCAGATGAGTGTACATGTGTGACGAATTGATGAAAGGCGGTGCTGTCATTTTAGATTAAGTGGAGTGGCAAGCCTCGATGCTTCATCTTACAGGAGATCCCATTTGATCAAAACTCCCACATACCTGCCAATTTTATACCTCAGTGCCTCTGCCTTTCAAAACCTGCAGAGATGTGTGTTTCTTCAATCATTCTGTGGTTTTACAGCCTATATTCAAATCAGACCCCCCCCCCCCATAGAATTAATGCAAAGTACTCCATCTATGTAAACTGATAACACGGTATTAGAGATGTTTGCACGTGTATTAAAATTAAAATAATGTCATTATAATGACTTAACATCAGTCATGTTAGATAAGAAGAGCAAACAATAGGTTCTTACTGTACGTATCACTGTATGCTTAGTGTCAGTGGCTAGATGTATGTGGACATGGACAGGAAAATGCTTTTTTACTGCTACTGGCAGCAGCTGAGGATGTGATATTCGTAATATCACTATTATCATATCATTATATTAGTTTTAGTAATTCAACCTGTTTATCTTTCCATCCAAACTTCGGTCGAAAAGGACCAAAAAGACCTTGTCATGTCACCAGTGAGATTATTTTCCACTATCATCAAGTCAAAATTTCCCTTTGACCGGCAGTTTAGATCTTAACAAGGTATCTTGAGAAAAGTTTAGATGTAGTAGTTGCTAGTCTTGCTTGATCCTCACATAAAAGTAAAAAGCAATTAAGCGAAGAAAATATTATGTAATGCACAAAACCTCAAGAGAGTTCAAATAATGTTCATCTTTTTAAAATCTAACACAAGGTGCACCTTCATCACCAAGTAGGAATGAAAAACAAGCAGCAGTAGCAATTTTTTGCAGTGAAATTGGCTGCCCTGACATGCAGAGAGCAACTCATTTCTGAGTTTCAAAAACGAATAAATAATTAAATCAATCTGCCTAATTATGCATGTACAAAATGCTATAAGGCTACTTTACCTGTTCTGAAGACATGACGATCGCGCATTACACGGCCAGCTTATTTCCAGCAGGTATTGTTGGCTTGTCAACAAATGCACAAGCAGAACATTTTTTGCGACAGTTGTAACAGACAATATCGTTTTTTGTCTGTAGGGGGACCCTATGAGGTAAAAAGCGCAATCCTCCATTGTGTTGCTTTAAGAAAAAACTGGATTTCAGGAAATGAGAAACATGTCAGGGTATGTCATGATGTGTCAATTAAAATACCTGATTTTGTTAGTAGTCTCAAGCAGAAGTCTGCTGCTGTTTGCTGGTTGGCAGCTGATGGGACCAGCATCCAGCATCCAGTCTAGCACATATACACGTTATCTTAACAATGTAACTTTATACAGGTCAACATGTCTGAAATGAACAAACGTAATAGATGTATGGTTTGCAGAAATATAGAATTCCAACATATTATGGTGGGGACTGGGCTGGGATTCAGGCTGATTCTGGCATGAGGACTTTGTGAGGTAAATGCAACAGGGCTTTAGAGGCTTTGGCTGAGAGTCACACATAAACCTGAATGGAACAAAACACTTGTAGAGAAAAAGGATACAGCCACAGAACAGAACAACAATGGCAATAAATACTTTTGGGACATACATGCTGTCTGTTTAATATTGTACAAGAGTGAGGGAATCTGCCAACCCCTGCTGCGTCAAGAATTGTAAAATTCTTTACTTATCTTCTTATATTTATTCATATTATTCTAATTCTTTATTCTGTTCTTTAGGTCTGAAGCTGAAAACCCACCAGCACTGCCACAGCGAGGTGCATCATGTGATGTGCATCGAGTGCTGCCCCTAGCACACACTGGACATGTCGCACAGACGACCAAGTTATTACTTCTTTAACTGACAGATGTGTACGTCCTCTACCTATGCATTAGCTTAAAATCATGAAGAGCCGATCTCCAGAGCTGTGACTCACCAGGAAGTATCTGTTTTGCCATTGTCTTTATAATGACGGGATTGTGGGTCGTTGCTCAGGATATTTCTCGACCTCAACAACAAGTCTCTCCTCATCCAATCTTCACACACGAGACAGCAACAGCAACAGAGTTCTCTTTATATATTAATGGTAAGGAGAGGAGTCGAGCTGCTGTAGGAGCGGAGAAAAGGAGTTGCTACGGGAGCTGGCATGTTCAAGCAAAGAACGAGTGAGAGTAAAATGCCTTTAATTCCACAGGCAGCGAGGCTGGAAATAGAACAATTGTGTTAAGTCAAGAAGCGCAGATGTGCATCTTGCTGCCGCCGATGTGGGGTTGTACATTGTGACACACACCATTTGCCACTGCTGTGTTTTGGCCTTTATATTAATTATTAATCAGAGTTCCAAACTGATAGTTTAGTATATTTTTTTAGACTGAAATCAACATTTTGTATGCTGCTTAATTATTGTATTTATTGAGGACTATGTATTGTTCATGAAATCGTGTCCTTTTAATAGTCCTGCACCAGACACATCAATGCTGTTATTAAATAATTACACTTATCTGTGTGCTGATAAAAATAGATTAAGGTATCGTGAATACGCAGCATCTTTGCCTCACTGCAAACACTTACTGTTACAGAGTGGTGTGCACCTGAAATGATGGATGCAAAGGAGCTTTGCCTCTTAAAAATGATTCACCTGGATGTTGCTGCGCAGGATCCCAAATTTACTGTCTCATGGAAACAAATCCAAAAGCATGATTTTTCACCTTAAGTATAAACAGAGCTCAAGAAATAAGAGCAGCATTCAGCACTCAGTGGGTGCCATCATGTGAGTGGGAGAAAACACAGACAATTTAAATGAGAGTGGTTGGGGAGATGAAAGCAACAAAATTTTACAAGCTGGAGGTAAATCATCAAGCCATGATGATGGTTTTAGTAGATTCTTAATATTCTTGGTTTTTTATCACAAGCTGTCATTGGTTGTCACCGGCCACTGCTCCAAAACATCTACATGACTGCTGCAGATTTTGTGAAATATATTCAAAGCCACTGGATGTCTGAGGGGATGATGATGACGATGGAAATGAGTCTACAGGAGACAGTCTTCTTCAATCTTCTAGCTGATGGGTTTATGAAGTCGAAAGTCATGGGGTGAGTCTCTATATAACCGCTTGTTATTCATCTAAGTCCTGTTTCATTTACGTCCTATGTGTCTGTGTGTGTTTTGCTGAGCAGCGGGGGTACAAGCAGCCAATCACAAACAGATCTAAGTCATTGATATGAATTTTCCTTGCCTGGATATAGAGCTCTGCGAGTGCAGACGAGATAGCGGTGACAGGGACAATGATAGGTGACACTGAACGCTCACCACACACCTGTCGCATACGGCGAACCAGGGATGACAACCCCTCCATTACTGGTGAGACGACTGACAGAGTGACGGAGAGAACAAAGGAAAAAATGGAGGGAAAAGAGTGAGATGGGGAGGATAAAGAAGTGAAGAGATAGAGGTGAGGAAGGGTTGTAAACACTGAGTAAACACTTGCCTCGTGTGAAATGGAAAGCAGAGAGCAGCTCCAATTGTTGCATTAGTGACCCCATGAGAGTGTGACTGCTGGCATCAGAGACACACAGAGGTGATTGTACTTTCAGCAGACAAACACTCCAACTTATGCGAGGTCACCTACCCACTCTCAGTATTGAGCTGTTTTATTTTTTCAGTAAAGATACATTCAACCAAAAGTTTTGCAGAGGTTAGGTTTCATGGGTGTATTATTAAGTCTTTATATCTGTTGGCGCTGTAGTGCAAGCTGTTCTCATGCACTGTATGTATGTATACCTACAAAAAGCAAAGCACCACTATACATTTATGTCACAGTGTGCACTTCCAACCTGCCATACGTGCCGTTCTCGCAGTTACCCAGTAAATTTCCACCCCACATCTCCACCACACCTACCTCATCAAGCCAACTAAGCTCACCTGTGGCTCATTACTCCCTGCCACTATTAATACTGCAGCTTCACAGACTCTTGTTGCCAGATTCTTCTTTGTCATATTCGTGCAAGACTTTCCAGCATTTATCTCCAGACTTCTTCCTTGTTGCCGACATCGCCTGTCTCTGACTCTCCTGCTTCATCTGCTCAGCCTTCTGTCCCAGACCCAGAGCTCTGCTTCCACGTTCCTGGTTTCTGCTCGTCGGCTTCCTGTGACTGTTTGGAGAGACTACCAGTCAGCTCTACCTTGTGAGTTTACCTGTTCTGCTGCCTGGGGATTCCCTTATCCTGTAGCTGCACATTCTACCTTTGTGTGCACGCTGTGGCATCCGCTCACCATCACCGCTGGTTGAGAGATATGAGAGTATATATCTCACATAATCATGAGCCAGTCATTTGTTTATAACCCACGTAACTGGGAAGGCTGCGATCATGTGACTAATGCACTGACAGAGGTACATGAGGAAGGAGCTCAGGGTGGTGGATGGGTCACAAAACACAGGACTTTTCCCCAAGAGACCAGTGTTCAGAATTATGGGAAACAAAGTGAACTGTGTGTCGTTTTAAGGTACGTCTTTGCCATGTTTCTTTTCCTAAACCTAACCAGTGTCACTTTACTTGCCTAGGCCTAACCTACATAACACTTTTTTTGATTTTTTGAATGTGCATATGTATGTAGCATCATGAACATGGATTTCACGTTCTATGTTTTTCACAGAGAATTCTGGTCTCTGAATCAAGACAAACAAGCTGCAACCAGGGGGAGAATACTAAGGCAATTTATGACCCCCATCTCCCTTTTTATGACCAATCTTGGATTCCTGGGGGGGAGACACACACGGACACACACAGACACACAACCAAGCGTGAATAAAGGACCAAAGAAATGCTTGCTCCATTGCAAAATTAAATGTATTTTAATCTATATATGAACTAATAAATTGTAGCATTTTAGCATAAGGAAGGATTGCGTTAACATGTTGATTTTGTTGCAGGAATGAAACTTATCTATCTATCTCTCTATCTATCTATCTATCGAGAAGACTTTCAGCAAACTACATCCAGAAAGAATGTCAGTAGATAGCAGAAACAATACTGTATGTGGAATACAATAAATGTTTTGGGCAAAATAAAGAGACAAGAGAGATAAACAGCAAATGCAGGAAATACACCAAGTGAGGCAGCAGAGGGAGAGATAAAGAAGATGAAAAGAAACAGACTAAGTATGGCAGAATAACTCAGCTGTCTCTCAGCGGAGAGATTATAGAACAGCACATACATTTTTTTTTTTCTATCCATCTCTGCTACTCACCATTTTTGCAATCATACTTTTAAACTGTGCAAATTGTCCTCTGTCCCTCAATCAGCACATCAATCATTGAGCAATGAATTGCGGGACATTTATAGCTGAAATTGCTTCAAATGGATACAGAAGAAATGAATGAGAGCAGTGGCATGCAGTCTAGCAATCTTGGTTTTTTACCTATTCCTTGGTAATGACATGCAGTTTTTTGTTTTAAGGTTTTACTTTGCTTACACCAGGAAATTTTAGTAACATAATCCAGCAAATAGCAGTGTTTTCATGCTACTTTTAAAAATGTAGCTGACTAAGGTAACTCTTGAATTTTCACACTGTCAGTTGTGTTACAAGAAATGTTTAAGGTGTAACCAAGTAATATTGACGGAATAAGAAATGTTAGAAGTGTACTTAGTCAGCAACACTGTGCAATAACTCAGTAATTAGGATTAAATTAAAGACAGATTATGTCAGTAAATCAATTGAAAATAACTGTAAAATTGCAATAAGAATAAGGGGTAAGACATGGAGGCCACTTAATACAGTGGCTGGTAGTTACTGATTAGTGCACATTTTGAGCAGCATAGGAGCAAGAATATGTATTTAACCTCTGTCGTTTATTATTTGTTTAAGCTGCACATGTTCTTTTGGTCACTTTCACTTCCGGTAGCTGTAACTGGGACAGGGGTTGGTGTGGTTTCACATTATAGACAAAAGCCCCGTTCCCACCAAACACTTTCAGTAGGGTCCCTTTGGAACCAAAAGTAACCCTTCAGACATGGTACCTAGACCCTGGCATTTCTACTGCAAACATGACTCTTAGATTTGGGTGGGGTTGTTGTCACTCACTGCTCTCTGCAGCACCCACTGTATTTCATCAGCGGTGACACAAATGGAAGTCTGCACCTCGTTTATCATCCACAGAACGAGGCCGCACGCTGACATTTTCAGAACAAAATAAAACAGGCTGCAGTGAGAGTCTCTCTCCATGGGATATTTAAAAATTGTTTGTGCATTTAGTCCTTCTCAGGCAAGCTCAGGGGTTTAGTGTTGCCAGAGCCAACAGGAACGACAGCGCTTTTTTCCCTCTGAGTGAGGATTGGGATATATGCAGTTCACGTAACCCGGTCGAAATTAATATATATAAACGCTTAAAGATCCACTCATTACGAAAAGCATATGTCATATAAAACTAAAGTGATGGCTAAAGTTGTTAAAGAGGAATTTAGGTGTGTGGATTGATTCATGTCATAACGTTCCACCTTAAAAGTCACCAGCTGTCGGTCCAGTGCATTAAGATATTTTTTAACCCCACAACAGCTGCTGCAAGAGGCAGCAAAACATCCTTTAATTTTATAGCTACAGTTTACTAATAAAACTCTCCACAGTATGAACAGTGGTTACATGAAACCAGCTGCAGCTCAGCCCTGAGCAGAGTGACCGTCCACTATTGACCAATCAACAGACTGCAGTGTTCACAGCTCCACCTTTTAGTACCAGATCTGTGTGCTAGGTACTCCTAGGTAAATACGGAACAGTCCCATTGGTACCATCCACAACTTGTCATAGTGGAAACAAAAAAAAACAACATACCAAACTGAACTGTACCGTGCTGTACTGCTCGGTGGAAATGGGCTAAAGGGTTTCTGGTTGTGATATTTTCTGTTGTCTATAATCACATTGCTTAATATTTCATTTCATCCCATTTGGCTTTAGTTATCTCAGTTGTTTGTTTAATTAACCGCCATAGAACACATCTTTGGACTTCAGCGTGGACTTTTTTGAACAAGTCACAGTTACGAGCCTACTCAGCCTCTTAGTGGCTTTCTTGATTGATGGTAGTCGCTGCAAGCAGTAATTGTACCTTACTAGGTAATCACTTGTCTGACTTTATATTACAAGGTGTCATTACTGCTGCTCATTGGAGGTTAATGCTGTAAGTTCCCTGATATAACTTAGAGTACTGTCAGTGTAACTACTTAGAAATGACATTATAATAACCTATAATTATCATTTCATGGCCTGTAATGAAGTGTAATGAAGTGTGCATTTGTAATATATGAAATACTGATGGTTTTCACATTTAAAATGAATACAACGAAACTACCACGAAATTTCTTTATGATTACCTTTGTGTGGCCCAAAAGGTTTCAGTGCAAAGTTTGTTTAGTTTCCATCTAAAGATTAAAGACAGTAAATAACCACAAAAATAAAATGCACTGCTTTTTTTTCTCACATCAGGCCTTCTTAAAAAGGCTTCACTTACTGTAGGCTTCACTTCAAGAAAATTATATTTAATTGTTATTCAAACAGTTTCATGTGTTTGCCACCTCAGTATTTAGATGGGTGCACGAATTGTAATTCCACTCTGACAAATACTTGCTAATAAAAACATTAGGTTCATCAAAAGGGCAAATCTTGACAGTGGCAGGGAAAGCACACTTTGGAGCTGCAGGGAAGTGAAACAGAGCAATGAGACTTTCATAATAATAGTATTTATCTCGGCTGCTGACATTAGAGAGCTCCCCTTCATAGCGGAGATAAAGAATCCTCGGGAGAGGTGCGGATGGGGAGGCTTCTGTTTTACAGTTGAAGAGTTTAACTAGAAATCTGTGTCAAAGTTCTCCTTTCACTCTTTTGCACTTAATTATGTTTGGAGGTGAGAAAGGAAAAGAAGAGCTCAGTTTTTCAAATGAAATACTCATAAGGCAATTTACAACTGACACAATATGTCCTCCGGAACTCTTGTGACATTTTAGCAGCGCAACTACTCATGAATCTCTACTGACGTACTCGCGTGACAAGCAGATTGAGGGGATGGCAATGAAGCATATCTGCCAAAAGTCAGCGATTTCTGTTTGTGTTTGGGAAGAGAACAGGGAAACAAAAACAATGCTCGGGCTTTGTCAATTCACCTAATGATGATAAACACAAAACCCAAAATGACAGGCTGTCTTCCATCAATGTAGCAGAATCAGACAGCCATCTGTGAGGAGGGATGCAATCCTCCTGGTCCCTGCTCCCTGCTAGTTACTCTTCTGCTCAGTCATTTTTTTTTTTCAAAGTGAAGAGGAAAGTGCAGAGTCATCCAGCATCTGCTCTTTTGGAAATTATATCAGTAGAGAGATAAGCGCGTTCGGATTTTCCTCACCCACCATAACTGAAGACACTAATTTGATTTGCTCCAGTGTGTGCAAACACTATACATTTTGCATTTTAAATTTCACATTCTTAGCAGTCAGAGCTAGTTCGAGGCAAAATGGCATTTTAGTGAGTCTTTGGGGAAAATACATTTTATATTCTGAATTAGCTCCATTAAAGCATTCGCACTAAATGTGGCCTTAAGAGTTTTGATTTATCAAGACGAGCAGTCTACAGCCACGAGGCTGTAATTACATAGAGTAGGGGTTTAAGCTTAAAGCTAATGCCAACATACTGGACACATTGCACTGCAGCTCATCAATGGATGATCAGGCAGCTGTGGAGAGCCCCTAATTAAAGTTGATTTCTCACCTGAAGAGCCAATCTCCAGAGCCATAACCTGCCAGGAAATATCTGTTTGATGAAAATGTGGTTCTTTTACCTCGGGATATTTCCAGACCTCAACAACGAGTCTCTCCTCATCCGTTCTCTGCCACACACAAGACACAGCAGCAGAGTTCTCTTTGCATTAATGGTGAGGAGTGGAGTTGAGCTGCCATAGGAGCAGAGAAAAGGAGCTGCTACCGGAGCTGGTGTTTACAAGCATATAATGAGGTGGGGGAAAATGCATTTAAATCCAGCGGCGACAAGACTGGAAACAGGACAGTGGCGTAACGTGCTGTGGGGTTGCACTTCAAGAGGCGCCAATGCACGTCTTGCCTGCTGTGGGGATGTGCATTGAAAATAATGATGCCTGACATTTGCCGCCAGTGTGTTTTGGTTTTTAGAGTGGCAATGTTAGCATGCTGGTGTTCAGGCAACCCAATCACAAGATTAAATGTTTGCATTGTACATTTCTGCAAATCGCAGTTTGTGCACTTTATATGTAGCAGATATGTTGAAACATTACGTTTCCTTACATTTTAATTTTCAATGTTATGCTTTGACAACACTGTAGTTACCCTGCTGTGCACTGGAGAAAAACCCAGGTGATCACCAAAGTCAGTATTCAGTAGTCAGTAGTCAGGATTCATCCTCAGGGATCACGATTGTGCCAAATTTAATTGCAATCCATTCAACTGATGGAGACACCAACTTTGCCATCAACAGAGCAAGCTGCTAGCAGGGCTAAAAGTTTTCCTGAAAGTGTTATCTTCAAAGATATGACACTGTTAAGTATGCTGAGGCCTCGTTATAACTCCAGATATATTTGAAAATATAGTTTTTGTACTAAGTGAGACCTGTGGATTTTTTAGAGAGGGATATTTAATGGCCAGCATAAACAGGAGGAATACTTACAACAAGCAAAAACTGCCTCAATGTGCATATATGAATGTAACTATTGTTTTAAAATGGACTTAAAAAAATATGAACCTGTTTTATAACACTTCAGGTAATCAAGTCTTGTGCCTCTAGTTTCAGACAATGTCCGGACAGCGAGGTCTGGACATTGCCCGGTTTCTCTTTCACTCTGAAGCGTTCTCACCCACTGACAATACTCTGTTTGGTTTCGGCGAGGGGTGGCGCCTGGTTGGAGCATGCAGGAGGCAGGACATGATCAGATTCTGGTCACGTAGCCAATTTGTAATTTGGTCATAAACAACCAAGTCTCTTGTTGTTTCTCTAATTTGTCTGACAATTTGGGCTTCCTGAATCTTGTCTCTCTCCACCCACGCATTGTTTTTGTGTCTGTGTGAATGACTCCTCTCCACCAGGTTTGGAGCAATCGGCATGATAAGGTTGTCATCCACAGGCCCTCTTGCTCATGGTGAATTCTCCTGACAGTTACCTGCTCTATTCACACATGGGCTCAATGAGACATTACATTAGGACTTTGTGCTAAGGAGCTGGCAGGGTAAAGTTTTTTTAGAGGTTGCGTTCTCACATAGAGCTCCTATCACACCGTCAAGATAATTTCAGGTTTGCAGTGCATGTGTAATCAGAGCTGCTCACACTAAAACCAAGAAAACTGCTACTCAAATTTCAGTGCATTTTAACCCTTCAAGTAAAAAGTGAGAAAGGTGTTGCCCCATAGGTGCCGATTCCATGGGTGCTTCGGGGTCCAAGTACCCGAATGCACCAGCGTACAATCAGGGCCAGCAGAAAGCACATTGACCACCATGTGTTGGCTTTGTTCCGTGTTGTCCCACCCTACTGACTAGCCAATTACACCACCGGACCAAAGCTCCTCTGGGAGGAAAAAAAAAAGCGTGGCGACTCGTTAAAGGTTCAAGCTCACAGCTGCAAGGAGCAACACTTTCCTCTTAAAGACATAACGTCAATGGTGAGTGAAAAACATCCAATTTATTTAGTCGCTGTGTGGGTCTACATGTTGACGGGTAATTGATTGTATTTTACTGGGCGCGCTTGTATGGTTTCTGTGCATGTGTAAAGACTTTAGGTTGTTAAAAGTTGGTGGCTTGCTAACAGGCGGGCCTCTTGTAGCCCACGCTGTTGCATTCTTAATGACTGTATTATAGCGGCAGTGTCACACACAGCCACAGGGGTGCCTGTGTTGATTTGTGCACTTGGCCTATGATTTGTGTTCATGTGGGACTTTGCACTAAATAATTTTGTATCTTTAGTGATAAATTAATCAACTTTGTTTGAGTCCAGCCAGGAGGGGTTTTATTTCAGTGCATGAATAGCATCGCTAAAATTTTAGGACGATGGACAGGGCTGTTTGTTGTGTGTACAGAGCCACTTTTGTGTGACCTCCTGACCTATTGTGTTGGCAAAGTAATACCGCTGTGAGTGACGGCAGGCTGGATCGCAATTATATTTTGCTGTTTTACTGGTTTAATTATGTTAGTGCAGTTATTTAAAACTGACATTCAACAAAGAAAGTTAAAAAGAGGGTGCTTTCTTTTCAGCACCCACCAGCAAAAATATAAATGGGCGCCTATGACTGAAAGTGCAGTTGATGAGGACACTGGGGTGAATAAAAATGATTAATTTCGTTGTCTGTCAAAAAAAATAAGCAAGTTATTTGTTAGTCTTCTAAGGATTTTTATCTTGAAAAGGCCACAGCAGTGTTTATCCTTGTTTTTCTGTCAACACTAATCTCAAAGTTGCTCTTTTTTTTCCATTTTCAATTTGTCTGTTATTTTCTTATTATTCATCTATTCTGTTTTGCCCTTAGAAAATGCTTAATGGTCCTTTGAAGCAATACCCAAATTAACTTGATACAGCCGGGCAAACTTTATGTCTTTGCAGTCTGCCTGCCCTGGTGAACTTTAAATGCTCCCTGACTCAAACACAACTTCATTATACTGTACAGAAGGAGATCGTTGTACTCAGTGAGCATTCAGCACACGGATGGACAAGCTTGCTTTTAATTTTTCGATGTCGTTTACCCCTCATCTCTTCTTGTTCCTTCCCTCTGCATACTTCTCCCCCTCATACCGCATCCACAATCTTTATCATTCAGACATTCAGTTATATTGGATTTCACAGTTTTTCCATCCCGTCTCCTGAGCTGCATGGAGCCCACAATACAGGTATCGATGCAGAGAAAGGAGGCAGCCAACGTGTGTGACTGTGTGTGTGTGTGTGCGGGGGAGAGAAAGACAGACACAAGTCAGTCAGAAAGCGACTTTTGTGAAATAGAGTTCACACTCTGTGATTATGCTCCCCGAGAATAACAGCAGTGTGGATTGCATCGCTGTTGTCATTGCTCATAGTGCATTGTTTCCTGCGGAGCTGATGAGGGTGGGTAGTCAGCACCAAGCCGAGAGCCAACCAAGAATATCAAAGAAAATACAAAAGCTGTGCAACTTGCATCTGTCCCTCAGTAAAAGAAAATACTTAAGCCTGTTTAGCCTGCTTTCAGTCTGTCGAACAAATGGATTTGAGACCACCTCTGTTTCGACCTTTCGCGCGGTGTGATTAGGAAGTTGTGCAAGCTATTACACAATGTCAGTCAATATCAGCGGCCACAGAGGAGGTCTTGATTGTATACACTTCATCAGCTCTGCAAAAGCTTTGAACTTATTACCTTCTATTTGCTTTGTGAAATCTCTAACCGCCACCGTTATGCAGTATTATTGCGCTACTCACACAGAGAAGCTACAGTACATTAAATCCGAATCACAAGGCTCTCTGTATTAACTTTCTACACATATTTTACGTCCCCACGGACAAAGAAAGTTTTCCCTGTTTTATTTTTCAGGGCTGCAAATAATTTCCTGCCAAGGTTTCTCTGCAAATGATCTGTGTTCTACTATTTCAGTGGTAACCCCAATGGAAGCAGCATTACTGTGCTGTAAATTGGATAATAAAAATTTAAAAGAGATGTAGGACTCTTAAAAAGACAAGTGGGGCTGATTCACTTCCTCTGCACTATTGTCCTTAAGTAACTCAATAGCGTCGTGTGGCTTGCATTGGAAGCACGGTTCCTAAAAAGCATGTATAGCTGCAATTATTTTGTCATTTGTAAGGAGTGTTGTCCTGAAGTCTTGTTTCCTATTCCTCTACTTTAGTCTCAGTAAAAGGAAGCTTGCAATTTTCCAGCCTGTCACCAAGAAACACCTCTCTCAAAGACACAGATCCTGTTTTATTGTCTTGTTGATTTGCTTCTCAGAAAAATGAATATATGCAGTAGGCGTAGAAGCTCTTTCTCTGTTATCAGTAGTTTTCAAAGGGCTCGGCTTTGGCCATTGATTTTGAAGTGGAGCTTGTTTCCCAGACAAGTTGAAGCAGCACATCCCAAGCCTCGTGTTAGTATGTAGGTACGCATGAAAACAAAAGACATGACTGAATATATACACCCGCAGGGCAGAGAGGAAGAAGAGAGGAGGAGAGGAGGATCTTGTCATCTGCAGTTGACATAAGCACAGAGAGAAAACACTTCCAGAGGGAGCATGGCGATGATGCTATAGACAAAGTATGACATTGAACACGGCCCAGATCTCTAACCCGTCCCACCATCGCCATGGTGACAGGAATAGTAATGAGAAACTTGACTGCACTATGGTCTTTCAGATAGAATCCTGCATGGACTTTCACACAAGCCGGACAGATTAAAAGTATAAAAGAAGAGATTTTAAAACTTATTTATATATTGGATACAATTATCCTGTCATCTATTCAACTCTATCCACTCATGCCTACCATACACTGGAAGACTTTGAAAAGACTTTTAAAGACTAAAGTATGACAGCATCTTTCATACAATGTGAGTTTTCTGTCACATGGCAAGATTTTGCAAAGACTGGAGATCTTGTAGGGTCACTATCTGCAAGATTATAACCAGATTCCATCCACCCTATCCTGCTGCTGGTGGTTAACATCACACCAAACTCCCTTTAAGAAATATGACAGACTGATCATTTCTCATGTGTCTGTAAAAATACAGACTCCAGAAGCACAGAATAAAGGATGTCATATTATGTTATTAATTTGGCATTATTGTAATCTTTAAAGATGAACTGTAGTGCACGCAAACTTTACATTTTGGATTATGTCACCTCAACTCACTACCAGCCTC
This sequence comes from Epinephelus cyanopodus, assembly GCA_026686955.1. NCBI lineage: Eukaryota > Metazoa > Chordata > Actinopteri > Perciformes > Serranidae > Epinephelus > Epinephelus cyanopodus. Next base: position 23,284,856 of record CM048932.1, on the reverse strand, counting down.
TGTTGGTTAGCTGTGTTGTTTTAGTGGGAGTGAAAGGTGAATAGTTTCCGAAATTAAGATTCCTCATTGAAGTAAGTGCTGTTTAGTAGAGACTAGACCAGCTTTGTCACCTTCTACCTATGCCAGTCCTCAATGCCTAGACTGACCACGTCAATGAGTAGAAAAACGTGGGACAGACAGAATAACTGACTGACAGAATGACACACTGACAGTTTCCGTGATTAATTTTTAGCATACCATACCATGAGTCATACCAAAAATTAGGAAAAAAAACAAAACATTGGGCCACAGGGGGAGCCACAGCGATCAGTCGCATTTTAGCCATTTTGAAGCATTTTTCTGTTGTTATAGCGCCACCCAGTCCTGTTCTACATATCTACCAAGTTTAGTAAAAATCAATATGGTGGTTAGGCCTAGATAAAAAAATTAGCTCTCTAGCGCCCCCATTTTGTTTGATGGGGTCAATAATGGAGGGGTCCCCTCAGATTATGTGTGGTCATATGCCTACAAAGTTGCGCGGTGATCGGTGAAACCCTTGAGATGTTATAGACTTTTATGTGATGAGCCACGCCCTCCGCAATATTCATCGCCTCGATTTTAAGTGTTTTTCAAGAAATTCAATATGGCGGAAAATCTATATAACCGGTTAAGTTATGGGTTCTTGAGGCAAATTTGTTCCTCATGAGGAGAGGCATCTCTGTGCAAAGTTTCAGGTCTCTACGACATGCGAGGCATTACTTGCCTGGAGGAGCATCCAACTCCACTTACTACTCACTACAGCAACATTAGCTGCTCTGTATCAACAGTGTTGGGGTGAAAGAACATGCATACAGACTGAAATTCAACCTTCCTGTTCTGTCAGGAGATGCAGTAAGTAAGAAACAGTATAAATAATGCATGTAATATTTTAAGCTATGAATTGAAGAAAGTCCGCTAGCCGCTAGGCTAATTTATGCAGTGTAAACATGTTTGAACTACAAATAAGTGAGTAGTAAAACACAACTGACATGTCTCTGAACCCTGACAGTTATTACTGAGCTGAATGTGATACTTATGTTAAAAGATGTTTTATGGCTGTTAGGAGAAGTTTGCCTTCAGGGTTAAAAGCCAGATAGACCTGAACATTTATGAAAAGATCATGGTTTGGGTTAAAATGGTGACCTTTCGTCCACAAAGTGTGCAATGGGTAATGTGTGTTAGTGGCGTCAGTTTAAAGTAAACTTGACTGCGTTTAAGCAGTTACAGTTATTTACATTATTTATGTGTTGTATGGCCAAAAGCAAAAACTGAATCACATCGTATTGGAATCGCATTGTGGCAGACTTTGTAATATTAGCAAATATTGCTTTGTTGTCCAAAGAACTGATATGATATTGTAACTCCACCAGTTTGTCTTTGTTTTTAACAGAGTTTTTAACTGAGTTTTATGACAACTTTAGACCAAATGATGAAGATCACAGGAACATGCACAGAGTTAAAACTATCATGGTTTTAGTCCTAAAATGGAAATTTGTCTGAGACAGTGAAACCACTTAAAGTCATTTGGTGTAAGGCTGGCATCATATTCTATGTCTACAAACACGCCAAAGCATACATGTATGTATATAACATATCATGTTCAATAAAGCAAGAATCTACTTACGACATAAATGTTAACAAAACATTGTGATATTTTTAAAATTTGAATATGAAGTTCAGCCAAAGTAGCTGTATTGAAAGCAGCTAAAGTTAATGTTCTCACATTAACAGTCTATTAATTAACTACTAATATGTGAAGGGGATCGCCTGTAGTGACAAACCCACAAAGAGCATCATGCACCTCTGCAGTTGCTCTCAGCTCTGTGGAGCTTTGTAACAGCTTTCAGCTGTTTTGGTTTTCTGGCCCGCTGCAGGCTATGAGCCCAGCACCATACAGCTGAAGGACAAAGTCAGCAACAAGCTGGTGAACACAGCGGAGCATTTACAGCTAAAGAGCCATATGTTTCTCCCAGAAGTTGAGAGGAGAGTGAATATCATATCTCTTCCTACCTGGAAACAGTAGGCTACAAATGAGCAAACAGCAGGTTGTTTTAGCTTTAGTTTTTCCCAAAGAAGATGTCCTAAGCTGCACCGTGCGTCAGCGTACAGGTTAAGCAATGTATAGCTTTATTTTTTAGAAGTTTTGCACACCTTCAACCTTTTTCAGAGCAACAGTATACCTGCTCAATTTTTCAAGCTTCATCTGTCAGATTTTAACTCATCAAATGTTCAGAAACACAACTCAACGAATGCTAATGTGGCTCTTTTAACATCTGACTCTGAACACTAACATAGGTTCAGGAAGATATGATAGACTAAGGGAGGAGATAAATGTTGGAAATTATTGTTTCAAGTCCATTGTATGTGAGTTAGGGTCCTAATCTTAGATTTAAATTTATTTTTGTCTTCTTTATTTAGTAGCCTGTACGCACATTTGTTTTGCTTTTGCATTTTTTTATTTAATGATTGATTGATTTTTTTATTTTGACTTTTTTTGGCTTTTTTTTTTTTTTTTTTCATTATTACAATCTAAAAATACAAACACAATTGGTCTTAAATATGTGAATGTATTATTTCTTAATTCATTCCAGTAAACGGGTGTTGACACAATAATGCTGTTTATTGGCTCAAAAATAACATGATATATGAAGCTATTTATATTTGAGACTTGCTATAAAAGAGCTTAATGCTCAGTGAATTTCTCCTGAATAAACAATGATTTGAACAATGGTTTGAAAAGTATCTCACATGGAGCTCTTGAAAACAGCAATCATACAGATATGGCAGCATCTAAACCACATGTCTGCTTAATAATTTTCCTCCATATTACAGTAACAATGAAGTACAAATCAAGCCTGGGTAAGACGAGTCCTTTATCAGCTCTCTGATGCAGTTGTCTGCACACATCGCCGCTGTAATAATAATGTTCCATGTCATTAAGTCTGAAAGACTCCCAGAGTGCAACAGGTAGAACGCTGACTATCTTAGATCAATTAAACTTGTTAAATCATCACAATTGCATAACATTGCATTAGCAGCATTTTCCAAATCACTATCTGAATACGAATCCCCTCGCTGACACTGCAGTGGGATTATTTTGTCATTTCCTGCCGCAGTTCGATGTTCTGTGTGTACGTCTGTGGTTTGTACTGCATTGTTTTAAGTCTCTCTTCCAGACAATCCTCTGCAGACTCTGGTTTTCATAATAAATGTGTTTCACGCCATTCAGCCTGAGAGACTCTCTTGTGAAATAAATACCAAAGCACAGTGTCTATTCATAGCTCATTAAAGCCAATATAATAGTTACATAAACAGCCAGACAGAGCTTGACAACATCATTTTGAATGTTCATTAGAAGAATGTAATCAAAACAGTCAGTTAATTGGCTTGACTACTGTATTAGCATCAGTTTGTTATTGCGAATCAGCTCTTGCTTTGGTCACTAATGGCACTCACTGCAAAAACACAATAAACAAGATGTGTGTGGCAGTTTGCTGTGTGTCTGTCTGTGTGTCTCTGTCTATGTGTGTGTGTGAGCACTGATCCCTATAAATACAGTAGGCTCAATAGTGTGTGTGTATCTGGGCTTGCTTTCTGCCAGCTCATTTAAATGTCTGAGTTGAGTACTTGGATCCAGACATGGTATTGAAAGGCAAAAGCTTAAGCCAGCTCGCTTTGAAGTCTAATTTCCTGTTGTACTGATGTTTAAGCCTCGCCTGTAGGCGACTGTTCAATACATGTAGCACAAATACACAAATAGAAACATACAAGAAAGAAAAAAAACTAAAATTACATGTTAAATCAGAGTCCCAATACACGCAAAGTAAAGCCTTTTTTCATCTGAGCTCCAAACTTAATAGGATAGTGGAATTATTGTTGATTAGTAGGTGGTCACCAGCCAAGGAATTTACATTCAAATTGTGTTTACTTACCGGTTTAGTCTTGGAAGACGCACAAGATGCTTTATTAATTCTATTTTGTTCTTCAGTCTGTAAACAGCTCCGGGCCATTAAATGAGACGGTAATGGCAGTTTGTTTTGTGTTGCCCTCAACTGTTGCTTCTTCTAATGACTTTTAATATAAGTTCTGTCTATCATCAAAGGGAAAACCCTGTGATGTCCTCTGTGTTTTTCAGCGATGAGCTCCTTAGGCATCTGTCATATATTAGTTGGAAATAACATTCTTACAAATTCACAGTTCTGTAAAATGTTTGCTAAAACCAGGTGTTAAAAACACATTCAAGTACTGTATAACTTCTTATCCTGCATTTGGAGGACTCATTTTATTGTTGCTTCTGCACTCACCTTCCTCACACGTTTTAGGCCTTGTCCCAGCTCTCTGGATGTCACCCAAGGTGTGCGGTGGTTTATGACCACTTATGACTTATCAAAATCTGACAGGTGACAGGTGACAAGTGAAACCACATAAAAAACAACAACAACAACAGAGTCGTCTGGCGCTTTGGTCCAGAATGAAGTATATCAAAAACTAGTGTATGGATTGCTATGAAATTTGGTACACACATTCATTGTCCTATGAGGATAAATCTCAGTGGTTTTGTTGACCCACGGATTTTACCTCATGTGCCAACATGAGGTAGACATTTTCTGATCATAATTTGAAAGATCATGTTTTGTCTCACCAAAAAAACACCTGCTTGCTTAAAATGCCACCTTTGTCTCACTTAAAAACATTGGTGACACAGTTGCTGGTGATACCTTGCCACAAAGATTGAGCATTGAGCATTAGTTCAGGCAGGACACGATGTCAAGCTCAGCTCACATCCCAGCTTCATCAGCTGATCTCAAACGGCCCAATCAGCTGATGGAGCAGTTGATTGATGAAGGGAGTCAGCTGATAGATTCCTTTCTATGCAACCAATTGATGAATCTCATTCAGGGCCCTATTTAAACTGCTCTGGCCTGCCTGCTGTTGCTGCTTCCTCCGCAAGCTGCTTTGCAACCTGCCTCCACCCCAGCTCCTCCTTTTCATGCTGTGTCTGACTTATCAGTGTCATTTCTCCGCCTTATGCTTTCCACGTTGGCGCATGGAAGAGGCCCTCTGCGAAGGCCAGAGGAAAGGCAGAGAGGCCCCAGAACAGAGCCATATCGCCAAATGTAACACTGCAAATGGAAATAAAGTTTAATTTGACCAAAGTGTGTCTAACTGAACAGCCTGTTTTGTCGTTTGCTGGTCTTGAACAGTGGTCTGCAATAGGAATGCCAGCCTAGGTTAATTTTGCTATCAATATTCTTACACCCATTAAACAGTAAGTTTTCAACTCAATTTTAATTTCTACAGCACAGCATGACTGTGGTACATACTGGCCACCCTCTGACGCCCCCCCAAGTAGTCATAGTAAGTAAGCAGCTTCATTTTGAGCCACAAACCCCCCTAAGCCCCATCTTAGCACCATTAGTCATGCTGACACTGCTGTTGGCACTAACAGAGCTAACAGTAGTTATCAATGCTAAAGTGGGTTTGTAGCTCAAAATTGAGCTGCTTACTCACCAGGGCGACCTGGGGGGAGACCAGGAGAGTGGGCCAAACAAATGAGTGATGCCTTTAGCCAACATTAGCAGTGCAGTGCGCGGTGCAGTCAACTGAAGAGTAGAAAACTTAACCTCTCGATTGACATGCGCCACTGGTCGAAAACACACACCAATAACAGTTGATGGCTGTGGCCCAGAGGTAGAGCGGGTCATCCACTAATCGAAAGATCAGCAGTTCGATCCCCTGCTTCTCCATCCGTAAGTATCCTGGGGCAAGATATCAAACCCCAAATTGCTCCTGATGGCTGTGTGAGAGCATGTGAGTGGTTACAGGGTAGCAGGTGGCACCATGTGTGGCAGCCTCAGCTACCAGTGTGTGAATGTATGTGTGAATGGGTGAACGTGTCACAGTGTAAAACACTTTGAGAAGTCAGAGAACTAGAAAGGTGCCATACCAATGCAGTCCATCTACCATTTTACCATTTACCACTGACACCACCAGTCTGCAACTTGATAGCTATCTTCCTAAAGTGTCATGCCATCATCCACCATCCCTTCTCCTCCTGATGACGAAGTCAGCTCATGTAATCGTATATATGCAGTCATATGACTTGACTCGAGTCAGACTCAAGTCGCAAATATGATGACTTGAGACTTGCTTGACTAACGCTGATAAAAGACTTGACTTGACTTTGACATTGTATTCATGACTTGAGACTTGACTTTGACTTGAGACAGGTGACTCGAAAGGACTTGGCTCTAATTCAATATTAAAGGCACGCTAAGCATCACTTCTGTTTACGATCAACAATGTAATCAAACAATAACAATATCTCCATAATGCTTGTCCGTAGTGATCCAAGTGTCCTGAAGCCCCGACACAAAAAGTTGTTTGGAAAAACATCATTTGATCTCTGTTTTTAGCCTCATTGTAGCCTGTAGTTCTAACTGGCTCTCTGGGCACTGCATTCATGTGTGTGCTTGCTTTCGCTGGTCTCACGCTGGCTAGTTGGTGCAGCCTGGAGTCAAATGTCGCCATTTGCGGAGCCTGGGCTGCCTACAGAGACCGAACTTATTCAGAGGACATGTAGCTAGCGGATCGTGAGGAGATGCTGTATGCGACATATGACTTGACTTGTGACTTGCTTGACCTGAGCAATGTCTCGACTTGACTTGCTTGACGTATAGCAGGGACTTGACTTGACCTGCTTGATTCTCACACAAGTAACTTGGGACTTGCTTGAGACTTGAAGGTAAAGACTTGAGACATGCCTGACTTGCACGTGTGACTTTCCCCCATATCTGCATGTTAGTACGCTGATGTTAGCGTTTTGCTCAAAGTAGCGCTGTGCTAAAGTGCAGCCTCAAAAAGCTGCAACGTGGCCGTTCGCAGTCCTATTCCTCTCCAACTTGTGTCAGTTAAAGCTGAACCTCTGCCAGTTAAGTGTTGCAAACCTGATACTGTTCACACTTTTTCTTGAGCTATTTACCAGGTGTTATGGGTAGCTGAGAGTCAGTCACTTCCTGGAGTAAACTTTCAATCACAGGACGGATATGACGAACATTAATGAAGTTAGTAATTTCAACAGGTGATATAAGTTCTGACAATGTAGGTTAATGCCATACTGACTGTCCCATATTTACCATTTTGTGTATGTTCCAATGCATTTGAGCTTTTATTCCAGTATTTCCAAAGACTTACAAAAAGGCAGTATAAAGTTAATTTGTACAGCTAACTCTGTCACAGCTTAACACAATCAGTCCATCGTCATCAGCTTGATGTATGAGAAGCAGAAAGCGAAGCTGGCAGAGAGACAAAGGAAGACTCATGAGATGTGATGTTTTTATAGCTCAATTCAGCAGGATTGAACAGCACAGGACTTTTTTTTTTTTTATCTGTCCTTATCAGTGTTTCTAGACTTGCTGCAGACCCACAGGGTGACTGGCCCACCGGGAAAACTCCAGTCTGTCCAGATGGTCAGTCCGCCACACAGTGTGGAAAATGGAAGAGTAGATATTGTCAGATCATGTAGCGTGCGAATTTGGTGGGAGTGTTTTGACATAAAAATGATGACTGCAGTTGAAGTGTGCTGTGGATTGATACTGATGCAATGTTTTAATTTTGATTTGATCAGCAAAACTCACATTAGATTCTGATCACATTATGTTCTGATCCTCCTGAAGCGAAATATAACATTGCCTATTACATATTTTATTGTGTATCACAGTGACGAATCGATTTCGTTGAATTGTGGATTCACCACCATGAAATAAAAAGGTTCCCAAACCCCCAAATCAAATTCTGCTTAAAGCCCCCATTCGGCCTTAGGCTGCACTGTTGTCCTTATCATTTATCAGAGGGGACACACGTGTGTGTATGGTAAAGGTCCACCGAAGCACAACTCCTCACAAATTTATAAGCATCAACACTGCCACCAACAGGTCTTTACACAGAAACATTTCCTACCCTCTTCATCCACCATACCTCAGTCCCTCCTCTCCTGCTTTAAGCCCGCATAACGTGTGCCTCTCCCCCTCTATGTTTTGTTTTTCCCCTCTCCGTCTCTGATGATCTGATTTTCTCGCCACAAAGAATAAAAAGGCAAAATGAAGAGAAAATGAAGATGTGATTGTCTTGATGTGCACACTGAGCGTGGCAGCAGGAAACAGCTGAGAGCAAAACAAATGCAAGATGAGCCAACCAGAGATGAAAATAAGAGACAATCAGAGGAAAGGGTGATAATAGTTGCGGAAATAAGATATGACAGCATAAAGAGAACATTATCAGTAGGCTATGATCACTCTGAGACCTGAGGGGGAGAGGACAGCATGGCAGGTATAGAGACATGAGCCAGTAAAGGAGTGTAAATCCAATGTGAATTTTTTTTTGCTTGTTACTCCTACTGCATCAAATATTAGGCTGTCTCTCACCCTTTACAGAATGTATATTTCTCCGGGGGCATCTTATTTCAGATTGTATTTTTATTTGTGAAAAGAGGTTATTGACTTTTTTTATTTTATTTTTTTTGAAGTGGCTGGAGCAAAGGATCACAGGTATATGCAAAAGTTACGTAACGCTTTCCAAGAAATTGCATCTTAATATCTGCAAGACAGAGAGGAAATGCCAAGGACAAGAAGAAGACAGAACAACAGTGGACAAAAATAAAAAGGGCACCGGCACTACCGGCACAAGATGTTGAGCCAATTAAATAGAAAGGAACGGAAGGGATAGTGAAAACAGCGTGTACCAGAGATGGACACTGTTTAAAGTATTCTTCAGAGATGATGATGAGAGGCACAGTCAATAATGTTGTGTAATATTCTCTGTTGGGAAGTTAAAGTCTGCGTTATCTGCATCACGATCAGCATAATAATGGTATCTCTTCGCAATAATCAATTTTTTCCAACAACCCATTTACTTTTCATTTACGTCTCTGCTGATTTTGAATGGGCCCAAATGAAAGCTTACAATCTGGACTTGTTGACTGGAACAAGGGCAAATTCTCTGCGAGCACTGTCATTTTTGGTATGGCCTAAAACTCATAATATTTTGAATTGTAAGCAATTTCCCTGCTAATGAAATACATCCACGAGTGTTGATAGACTAAGGCAAATCAGTTCTTTGTTTTGTTCTTCAGGCAGCGCCAGGCTTTCCATCCTGATGTGCCATTACGGTTTCCATTATCAAACCTCTTGGAGTTTACAATGAGGGCATATTAAGTGCTGTTCTGTTTTTTTAAGGTTTCGGCTCAGCCCAAAGACCTCGCACTGTAGATTTTTTACCATTATCCTAAAGGGTGTGCTGGATAATTGCGCCAGTGGTGTAGAGTAGACGAGGGACTATTGAATATGTTCTGCATTCAGTGCTGGTTAAAGCCAAAAAGCATGTGATTACTGTGGCAGATTCTCATTATGTCTGCAGGTTAAAAACAAATAACAGGTTTGTTCCCCTTTGTACCAAATGTGTTCGTGAACCACACTGCGTCCTGTGTACGCATCCCTAAGGATGTCTCTGCCAAGGCTGGATTACCAATCAGGCAGACTGCTTCAGGGCCTCCAGGTTCACTGTGTCATTTGGTTGGTGCTTATTTGACTAATTGCAATTTTGTTTTTCAATTTTTTACCACTGAAACACAATATCAGCTGAGGCAACCTTGTCTTTTGGCATATTTTGCATCACCTTGCGGTCCTGTGAGTCCAAACCTAGTTTTAAAAACGTTATTATTTAATCCTACATTGTACACACATGGTGCATTTTCCTTAATTCTGTTTTATAAACTTACTGTTAAAGGTCAGGTAGCAACAAAGACCACTGGTTTGTTTTCTAGGATTTAAGAAAAATAGAATGAATCTACCACTCTGTGTCTGCTGTGTTTTAGTCTGCTTAATGCAAAACTTGGAGTCAACGCACACTTGCACAGAGGGCACGGGGGTGGGAGAGTCAATTGCAGCCCAGAAGTACATTTTTACAATGAACTCCCTCACAGGTTAATCCAGTCATGGCCCCGGCTAAGGGTCACTACTGGCCACCTGTGTGCCCTATGCATAACTGCTTTGTGGTGCAGTGTTGTAAGTTATTAATAACTTACAGGAATAGAGCAAAGGAGAGACATAATATGTCATTTTTGGTTCAGCCTTGATTGCTTTTTGGTTGTAATATAACTATCAGTCCAAATTGTGTTTTTTTCATTGTAGCGATCCAGAGAAGTGAAACTTTTGGTCAATGAAGGAGCAAGACAGACAGAAGTCATTTTTACTAAATGACTTCTGACGCCACTTTGTCAATGATTTCAGGATCAGACACCTGCCACCAAAAGCCACCTTTCACTGCGGTATGATATACTGGCAGGCAGTGTCAGTTTTTACGTGGCTAGACATAATCTTTCATCCATCCATTTTCATCCGCTTGTCCAGGGCCGTGTCACGGCAGAGCAAAGCATCCCAGACATCCCTCTCCCCAGCAACGCTTTCCAGCTCCTCCTGGGGGACCCCAAGGCGTTCCCAGGCCAGACGAGATATGTAATCCCTCCAGCGTGTTCTGGGTCTGCCCCGGGGCCTCATACAAATGGCATAATCTTTCCCGATGTAAAGCCGCCGGTCAGCACTTGTCACAGTAGTATGATATGTCAGTGGGCAACGTCGGTTTATAATGTGGCCGAATGGCACCTCTCAGGTTGAAACGCTGCCAGTAACAACATAATGTAAGGAGTGGGAAAGTCGCTATTGGGCTGGGAGGAGGGATGGTGGATGGGTCCAACAAACCCAGGACTTTCACCTGGTGTTTGTTTCCTGTTTGAATGTAGAGCCAAATCATGATTTTTTTTCTAAACATAACCACGTGGTATTCCAGCGTTGATTGTGGAATCCCAGAATGTCTTTTTTTCTGTTTATTTGTTTTTGCAGAACAAATAAATACAGTAAAGAAACATACCAACAGCAAAAGAAAAAAATAAACAAAATATAGCATTGATGGTGAGACAAAAGAGGAAAAAGAAATATTTGACGTAAGTTATCCCACAAGTTACACGGTACTGACATATGACTTCGTGGTACCCATTCACTTGAATTCTTCAGTCAAACTTATCAGCAGTTGCCAGGTTTTCTTAAGGAGTCTGTTTGACAGTCTGAACCTAATTTTCTCTAATTGTAAAACACCAATCAAATGTTGGAAGCTTCTTAGATTTCCAAAACTGAAGCAACAGCTAGTAAGTATTGCATGTGCTAGCTGAGTGCTTACTTGCTAACTAGGCTCATGATGTCACAGGATGATCAAGCTGATCACACACCTGTTATCAGCCGTTGTTTTCTGACACCTCTACCTGCTCCTGCTCGTGATTATAAAGTAAAACAGAAAGCTTGAAGCTGAAGTGTTAATATTATAGATATAATACTACATTGTTAATATTACAGAGTAATGCATGGTGGCCTATCTCTTTTTTCACCTGACTACAATAGATGAACTTAGTGAGGAACTTAACGCTGCTTAAAATCTTGTCTCTGACATTACAGTGAAGTACAGGTGGAGTTGAGGACCCGGTGATGTCACTGTTGGGTGTGGTCACAGGCTTATCAGTAATTCTGTGTGTAAAACCAGAGATAAAACAAGCTTGAAACTTTAAATCAGAGACTGCAGCAAAACACAGCTTTTCAGCCTGGTGTTAAGATACTCTTTAAGATAATGATGGCTGAGAGCAGACATAAAGTGCACTACACTGTAGGCTGTGTGGATTGGATATCTGTAGTCCAAAGTCAGAGTGTGATTGTTTGTGAAAACCTCCAAAATTAAACTTCAAACATGTTCTCCTGTTTCCAAGAAAAGCAGTAAAGGAATCGAGGAGTGTTTGATAGCATACCTGGCTGATTTCTTTTCATGTGAAACCCAAAACCTCATCTCAACCTTTGAAATTTAAAACAGACATCTGTCTTGTCTCCCAAATTCCTACTTACACAAACACACACACACAAAGGGAACTAAGTTTAATATTCCAGACAGAGACCTGAGGATCAAATGAAGCTTGGGACAATCAAAAGCTGATAAGAATCTGGAGGGAGGTAAACACGGCTTCCATCAGAATCACCAAACAACAGCAATTACAGTGATTGTTACTGAACAAAATACAGCTTTTCTACAGAAAACAATACTTCTCTGTGTCAAACTGCCATCTAGTGTTCAGATATTTCACCTGGTAAACAGAGCTTCTTTTTTACCTCCTCTAACTTGAGAGTAAAAAGCCTTTTTCTACACTTTCTCTGCTGGCCTCTGTATAGTGTCCTTAGAAAAGTTAAGATTCTGGATACTGGTAGCCATACCTGTTTCAAGGGGGCGTATGTATGAGCTCTGACACCCACCTCCATATCTCCTGCTCTGCTGTCAGTCTTCCTCTTTTCTCTCCAGGGCTGTCACGGCTGTGATCAGCAATGTTTCCAGGAGTCGATGAGGTTCATCTGCTCCGGCTTTGCCTTGTCAGTGTCAGTTATCAGAGTCTCACTCTTGAATACCAGAGGAGCCCCAAGCTGCAGAAAGAGGGTCAATCATCTGCCTCGCCCTGCAGCCAAATCAGGTCTAATACAGGATCAATCCAGCCATGTGGTTGAACCAACATGGATATGCAGGCGCTGATTAAGCTTTTAAAAATGACTCCTTTTGGATTGATTGGAATATCGGTGGCTCGTTTTTTTTTTTTTAGGCTGTCCAGCATGAGCTGAATATTTCATAGTTAATACAGAGTTGGCTTTTTAATGAGATTTTCAGGTCAGAGCAACCTCAGACATTTTATTCCCCGTCCTCATAAAATTATCACCAAGCATTTTTCTTAGGTCTCCAGACAGAGTCAGTCTGTCAAGGAGAGGGTAAGAGCTCAAACCCTCCATCCATTGTCAAGTACAGAGAATGAGGCTTAATACATAAATCCATTAGATGAGTTACTCATTTTGAGCTCTTAAAACTTTTTTAATGATGTCATTGGTGGGCTGCTAATAAAATTAGTTTCTCATATTGAACATTAACCTTGTAAGTCTTATTATATAACAAATTTATTCCTCTGTAGTTGCCAGAAAATACCCATTTGTAGGAATATATTTAATTTCTGGCTATGGTTTTTTTCCTACATCTTCACAATAAACAATAGTTTTCAGCAGCCGTGGGATGCAAACCCAAACCAGGTTAGGTCACATCTCTCCGTCTCACTATTTTTGATCCTCCTCTGGGTTTCTTTTGGCCGCTATCTGTCAGCTGGGACTTTTAAATTGCCACGCTGCATTTAGATGAAAATTTCCCTCAACATGATAGTTGGATTTCCATGAAAACATGATGAGATCTATTCATGGTAAGCCCGGAAGGACAAAAGAACTGTACTTGGAGTGTGTCCCTTTCCTGTCCTTCTGAAACCAAGTTGAAAGCGCAGAAAACAATGTTCTTTTGTGCCCGAATGAATGTGCGACACGCTGCTGCAAGATGCAATCGTGAGCTATTTACGCGGAGCAGTGAGGGCAGCTTATTAAGAGAGGTAACAAAACAGTGGACGCATTTAAATGGAGAAGCTTTTAGGTGAAATTAGTGTGAATAACTGAGATGGGAGAGCGGGAGAGAGAGGAGAGTGCTAAAACGTGCATTTCTAAATCACAAAAGGTGACAGGAAACCATAGCACTCTGACTGTGATCGTCTTTTTGGAGCTAAAACACTTAAATTATTATTATTTTTATAATTTATAATTTATAATTATGTATTCAGCTCATACACATTCACAACAGTATAAATAAGTATCAAAAAGCGGTAATTTTTCATTTCGTGTTTGTCTACCATGGTAATGCTACACTGAAAGGCCAAGGAGATGGATTGGGGCAGATATTAAAGGAAAAGATTCAATAGCAGGCTTCATTTTAATTGCTGTCTCAACAGGCCAATGTCTGACACACAGGTAAACATCCAGACTATTAATTTGCCCTTAAGCACTGTTTTCGAGACTTGGGCCAACATAACATTTTCCCGAGCTGTTTTTGTTTACTCTGTGCTATGATCACATTCAAAGCTTGGGAATTTAAAGATCAAGGTCTTATGTTAACATGCCTTATCGAGCAGAAGGCAAGTTCAGTGATGCTCAACACAGGAAACTCATTTACAGGCTTAACTTTTGTCGGTTCAACTTCCAATAGCTTCGTAAATGGATTCTGTTCTATAAGACTTTTCAGAAGGAACCCCTATATTTGCAAGTGTTTTTGGGGACAGGGTGATATTTCACAGTTTCATTTCAGAGAGTTTTCCGCCACTTTTTCACAGCCTCTGACTTGAAATTGATCTTGGCAGGGTGAGAAGCCAGTCCCAGGTGCTTTATATTCAATAATGTTATCTCCAGTTGCTCCAGAACCTGAGGTGAGGAGACGGGGAACTTGGAGAGACTTCACACTAACATTTGAGAGGTGGAAAGAATGGTTAGGAATTTTCAGAGGGGGTTGACAGCGCTGCCATCCGTCTCTCAGAACGGTGATGGATTCAGCCTAAAGGGAAGAGCTGAAATGTTTCGAGAGGTTTTGATACGTGATCCTTGCGACAGGCGGCATTCTGCTCCCTCCTCCACAATCCAAGTCACAAAGCATGCAGTTAACTGGACTGACAGACACTTTATTGAGCAGTGTTGTGTTCCGCTAAAGGACTACAAACAGTAAACTCAGGAAAACATTAACTTGAGATAAGGTTCTTTGTCTAATGTATCCCATCAAATGATAATACTTTGTGAAATGTAGCATGCTTAATGATTGTATGAGACAAAAACGTGTCTTGAATTTAATTGGGACACCTTTTCCATATGATTATTCTCATTCTCTTGGCATTTCTTTTTTCTAATTCTAGGAAGGGGAGGTGGTGGATGTTGGCCAACACTGTCACTGTCTGGTGTTAAACTTAAAAAGAAATGGTTTCCAATCAATACCTTTAAGTAATTGCCAAATTATCATGATTGTTCGATTTCACACATACAAAGTGCTGAGCTTCTGTTCTACTGTGTACATTACTGCTGATCTAAATCTTAAATTACTATTATTATATCCATGTATCGGATAGACAGAATCTTCAAAAAGCACAAAAGGAGTAATGACTGAAGAGTGAGAATGACGTCACACTCCCACTGTGTTTGTTGTGATCTCTCTTTTCTGGACATGCATGTATGTTATAGTATGAATCCCCTATTTATTTATTTATTTATTTATTGCCTCAAAACTATAATTTCTAAGTTAATAATAAGTTATAAATCATCTCAACTGGAAAAGTAATGTCTAGATTTTTCTTGACTAAAACAAGTAAGTTGAAACTGGGACAAGTGAACAGAAAGCATCTATTTACAAGCCATTTTCTTGTACATGCATGGGTTTTGATGCTATACTTGCATCTGAGTCATTAGAGTGGACCTTAGTGTGTTGTGCCACACACTGCCGCCCACTGGCCAGGTCAGTGCAACACAAAGTTTACATACCAAGATGGCCGACGAAAAGCAAGAAATGTTGTGTGCCCCTCAAGAATATCTTGCCAACCCTTCTACAATAGGAGACCCTGGCAGGTAAATAAAATCTGGTGGCATCTACGGAGTAATACAATTGTTAAACTTTCCATGTATTGATTTTATGATGGGAGGAAATTGCAAGTAATCATCTGTCCACTAAAGTGGGCCTCATGCATCACTGGCTATATTTCAACTACAGTTAGTACCTTTATTGCAACTTTGTTGTTCTTGGAAATACTTCAGATTTATGTTATTAGAAGCTAATTTTCAGTTTTTGTAACAGAGGCAGTATTTTTTTACAGATTTTTTGTTATTTTTGCAGAAAATGCGCATTGAAAAACAGGAGGACAGGAGGAGGTGGTGGTGGACTGATGAGTGAAAAGGAAGGAGCTGAATGGGCGTGGGGGTAGGTATAGAAGGGGAGGAGTACAAAGAGAGTGGAGAAGCTTACAAGTCAGGAGCAAAATTCAACACTTTTGCATTGAACAGTATTAGAATATGTTAAAATGTGTGGATATACTAGGTTAACAGCATTAAAAATGTATTTGTCACAGTTTCAAATGATAAACAATCAATCTTTAAATCGGTTTATATTTCTTCAGATGAAAACTTAAACACCTGCTGTCCACCCAAGGGGACATGTGAGGAACTCTTTCACCTTCACCTTCACGGCTAGACTCAAAATAATAAGCTGAAACAATTTGTGAATTCAATTTTATTTATTAAGTTTTTAAGATGAGCCACCTTAATTTTTTTTATTGCAGTGTCTGTGTACACTAAATACAAACTCAGATGCCAACAGAGGGTTTTCACATACTGTTGCTGTAGCTGAACAAAAAATACAAAGGGTACCTGCACACTGAATTCACATTTTTAATTAAATTTCATTTTATTATTGGTGTTTCACCTAAGGTCTTCCTCGGGTAAATACCCACGGGAAGCAAATTAGAGATGTAAGTGAAAAACATAAATATGAATAGATTTATAATAGGCTATAATATTATACAACTCAAGGGAATCTTCTAATCAATAAGTAACAAAAGATCAAATAAAAACATCAACCATCATTTTTTTAACAAATGCTCTGAGTTAACAAGACACTAGGCCGCAACAGAAGATATTAAAAACATAAATACTGTATCAAATGATAGTAAGTGTCAAAAACTGTTTAGATGAATGTATTTAATATTTAATTACATATATATTCTTTTTATGGATTTTCATGCCATGAGTATATCCTAAAAGAAGAAGAAAGGAAAAGAATAGGCCAGGATTATATGTGTCAGAGGCACTAGAAACTAATATATATATAGGGTATAATAATAGGATGTGTCTACAAGGAGGGCTTAATATCAGAGTCCTCATTCGAGGGGACAAGGTGTTGAGGGAATAGATCCAATAAGTCTCCCGCTGCACGAGCCTCTCATTGTGATCTGCCCCAGGCAGGATATCAAATTCTCTCAGTGCCCTGATATTTCAGAGTGGATACCATAACAAGCCGACCTGACAGCTATATAAACAAAAGAAAATTCATAACGAGATTTGATGAGTTTATGATCGTCTCCTGCCCGCAGGAGGAGGAGGAAGAGGGGGAAGAGGAGATGGAGCCAGGGGACATTTTAGTCTTTTAATGGCAGTTTTGTTTGACTCACTGCCTTTAAGATGCTGCCTGTTGTTAACACCTACCACAGTACGAATATTTCTTTTCATTCATTCATTTTCTGTGACCGCTTATCCCGTTATGGATCGCTGGGGTTTCTGGAGCCTATCCCAGCTGACATTGGGCAAGAGGCAGGGTGCACTCTGGACAGGTCGCCAGACTATCACAGGGCTGACACACAGAGACAGACAACCAATCACGGTCACATTCACACCTATGGACAATTTAGAGTCACCAATTAACCTGCATGTCTTTGGACTGTGGGAGGAAGCTGGAGTACCCGGAGAAAACCCACGCTGACACGGGGAGAACATGCAAACTCTGCATAGGATATTTCTTTCCAGCAAAGTGATTATTCTATTGTGGCTTGGTTTTAATGAGTGAATGTGCCAATCATTGAAAGAATCTAAAGTGCCCCTAAGCAAGGCAGTCGACGCCTATACCAGCTCCAGCAGTCTATGGCTGTTTATGTTCTATTTCTTGGGTTTCGAGCAAAAGGCAGCCCCACTGCAGGGATCAGTGGGTCACCAGTGGTAGGGTAAGTCCCATTAAAAGTGCAGGTATGAATAGGAGAAGAGTTCGTCTTATCAGCTGAGCCGCTATTAAGAAGAGCAGGGCCTCAATCCCTGCCCATGCCTTGGTGCTGCAGGGCTGTAAATATCCACCGGGTTAATGAGGTGTTCTGTGTGTGGGAGCGTACATTTACTCTCCAATAAACTCCTGCCAGGGACAACATCACTCCCCATTTCTTATAATGGCATTTTAATAGATAGTCATTTAAACATGGCTGCAGAATCAGTGCAAAGGAAGGTGGCAGGTGCGGGGGGAGAGGAGAGGCAGGAGAGCATGTGTGTTCGCATGGGTGTTAGGTGTGTGTTTGTGTGCTGGCCGAGTGCATCTAATGGTGGGAATGACTAAGGGGGGAAATGACAGACAGAGAGAGGACACAGGAGACAGATGAGCAGACATTTTAAAACCAGATAATAAGACTGTTTTTTGACAAAGCTGCAGTCTCACTCCCCTGCTGCATTTACACTGGGAGCTATAAATCAGGATGCTAACAGGCAGGTGGCAGTCTGCATCTTGAGAGCTGCAAGTTGACATTTTGCCGTGTTTGCATCAGTACTTATACGGATAACTCTCCAGTCATGCATCAAGCGCTTGAATACAGGTTAGGCTGATAATCGAGATAGTAAATTACAGTGGGGAAGACATGAGTAAGCTGCAGTTCCAAATAATCCACCTCTTCAATGGGTGAGTTTGGGCAAACAGAATGCTGCAAATTTCACACTAACTAGTTTAACTTCAGTATATTTAGATTGCGGATGAATAATACTCTTTGCCTATGGAGAGCAGTGTGTTCATCTGAATCCATCTGAGAACAGGGACAATATGGAAGTCTTTACGCTACAGTTGTGCTAACATTTCTCCCCGTCAGTTCCACTCAGAGCACCAAAGAAGGCACTGCGTGGAATATAAAGAGTATGTGTGTGTGTCTGTGTGGAAGGAGGGCGTGATATATATTAGTGCATACAGTTAGGATGTACTGTCCTGATGAAAACAATATCTGTTTGGTCTTAAGAGTTCTAATGATTTCTCGAAAGAAACAATAATAGTCCTATCCACTAAAGGCATCTATATGTTAAGATAAATTTACTCTGTTAAGATTATGGTCATTTACTTGGAATTTGTACCTAATTGTCACTCTCTAAAGGACTGTACTAACGACTACAATAAATACTAGAATTTAAGTTACCTAATATAAAACGACTTCAACGACCTCTTAAAAGAAAAGATGTGGAGAAATCCGCTGGAGCAGCAGCAAATAATAATAGATCTAAAATACATAAGTGAGACAAACACAAGCACTCAGGATAAGCCAAATGACTATAAAACACCTCTGTCTACTGTGCTGTGCCATCAAAGATGTATTGATTATTTTTCTGCCAAGGTAACCCTACTGAGTGAAAATGCAGCACCACTGCTATCTCAAAATCCCTCCAAGTCAAATGACACAATATGTTACTTGTCCACTCATTATACGTAAAAGTGAAATATATATATTTATATATATATATATATTTATATATATATATATTTGAAGTCATAGCACAATATGCCATAAAATGTCTTACTGTTGTATGTCACAAAAAATAACGAAATTTGTCATAGTATAGTATGCCATAAAAATGTTCTAAAAAAGTTTTAATAGTGTGCCATTTAAAAAAAAAAAAATCATCCCTACTCCGCTTTTCACGTTGACTATCCTATCAAATTAAGGCAACAGTAGTAGTATGTCACAAAAAATTGTCAAACTATAGTATGCCATGAAAAAAAGGTCATAAAGAGTTAAAGTGTATTGTGCCTTGAGTAAATAAATGAATACATACATAAACAAATGGAATGTGGCATTGTTGTATGTGACAAAAATATCAAAAAGAAATCCTAGTATTCCTACCAGAAAAATGACAAACTAGTAATTTGATTGGAGGAGAGGCATTCCGTGAGTGCTGATATAGAGTATAACATCACTGGGACATGTAAAGGTAAAATCACTCCTCTCACAGGTGTTATAAATACAAATACAATCGTTAATTAACCACCTGTCACACTCGCTACACTGATGCAAACTGACACTATAGCGTTACACCAAGAAGATGGATATTTTCCCTAAAATTACATTTGAATTAAATTATGAGTGGTCGTCAGGAGAGGACGAGGAAAAGGAAAACCAGGCCTCTTCTGTGCAGACCTCCAGGTGTGTTTGTGTAACATCAGCCGACCTCGACAAGCTGGACAGGAGCAAAAATGAAGCGAACACGGTCAGGAATTATCAATGATCATCTGATGAGGTACTGATGAGGATGAGGGAGAGTGGAAGCTGAATCCAGCCGTGCCAACATCCAGGTTTGCCAACGTTTCATCAACCGAACTGGACGAAGTTACACAGCTGCAGATCAATGTAAATACAAAGTAGCTTGTGAGTTCCTGGTGTGTGTGTTGCCTGGCAACAGACCGGGGGAACTGTTTTTTCACGGAGCTACATACCATACTACCATACTTAAGCTGTTGTTGAACTGTTGTATAAAATCAATGTCACACTCGAGATCATGACGTTGTACTGTATATCTTCACGGCTGTAACTGACTGTTGACGATACAGTACAACATCACTCCCTCTCGTGCAATATTGCTAAATTTAAAAAAATGTAATACTATAGTAGATCTAAAACATTTAGTAGAGGACTAGTATGTCATCCAAAACCATTAAAAAATATCTATCATTGTGTAGTTTGTGAAAAAAAGAAATACAATAAAAAATGTAGTATAGCATGCTTTAAAATGTCATAGAAACGTCAGACTACAGTATGCTTTTAGGAAAGGATGAAAAATATTCTATTAGCATTCTATGTCAAACTGTAATGATGTAGCATAACATCCAAAACAATAAAAGAACATCATATTATATAGTGTGTTGTCCAAATTCATGAAAAAAAGTCATAGTATATTATGTCATAACAAACAATTAAACAACATGCTGTCAGATGTTGTCCAAAACCATGAAAGAAAGTCATAATATAGTATATTGTCAAAAACCAAGAAAAAAAGGCCATAGTATAGTATGTCATCAAAAACTATGAAAAAAGTCATAGTATAGTATGACGTACTATACTATGTCATCAAAAACCATGAAAAAAGTCATAGTATAGTATGTCGTCCAAATCAATGAAAAAAATGTCATAGTACACATTTCACTGGGTTTTTTGTAATTATTTGTCACATGCTTTACTATGATTTTTTTTCATGGTTGTGGACAACCAAACATCAACATAATGTAATAAGACATTTTATGAGTTGTTGTTTTTTGACATACAATACTCAGCTGAACAATCAAACCTACATTGTGAAAGTCCCATGCATTCACCATCCACCATGTCTGCAGTTCTCCAGGGACCCACTTACACCATGTCACCTGACTTTGGTCTGAATCTGCAATGTTTTGTCTTGTAAAATTACGTGTTTTCAACACACTGTACTGAGATATTTAGTTTTTTCAACATGTACTATGATTTTTTAACAATAAGTTGTACATGGACTTCCTTTCTTTATTTTTTTAATGCTTTCTCTAAAGGAGCTACAGAAAATCTTCAAGGAGGTACACTGAAGCGTCTCCACTTAGCTAGCTCAGGGAAATAGAGGACTGCTTTCAAGGTGTGAGGATCAGGGTTCAATTCTGAACAGTGAGTCTGTTTTTCATGGTTTTGGACGACATGCTATACTATTACTTTTTTTCATGATTTTGGACGACATACTATACTATGACATTTTTTCATGAATTTGGACGACATACTATACCATGACATTTTTTCATGAATTTGGACGACATACTATACCATGACATTTCTTTCATGGTTTTGGACGACATGCTATACTATGACTTTTTTCATGAATTTGGACGACATACTATACTATGATATTTTTTTTCATGGTTTTGGACGACATGCTATACTATTACTTTTTTTCATGATTTTGGACGACATACTATACCATGACATTTTTTCATGAATTTGGACGACATACTATACTATGACTTTTTTTCATGATTTTGGACAACATACTATACTATGACATTTCTTTCATGGTTTTGGACGACATGCTATACTATGACTTTTTTCATGAATTTGGACGACATACTATACTATGATATTTTTTTTCATGGTTTTGGACGACATGCTATACTATTACTTTTTTTCATGATTTTGGACGACATACTATACCATGACATTTTTTCATGAATTTGGACGACATACTATACTATGACTTTTTTTCATGATTTTGGACAACATACTATACTATGACATTTCTTTCATGGTTTTGGACGACATGCTATACTATGACTTTTTTTCTGATTTTGGACGACATACTATACTATGATTTTTTTTTCATGGTTTTGGACGACATGCTATACTATGACTTTTTTTCTGATTTTGGACAACATACTATACTATGATTTTTTTTTCATGGTTTTTGACGACATGCTATACTATGACTTTTTTCATGAATTTGGACGACATACTATACTATGATATTTTTTTTCATGGTTTTGGACGACATGCTATACTATGACTTTTTTTCTGATTTTGGACGACATACTATACTATGACTTTTTTCATGGTTTTGGACGACATGCTATACTATGACTTTTTTTCTGATTTTGGACGACATACTATACTATGACTTTTTTTCATGATTTTGAACGACATGCTATATGATATTTTTTTCATGGTTTTGGACGAGATGCTATACTATGACTTTTTTCATGAATTTGGACGACACACTATACTGTGACTTTTTTTTCATGGTTTTGGACGACATGCTATACTATGACTTTTTTCATGAATTTGGACGACATGCTATACTATGATATTTTTTTTCATGGTTTTGGACGACATACTATACTATGACTTTTTTTCTGATTTTGGACGACATACTATACCATGACTTTTTTCATGGTTTTGGACGACATACTATACTATGACTTTTTTTTCATGATTTTGAACGACATGCTATACTATGACTTTTTTTCATGAATTTGGACGACATACTATACTATGATATTTCTTTCATGATTTTGGACGACATACTATACTATGACTTTTTTCATGAATTTGGACGACATGCTATACTATGACTTTTTTTTCTGATTTTGGACGACATGCTATACTATGACTTTTTTTTCATGATTTTGAATGACATACTATACTATGACTTTTTTCATGAATTTGGACGACATACTATACTATGATATTTTTTTCATGGTTTTGGACGACATGCTATACTATGACTTTTTTTCTGATTTTGGACGACATGCTATACTATGACTTTTTTTCATGATTTTGGACGACATACTATACTATGACTTTTTTCATGAATTTGGACGACATACTATACTATGATATTTCTTTCATGGTTTTGGACGACATACTATGCTATGACTTTTTTTATGAATTTCGACGACATACTATACTATGAGTTTTTTCATGAATTTGGACGACATACTATACTATGATATTTCTTTCATGGTTTTGGACGACATACTATACTATGACTTTTTCATGGTTTTGGACGACATACTATACTATGACTTTTTTCATGAATTTGGACGACATGCTATACTATGACTTTTTTTTCTGATTTTGGACGACATGCTATACTATGACTTTTTTTTCATCATTTTGAATGACATACTATACTATGACTTTTTTCATGAATTTCGACGACATACTATACTATGATATTTTTTTTTCATGGTTTTGGACGACATGCTATACGATGACTTTTTTTCATGATTTTGGACGACATACTATACTATGATATTTCTTTCATGGTTTTGGACGACATACTATACTATGACTTTTTCATGGTTTTGGACGACATACTATACTATGACTTTTTTCATGAATTTGGACGACATACTATACTATGATATTTTTTATGGTTTTGGACGACATACTATGACTTTTTTCATGAATTTCGACGACATACTATACTATGATATTTCTTTCATGGTTTTGGACTACATGTTATACTATGACTTTTTTCATGAATTTGGACGACATACTATACTATGATTTTTTTTTTCATGGTTTTGGACGACATGCTATACTATGACTTTTTTTCTGATTTTGGACGACATGCTATACTATGACTTTTTTTCATGATTTTGGGCGACATACTATACTATGACTGTTTTCATGGTTTTGGACGACATACTATACGATGACTTTTTTCATGGTTTTGGACGACATACTATACTATGACTTTTTTTTCATGATTTTGAACGACATGCTATACTATGACTTTTTTCATGAATTTGGACGACATACTATACTATGATATTTCTTTCATGGTTTTGGACGACATACTATACTATGACTTTTTTCATGAATTTGGACGACATGCTATACTATGACTTTTTTTTCTGATTTTGGACGACATGCTATACTATGACTTTTTTTTCATCATTTTGAATGACATACTATACTATGACTTTTTTCATGAATTTCGACGACATACTATACTATGATTTTTTTTCATGGTTTTGGACGACATACTATACGATGACTTTTTTCATGGTTTTGGACGACATGCTATACTATGACTTTTTTTCTGATTTTGGACGACATACTATACTATGACTTTTTTTCATGATTTTGAACGACATGCTATATGATATTTTTTTCATGGTTTTGGACGAGATGCTATACTATGACTTTTTTCATGAATTTGGACGACACACTATACTGTGACTTTTTTTTCATGGTTTTGGACGACATGCTATACTATGACTTTTTTCATGAATTTGGACGACATGCTATACTATGATATTTTTTTTTCATGGTTTTGGACGACATGCTATACTATGACTTTTTTTCTGATTTTGGACGACATACTATACCATGACTTTTTTCATGGTTTTGGACGACATACTATACTATGACTTTTTTTTCATGATTTTGAACGACATGCTATACTATGACTTTTTTCATGAATTTGGACGACATACTATACTATGATATTTCTTTCATGATTTTGGACGACATACTATACTATGACTTTTTTCATGAATTTGGACGACATGCTATACTATGACTTTTTTTTCTGATTTTGGACGACATGCTATACTATGACTTTTTTTCATGATTTTGAATGACATACTATACTATGACTTTTTTCATGAATTTGGACGACATACTATACTATGATATTTTTTTCATGGTTTTGGACGACATGCTATACTATGACTTTTTTTCTGATTTTGGACGACATGCTATACTATGACTTTTTTTCATGATTTTGGACGACATACTATACTATGACTTTTTTCATGAATTTGGACGACATACTATACTATGATTTTTTTCATGGTTTTGGACGACATACTATGCTATGACTTTTTTTATGAATTTCGACGACATACTATACTATGATATTTCTTTCATGGTTTTGGACGACATACTATACTATGACTTTTTCATGGTTTTGGACGACATACTATACTATGACTTTTTTCATGAATTTGGACGACATGCTATACTATGACTTTTTTTTCTGATTTTGGACGACATGCTATACTATGACTTTTTTTCATCATTTTGAATGACATACTATACTATGACTTTTTTCATGAATTTCGACGACATACTATACTATGATATTTTTTTTTCATGGTTTTGGACGACATGCTATACTATGACTTTTTTTCATGATTTTGGACGACATACTATACTATGACTTTTTTCATGAATTTGGACGACATACTATACTATGATATTTTTTCATGGTTTTGGACGACATGCTATACTATGACTTTTTTTCTGATTTTGGACGACATGCTATACTATGACTTTTTTTCATGATTTTGGACGACATACTATACTACGACTTTTTTCATGAATTTGGACGACATACTATACTATGATATTTCTTTCATGGTTTTGGACGACATACTATGCTATGACTTTTTTTATGAATTTCGACGACATACTATACTATGATATTTCTTTCATGGTTTTGGACGACATACTATACTATGACTTTTTCATGGTTTTGGACGACATACTATACTATGACTTTTTTCATGAATTTGGACGACATGCTATACTATGACTTTTTTTTCTGATTTTGGACGACATGCTATACTATGACTTTTTTTCATCATTTTGAATGACATACTATACTATGACTTTTTTCATGAATTTCGACGACATACTATACTATGATTTTTTTTTTCATGGTTTTGGACGACATACTATACTATGACTTTTTCATGGTTTTGGACGACATACTATACTATGACTTTTTTCATGAATTTGGACGACATACTATACTATGATATTTTTTATGGTTTTGGACGACATACTATGACTTTTTTCATGAATTTGGACGACATACTATACTATGATATTTTTTATGGTTTTGGACGACATACTATACTATGATATTTTTTGATGGTTTTGGACGACATGCTATACTATGACTTTTTTTCATGATTTTGGACGACATACTATACTGTGATATTTCTTTCATGGTTTTGGACGACATGCTATACTATGACTTTTTTCATGAATTTGGACGACACACTATACTGTGACTTTTTTTTCATGATTTTGGACGACATACTATACTATGACTGTTTTCATGGTTTTGGACGACATACTATACGATGACTTTTTTCATGGTTTTGGACGACATACTATACTATGACTTTTTTTTCATGATTTTGAACGACATGCTATACTATGACTTTTTTTCATGAATTTGGACGACATACTATACTATGATATTTTTTTTCATGGTTTTGGACGACATGCTATACTATGACTTTTTTTCATGATTTTGGAAGACATACTATACTATGACTTTTTTTCATGATTTTGAATGACATACTATACTATGACTTTTTTTCATGATTTTGAACGACATGCTATACTATGACTTTTTTCATGAATTTGGACGACATACTATACTATGATATTTTTTTTCATGGTTTTGGATGACATGCTATACTATGACTTTTTTTTCTGATTTTGGACGACATGCTATACTATGACTTTTTTCATGATTTTGGACGACATACTATACTATGACTTTTTTTCATGATTTTGAATGACATACTATACCATGACTTTTTTTCATGATTTTGAACGACATGCTATACTATGACTTTTTTCATGAATTTGGACGACATACTATACTGTGATATTTTTTTTCATGGTTTTGGATGACATGCTATACTATGACTTTTTTTTCTGATTTTGGACGACATGCTATACTATGACTTTTTTTCTGATTTTGGACGACATACTATACTATGACTTTTTTTCATGATTTTGAATGACATGCTATACTATGACTTTTTTCATGGTTTTGGACGACATACTATACTATGATATTTTTTTCATGGTTTTGGACGACATGCTATACTATGACTTTTTTTCATGATTTTGAACGACATGCTATACTATGACTTTTTTCATGAATTTGGACGACATACTATACTGTGATATTTTTTTTCATGGTTTTGGATGACATGCTATACTATGACTTTTTTTTCTGATTTTGGACGACATACTATACTATGACTTTTTTCATGGTTTTGGACGACATACTATACTATGACTTTTTTCATGAATTTGGACGACATACTATACTATGACTTTTTTCATGGTTTTGGACGACATACTATACTATGACTTTTTTCATGAATTTGGACAACATACTATACTATGATATTTCTTTAACGATTTTGGACGACATGCTATACTATGACTTTTTTCATGAATTTGGACGACATACTATACTATGATATTTCTTTCACGATTTTGGACGACATGCTATACTATGACTTTTTTTCATGAATTTGGACGACATACTATACTATGATATTTCTTTCACGATTTTGGACGACATGCTATACTATGACTTTTTTCATGAATTTGGACGACATACTATACTATGATATTTCTTTCACGATTTTGGACGACATGCTATACTATGACTTTTTTCATGGTTTTGGACGACATACTATACTATGACTTTTTTTTTATGATTTGGGACGACGTACTATACTATGATATTTCTTTCATGATTTTGGACGAGATGCTATACTATGACTTTTTTTTCATTAATTTGGGACGACATACTATACTGTGATATTTTTTTATGGTTTTGGACGACATATTATACTATGACTTTTTTCATGAATTTCGACGACATACTTTACTATGATATTTCTTTCATGGTTTTGGACGACATACTATACTATGACTTTTTTTCATGAATTTGGACGACATACTATACTATGATTTTTTTTCATGATTTTGGACGACATACTATACTATGACTTTTTTTCATGAATTTGGACGACATACTATACTATGACATTTTTTCATGATTTGGGACGACATACTATACTGTGATATTTTTTTATGGTTTTGGACGACATACTATGACTTTTTTCATGAATTCCCACGACATACTATACTATGATATTTCTTTCATGGTTTTGGACGACATACTATACTATGACTTTTTTCATGAATTTGGACGACATACTATACTATGACTTTTTTTCATGATTTGGGACGACATACTATACTATGACTTTTTTTATGATTTTTTTTATGGTTTTGGACGACATACTATACTATGACTTTTTTTCATGATTTTGGACGACATACTATGCTATGAAATTTTTTTCATGATTTTGGACGACATACTATACTATGACTTTTTTCATGAATTTGGACGACATACTATACTATGAAATTTTTTTCATGATTTCGGACGACATACTATACTATGACTTTTTTTCATGGTTTTAGACGACATACTATACTATAATATTTTTTTTATGGTTTTGAACGACATACTATACTATGATATTTTTTATGGTTTTGGACGACATACTATACTATGACTTTTTTTTCTGATTTTGGACGACATGCTATACTATGACTTTTTTCATGATTTTGGACGACATGCTATACTATGACTTTTTTCATGATTTTTTTTATGGTTTTGGACGACATACTATACTATGACTTTTTTTCATGATTTTGGACGACATATTATACTATGAAATTTTTTTCATGATTTCGGACGACATACTATACTATGACATTTTTTATGATTTGGGACGACATGCTATACTATGACTTTTTTCATGATTTTGGACGACACACTATACTGTGACTTTTTTTCATGATTTGGGACGACATACTATACTATGAAATTTCTTTCATGATTTCGGACGACATACTATACTATGACTTTTTTCATGAATTTGGACAACATACTATACTATGATATTTTTTCATGGTTTTGGACGACATACTATACTATGATATTTTTTTTCATGGTTTTGGACGACATACTATACTATGACTTTTTTTCATGATTTTGGACGACATATTATACTATGAAATTTTTTTCATGATTTCGGACGACATACTATACTATGACATTTTTTTATGATTTGGGACGACATGCTATACTATGACTTTTTTCATGATTTTGGACGACACACTATACTGTGACTTTTTTTCATGATTTGGACGACATACTATACTATGAATTTTTTCATGATTTGGACGACATACTATGCTATGACTTTTTTCATGAATTTGGACGACATACTATACTATGATATTTTTTCATGGTTTTGGACGACATACTATACTATGACATTTTTATATGGTTTTGGACGACACACTATACTGTGACTTTTTTTCATGATTTTGGACGACATACTATACTATGAAATTTCTTTCATGATTTCGGACGACATACTATACTATAATATTTCTTTCATGGTTTTGGACGACATGCTATGCTATGACTTTTTTCATGAATTTGGACGACATACTATACTATGATATTTTTTTAATGTTTTGGACGACATACTATACTATGATATTTTTTTTCATGGTTTTGGACGACATACTATACTATGACTTTTTTACATGGTTTTGGACGACATACTATACTATGACTTTTTTTATGATTTTTTTATGGTTTTGGACGACATACTATACTGTGACTTTTTTTCATGGTTTTGGACGACATACTATACTATGACTTTTTTTATGATTTTTTTTATGGTTTTGGACGACATACTATACTATGACTTTTTTTCATGATATTTTTTTATGGTTTTGGACGACATACTATACTATGACTTTTTTTCATGATTTTGGACGACATACTATACTATGACTTTATTCATGAATTTGGACGACATACTATACTATGAAATTTTTTTCATGATTTTGGACGACATACTATACTATGACTTTTTTCATGAATTTGGACGACATACTATACTATGATATTTCTTTCATGGTTTTGGACGACATGCTATACTATGACTTTTTTTTCATGAATTTGGACGACATGCTATACTATGACTTTTTTTCATGATTTTGGACGAGATGCTATACTATAACTTTTTTCATGAATTTGGACGACATACTATACTATGACTTTTTTCATGGTTTTGGACGACATACTATACTATGACTTTTTTTATGATTTTTTTTATGGTTTTGGACGACATACTATACTATGACTTTTTTATGATTTTTTTTATGGTTTTGGACGACATACTATACTATGACTTTTTTCATGATTTGGGACGACATACTATACTATGACTATTTGTCATGAATTTGGACGACATACTATACTGTGACATTTTTTTCATGGTTTTGAAGGACATAGTATACTATGACTTTTTTTCATGATTTTGGACAAACTATAATACTATCATATAATATGACTTTTACTTTTTTCTCTCATCAGTCCTCTAACACGTTGAGCTATTGAATTAGACAGGTATTCAGTCTTTCGTCTGAGTGTTGCAGCCCAAAACATATTAAACTGTTAGACTAAACTCTCTGCAAGGCAATTCATTTTCTGTCTAGCTACGTCTGCTCAAAAAACAAGACCTACAACTTTCTTAGAAACAAGTTAAGATGAAGTCGTTTTTGAGTTCAGTGTTTGGACTTGAATGTGCATGTGTTGTTACAAAGATCTGTTCACCTCACTGAACTAGCTTTCTGCTACATATCCTGTGATCAGTCTCATCCAGAAAAAAAGTTTAACTCCACCAGTAATCTTGTTTGGACTTCATGAACACGTAAACAATAAAAAGACACATTTGAAAAGATATTTTATTGCCAAGTCAGGAGCTGATAGTTGACTTTGGGAATAAGTAGGGACCTTAATGTCAACAAGTCCTTAGTGTAGAGGGTGGATAGCTTCAAGTACCACGGTGTCCACATCACTGGCTGCCTGACCTGGGTGCTGCATACTGTTCCACCTCAGACGCTTGAAGAAACTCCAGAGTTATCCAGATATCCCCTCCAATACTGAGGAATTTCAAGTCTTACACCATCGACAGCATCCTGACGGGGATCGTTGGTACGGAAACAGGCCCCCTAATCATACACATATATTTCTTATTGCACTCTTGTTGTAATGCACAAACTAGAGGAACTGAATTAACATTAGATTTCAATGGAATTGTATCTCACATAATAACTCGCAATAAATACATTGACAGAAGAGCACAGAAGATTATTCCAATCCATACTGTGAAGAATATTCTTTGGAAATATTGTGATTTTGGGTCTGTGTCAACTCCTCTTTTCTCTGCCTCATAACTTTTTTTTAAACAAAGGAGTCCCTCATTTAAAAACATTTTGTATGTTTTCAATATTCAACATGAAACACAGCGGCTGATGACAGAAGATGTTTCTTCAGGCGGTCTTATGATGTTCCTCT
Organism: Epinephelus cyanopodus; assembly: GCA_026686955.1. Lineage (NCBI taxonomy): Eukaryota > Metazoa > Chordata > Actinopteri > Perciformes > Serranidae > Epinephelus > Epinephelus cyanopodus. The sequence goes on along the minus strand of CM048932.1, from coordinate 23,253,345 downwards.
TCTTCCCAGATGTCATCCATTGACACTGCATATCTAGAAATGGCAAAAACAAGCACCTCTCTGAACGTGTAACGACAACTAAAGCTAAAGTAAAAATCACACAACAGTAAACTTGTAGCTATATGTAAAGTAGTAAACTTTTCAATTGCAAATTCAACTGGGCCAGATTTTAAAACCAGAAAATGTCAATGGGCCATGTATGTGTATACACACATATGGCCCTCCTCAACATAATGCAGAAACAGAATAAAAAAGAGCTGACAATGCACGGAAGCATAATAAGTGGCATAAACAATAACTAATAACTCACTCTATCTCTCTATCAGCATCTCCCTCTCCCCCCTCCTCTCCACACACACATACATGCACACACCTCACCTCCTAACGGTTTCCTTATTGGTCAGATACACAGGATATAGTTTTAAACAGTCCGTGGCAGCAACAGTCATGTTTACAACAACAAATTCACTATAAAAAAATAATAATAATAATAGAGTCACACTATTGTCACACTATTCACAAAGTCACAAATATGTCCAAAGAATGCCTGAAAAACAAGAAAAGAAAAATTAAAGCCTTAGTTATTTCCTTTCTGCCTCCATCTCTCCTCTCTCAACTGGTCATGATGTAATCCTGGCCTGAGCCCTGGCTGTGGATCAGGATCTGTGAAATCTGTTATCCAGAACCCTGCAGCAGGTCCACTGCTGTCAAAAGTTGTTAAACAAAATACAAGTCGAGCTCAGAGATAAGATCTACATGATGGGCTGTCAACTGCAATGTACCTTGCTCAGGATGTGGAGGCAGCAAAACCTTTTTCTGCTGAGAAGGCAGATGGAAAGTTGTCTATCAACTGAAGAACAGTACCTCAGCTCACAGCCAGAGGGCAGCATTGAACAGTTTTATTACAGATTCATATACATAGAAAAATCCCATGTGATGTATCTCGAGTCCCTTTATGATTTATTTGACATGTCATAATAATTTGTATAATTTGCAGTTGATTCTTACAAAGTGGAAAGACAAATACATTATCATCATCATCATCATCATCATCATCATCATCATAATGACATATTTTACTAAAATGCAAATTATTCACATGCAAAAATCCCCCAATCTCTTGTAGCCATTATCTGTTTTCATTTAGCATATTTTGTCTTGTATTTTCTCCCCTTTACTCAGGCCTTGTTGCTTATATTGGAATGTGCATTTTTGAAAACTGTTCGTCTGTTAAACGTTTTCTTTTAATCTTTATTGTTTTACTCATTTTTAACAGTGTCATTTGATGCTAGTGACAGACCGATGGCCATTCTGTGGTGCTGAACTGTCAAGGTGTGACAGTAGACGTTTGAAGATCATGGAACGAAAAATAAACCCTCATAATAAAAGGGGAAGAAAGTGCAGTTATTCTTCCTCCTCCTCTTCTGGTTTAAAGCAAATGTAGCCGGTGTAACTTGAATGGGCACCTGTGACCAGAATAATGGCTCGTGGTAAAAGCTGCAAATGTTGTATAACATTAGAAGAGTCATAAAAGCCTCCTTAAATACTATATGATGACCTTTTAGCTTCAGCTCTCTCCCTCAAAGTGACTGTGTTGACCTTGAAGGTGACTTTTAGTTTGAGTTCGAGTATAGCTACTGAGGGTGACCTGTGTACAATGGTGGTATGATTTGTGTGTGTGTGTGTGTGTGTGTGTGTGTGTGATGACTCCAAGTCCGTGTTCCCAGTGTGTGGGCTTCCTTCTATCAATAAAACACACACCCAAAACACTGTTCCCGTGAATAGGATGCATTGACCCAGGCTGTAAGTGAGTGACACCCTGTGGTGTAACGCCGGCACACAAATGGTTCATTTGTTTATAAGCTGACAATCACAGGCAAACCGACCCCGAGAGGCACTGACAGACGTAAACAATGTTTTACTCTAAACTCCTACTGAACTGAAAATGAGACGGTGTACATGGATTACATCGCTGCTTTGATGATTCATTTGAGCTTGGGGAAGAGACCTGTTTGTCTTGAGTTGTGAAGGAGAAAATATATACTTCATATTGTAGCTAAAAAATAAATGGCTGGGGTGAGGCAGGATCACTCATGCATCTGTTACGGCAAGGTGATATTAAGTTTGTCTTCTATCCTTGTATAAATACCTCAATGTCCATCAGTCTCCATCTTAGGCACAAGGATAGAAAATATACGTCAATTATCTCCTGCATAATTGCTCTGGCTTTTCCGTCAGTTAAAACTAAAAGACTTCATGGATATATTATCGATGGAACGGACAGCTTCAGTGCTTTGAGAATGTGACCATGGAGATGATGGATCTGGATGTTTATGAGATCTTTTCAAGGGAAAATGGTTAAAAAATAATAATAGTTACCCAACCCTTAAATCAGTCGAAAATTTAAGGGTCCTTACAATCAAATGTCCTCATAGCAATAGGCCTTTAACAGCAGACATTTTGGCTCGTCAAAGTAGAAAAAGGGCCATGAAACTGAAGCTGCTAAATGGAATTCAGCCATAATTCGTTTTATTACTTATATCTGAGCTTTTCCCACTGTGACACGTCAACATGTCTGCTGTGAAAAGGAGGTGAGGAACTTCTTTAATACACACTCAAATGCCACTTTGTCAGGTACTGGGTTGGACCCCATCCACCAAGCCCTCCACCACCTGATGCCACTTTACAAACTTTGACACGACACAGTGGGAATAAAGCAAATGTAACATATTCATGGTTTGCAGGAACGTACAGTGACAACATTTCTGGCAACCCGTCTGCTGCAACTCTCAGTTCTTTTAAATCAAGGCTGAGGGCTTTTCGGTTCGCCACTGCCTTTTATATATCAAATATTTATTCATTTCTCACACTGCACTGTAACTTTCATTCTTGTGTTTTATATGTCTGATTCTGTTGTAACTTGTTTCTATTTTCTAACCTCTTAGCTCTTAAATGACTGTTTTACATGTATCTTAATGTTCTTTTATCGCATGGTCTTTGTGCGCTTTAATGATTTTTATATTGAATGTATTGAATTGCCTTGTTGCTGAAATGCACTCTGTGAATAAACTTGGGTAACACTTTACTTGAAGGTATCTACATAAGGGTGACATGTCATGAGCATTATGTACATGTCATCAACATTTATGACTGCTGTCATTAAGTGTCATTCGGTTTTTGTAGTGATAAGTCGACATTGTTTGGGTTGTCTTGATTATGACCAGTTGACATTAACCAGGATGACATGACCAGAAGATGTCTTTGTCATAACTTGACATCAACAAGAAATGCACCTCTTTTTGTGTCTATGACAAGTTGACATAATGATTATTATTGTTATGACAAAGACATCTTCTGGTAATGTCATCCTGGTTAATGTCAAGTTGTCATTATAAGGACATCCCAAACTAATTCAATGTCAACTTGTCATGACAAAGACAACTAATGATAATGTCACTTTGATTAATGTCAAGTTGTCATAATCAAGTCAACCCAAACAATGTCAACTTGTCATTACAAAAACCATATGACACTTAATGACAGCAATCATAAACGTTTATGACATGTACATAATGTATGTAGAAACCTTCAAGTAAAGTGTTACCTAAACTTGCTCTATTACATACCTGAGCACAAGCAGGTGGCGGTGTTTCATTTTTATGTCAGGCTGCTTTTTCAATATTATCAATGTGTTGCCAGCAACAAACATAATTTCCAGGGAGACCATGTGTTGGCGTCACTGTTTGTCCATTCAGTTATTTATCCATCTGTTCTCAGAATGAAGACTTGGTATGTAAATTGACCCTCTAGAGTAAGCCCCCAAAATCACAGTCCCCGTCCTTCATTGTTGTAAGGACCATCTAAATATGGTAATAACTAGTAATAATTCAGAATAAAAGATTTAATGGAAAAGTACGGAGCACGGAGGGAGACAGAGGAGGAGAAACAGATGCACAGACCTCTGCAATTAACATAATCAAAGCCCCGAATATTTCCAATATATGCATCCTCCATTGTCCTTACAACTGCTTTGAATTCACTGAGACTAATCGGTTCCTTAAGTTTTGAGTATTTCTGTGAGCTGTTTTACACAGAGGAGGCAGGCATTATGAAAACTTTCAATCCACCAAGCCTTCGGGAAACCCAGCAGCAGCAGCATTAAAGGTAATGGTGTCTAAAACTGCAGTCCTCATGGGCCTCTGCCCCCTTGTGAAGGTATACCAGCGCTGAATGGTACAGGCAGAAAAGTAATGATGTCTACTAGGGGCTGGAAAAACCATAAAATATGTAATTTTCGGTGTCATAAAACTGCCTCCCTATTGAAATAAAGTCAGTTCAAATGCAAGAATTTAATTACTTACATGGATTTTTCCTTGACTGTACACTAAATTTGTTGTATGCACTTTTAGTTCCCTCATCAACATAAGATGTTGTTAATAGAAATATGTGTTAATCAAGAAAAGAATGATAATAAATGATTTATTTGAGCCATTCATGGAGCAAAAATGGCGAACACTTGCTGGTACCAGGTCTGCAGTTGCAAGGACTTGCTTCTTTTCTTTGTTTCGTATAATTGCAAGTATTATTACATCTATGAGAACAATGCAATCTGAGGATGTCTCTTGGAATTTGTCAGGAACTCTTTGACTTTCACACTTTCACTTTTGAGCTTCAAAAGCTTTTGAGATAGTTGTCTTCGGAGAGACGGAAGAATGTAGAGAGTGTAGGCAGGAAAAAGAGATGAGATAGAGTGAGACACTCAGGCAGAGACAAAACAAAAGATAAAATAAAAGATGGCGCAAAGACAAAACATGCACACACACACACACACACACATGCTCCATGTTAAAATGTTGATCGACGATCCAAGAAAAGAGTTTCTTCTAATGCAGAGAAATCCTGCTGTTTACATTATGAGCTCCCTTTGGTCGCAGCTCTAACCTGCACTGATAACATATTACATGTAACCCGAGGAGATTTATTGTATAAATATACAGAGGACTCAACAGAGCACTTATTACCGTGGGTCTCAGTTAACACACTGCTATGACTCTTTTAGACTGATGCTTTAATAATAGCCACAGCGAGACCTCCTCTACACACACAGGCTTATTTGTGCAAGACTGCGAGGGACTGACCGGTGCTTCATCAGATAAACAATAATACGCTGGGCTTGTTTTAACAATGGGGAAGTGATTTGACCTTGTGGCTTAAATTGTACAGAGGGAGCGGCTGTCTGCATGGCTGAACACAAGCGTAATTTGGGGGAAGGAGGTTTAAATGGATTGGGTTAAATTAGTTTCCATGTCCTCGCAAGAAAAAAGGGACAATTACCGATTAATCTGGATCAATGGAAATATCGCTCTAAAATCATCAAAGAAAACAAAATCAGTTATTCTACAGTCTACAGCTCTGTCTTTTATACAGTTCTGAATCACAAGGTGTGATTTTCCGATTTTTCATGAGACGACTTGATATTTTTAACAAGGTCTTCGGCGCCAAAATGCAGTGGACGATTCCATTTTTTTCCCCAGAGTTATTAATAGGACATACAGTAAACTACCAAAAATTTCCAATGCCATGTCTTTATTTTTTGCCTAGTTTTGTGCTCCACAGGAAACAGACGTCTGCGTGGACATCTGCTTTCAATTCCTACAGGTTTACTTTGTCCAATCTGGCAACCCCACCGCCAGTCCGGTGCGGTGTGTTTTTATAAGACCCGTTTTCTTATTTGATTGTGTTTTAAGGAGTAGATGTCTGTCAGGAGCATATTTATTTCATATGAATGTGACGAATGAGGGGATAATGAGAGCAAAAACCCCACAAGCTATGGTGCAGAGACAGGATCTAAAAAAGGGGCCTGAGCTGTGTGATGGAAGTGATTTGAATGTCTTATCTAAGATTCAACTCTTTGGATAGAAGATTAAATGTAATTTTGCATGCAATGCAAAGGGGATACAATTGATTTTGGTTGAAATACTATCATCCAGCTTATTCATGTCCATCATGTATGCTGGCACTAAACTCCTGTGTTCAGACTCACCTGTTACCAGCATAAAGGCATTACAAGCTTAAATTACATGTGAAATACGTGATCGTAAAGGTAAAAGAGAGGTAAAAAATAAAGTTAGGAGAAAATAATTGGAGCCAACTAAATGTCAGAGGTGGAACATTGTGTCTTGATCTCAGTTAAATGTCCTTAAATCATTTTGTCTTGTCTGCAGTCAGCTGAGCGTACTCAGTTTGACTTATGGAATTCACACCGTTCTTTTTGCCATGTTTCTGATGGTAAATGAGCTGTAACATCTGTCAGCAAAAGCACTCAACGGGAGGCAATTAGCGGGGTGACCTGCACCTTTGTTTGTTTATCCTTTTACAGAAAGACTGAGTGACTTACAAGGCCTGTTGTTTTGAGAGTTTTGTGTTACACGGAGCGGAGGAAAGATCTCGTTTAAGAGTCACATATGTGAGTTCAGTGTTTTCTGTGCAGTTTGCATTGGCTGCAGTTATAATTTAAGCTTCTTCCTAGCACAATGAAAGTTACAGATGTGCCATGTATTCAGTTGTGCATTTACACATAGGATCAACGGGAAAAAATTCAGGGGTATAATTTGTTAGGGAGACAGATTATAAATGCTGCACGATAAATCAAAGTGTCAGAGGTAAAGGCTGTAATAATTCATGGAGGGAAAACCAGATGCTCTTTGAGTTACATATGATTAGTCTATGATGGCCTTTACGTTCCAGCTGTTGTTTAGCAATCGAGTGAAGTAATTCACCTTTGTATTGCTGTCAACTTAATTATTGGTTTTACTGTATTTCCCAGAATTCCCTTTCATTCACGAAAATTCTGGACTCTACTGCAAGTGCTCCTCTCATAGTGTGGGAAAAACAGGACTTTGAGGTGCATCCCTAGTGCTGATCAGCAGTTTTTTTTATGTTGTAATGAAACAAAGCAGACAGAAAAAAACTTGGTTACATCTTTATAACAACTTAATGGATTGAGTCACTTACCTCTCATTACTCACACCTCATTTATACCCATAAATCTTGTGTTTCCTGTCTCAACATCGCTCCTGCACATCACTTACATACAGACCTCTATGACCTCCTCTGGCACACGGTCACTCCTAAATCAAAGCACAAACTAACAAGTCAATTAGCTTTCTTTTCCTGTTGATAGAACAAATCAATTAACTCTCATTTCCTGTACATCTAAAGAGAACGTTAGGTCTGGTTTCCTGTTTGTTTCCTGCAGGACCGACAGGCGCTGCCAGGGCAGCCGCCTTGTTCGTGGCGGACCACATGCACACATCAAACAGCTTCTGAGAGCAGCCTTATCACAGCACATTAACCTCACATAAACATGCATGAACCCTGGGTCGGGCCAGGAGGGCAGCGTGTGCGCGTGTGTATGTGTGTGTGTATACCCACCAGTGAATTTGTTCAGAACAGCCTGAACACACGAACAGTGTTCTGCTGTTTGATATCAGACTATACTCACTTCTATCAACAATTAGTAATCTGCCTAAAAGTGCCTTGAGGCATATTGCATTTTTATGTGATGCATTTAATCTCCTTTGATGTAAATATGTACTTGAGATAAACATGATGCCTAATTACACATGTACTAGAGCAAGTTTGCCACAAGTCCAAGGTTCAAACAAACACTTGTACAATACAATAACTGCCTACTCAATTGATAGGGCATTTTTTAAAGGAATAATTGGCTCCCAAATGACCATTTGTATATCAGTTTATCACCCCGTGCTAAGCTGAGGAAAACGTTCTCGCCCTCTTCTGGTGAATGAAGAATCCAAGAACAGACAAAATTCTTAATGGACTGAAGTCAGAGGAGACCACTTTTAATAATAGCAAAGCTATATCAAAACATTTGTTAACAAACTCTCACACAACTTATGCAGTATAATCTAAGTCTCATTTAACCAGTCATAATCGGGCGGCATAGCTCAATATTTTTCTAGAATCATTCAATTTTGTGTTTCAGATTTTTTTTCGTTTTGATTTTTATGTACCAATTTCATGGCCTCCTGATTATAGTGACAGTGACACTGTGATCCTTGAATGTTTTTCCCCCTTTTTTTCGTCTTTTCTCATAATACTAAAGGCCTCATTGTGAAAACAGCTCTATTATTAAGGTATTAAGTGTTCTATTCCAGTATATTAAGCTATAAATGTACCAAATTTGGCGCTTTTATTGCAAAAATGAACAATTTTTTAGCTATGCCGCCCAATTTATTAGTTTGTTAGCAGAATTACACAAAAATTGCATGACTGGTTTTCACAAAATTCAGTGGAGGGATGTAACACATGTCAGCTTAATATACATTAAATTTTGGCAACTCAGGGGGCGTGTCCACGGGCCACCCACATATGGCCGCCCATTCACTTCCATTCATTTTTTGGATGAGGATTAGGTGACTAACTAACTAACTGACCAACCGATTTTCACAAAACTTGGTGGAGGGATGTAGCATGGTCCAACTTAGAAGCCATTACGCTGTGGAGTGGATCCAATTAACGGACGGGTCCATGTGTTTCTGATGCCCCAATATCCAGATTTGTTCTTAATATATTTGTCAACACATCTTCCAAATTTGGTGCTTTTATCACAAAAATGAACGATTTTATAGCTATGCCGCACACTATCATATGTTCAGTACTCCCCAAAGTAACTAAACAGGAAGTGAAACTTAATCTATGCTCTTTTCAAAGCCATTTTACCTCTCTGAACACGGGAGCTGCTGGTCTACCATTGCTTCGATTGGTTGTTTGTGTTACTGTGTGACTTTGGTGAATCCAAACTAATACTTTAAAACACCAAAGTCACACAATAACACTAACTAACTAACTAACTAACTAACTGATTTAGACAGCAGTAGACCAGCCCTGCTGGAAGTACAAAGCATATGACTAGATAAATGCAATTTGGATTATACTGCACAAGCTGTGTGAGTTAGCTGTTTGTTTTTGTTGTTAAACCCCTGTGACTTCAACTCATCAAGAATTTTGTCCGTTTTTTGGATTCTTCATTCACCCATGGCAATAAAGAAAAACATGTCTTCGCAAACTCAACGAGGACTGAGTGATGGATATACAAATGGTAACACATGAGTGTTTTTGTTATGAATTTGCTTTCAAATACAGATGAGAATCATGTTTTCTATATGTTATTTGGAAATTCCACGTAGTTTGTCTTGAAGTTTACAGAGCATCATTTTCTGGGGCCACTTGGGGGAAGCATGCAACACAGGCCGTAAACACAACGCTGACATATTATCAGCTTATAAAGTTAAAATGATGAGATTGTTTACAAGAAGATGCTTATGTACACATCCGGCCAATAAAGAGCAATATTAGCATCATTTAAAGTTTTCTTTGTTTACCAGACAGATGAAAATTGACTTTTTTTAACTCTCCTTTGAGCTCTGTTTTGGTCTCCACCAGCTCCTAAGAAAAATTCCTGTCTCTTTCGCCATTAAATGCTCGGTTATTTTTACCAGCTAGTTGCCAGTTTTGTCAGTGTACTGTCTGGTGCTGAAAACTGCACTGGTGAGATCGATGATTGAACCTAAATGACAATGCTGTGGGACATAAAACTAAAACAATGAGTTGAAAAAGACGCTCTGATGCTCTGGATTCAGGTGCTAATTATCTTCAGGTTTGTCATGATAAGCAACCCCCTTCACACATTCAGTAATTTGAGCAATTGAAAATATGGATTTATCTACTCCAAGCGGCAGCATAAAAAGTATTTTTCCCACTAATTTGCTTTGCAGTGAAGTATGAGCAATAAAATCATATTTTCATCTAGATAAATATTTTATTGTTGCCATGGTAATACTATTACAATCATCTCATGCCATAAGTGAAATGTGAAAGACCTAAAGCACTATGCTGCATGTGGTCTATCTGTGTAGACAGGTATTTAAAACTGAAATATTATTACCATCATATGCACTTAAAATCATACAGGAAAACATTTGAAACAACACATTTGGACATCATAGTGACTGCAAAAAATATATATAAAAAAAACAAATATTGGGAATGTTTCATATGGCCTACAGCAAAACTATCGTAGTTAAATAAATTAAACACATGATCTCTATGTGAAACAAACACACATAACGTGAATCCTTTCTGCAGACACATACAGCAAAGCAAGAGATAACACTGATACATAAAGTACAATACAATCATATGTCAGTGAGACACATGATGCGGGCTATGGTGGTTAGTTCCTGATTTTCACTTTTTAAAAATATACTGCATATCTATTTATATATTCATATAAACAACAACAAAACGTCTGATAATTTCCTTTTTTTTTATATTTCTAAAATACATCTATATAGAAACAATATGTACAATTTCCCCCAGAGTAAAACATTAAACAGATTCTTCTAAAATGGAAGAATAAATTAAGGTCCAGGGAGGAATACCTCTGTTTGTAAGGCCGGTGGGGGGCGGGGGGGTTAAGAGCTGATAGACATATTGTTTGTCTCACTCACACACACACACTCTCTTTTACTCACACACACACACAAAGGCCATATGGTTCCAGTTGTACTTACTGAAGGTATTTGATATTCAGCGATGTTCTCGTGTTCATTCACTAAACAGTCGCCTCAGTGAGATCTCATATTCTCAGAGGTTTGAATGTTGTGTGTCTTTTGTAACACTGTAATCCATAAGGGAACCGACATGTTGTGTAATGTCAGCGAGATGTCCGATAACACTTCCTGTTTGTGAGTTTTCGCTTTTCTTTCCTGCTGCATTCTGTGTACTCCTGCAAACTAAAACCTCATGAAACCTTTATGTTCCAGGAAACCTTTATGAACTTACATGCTCTTCGAGGCCTCACTTTGTAAGAGACATGCTCTATTGACATGATTTACCATTCAACACAAACTTTATATTACCTAACACCCGTGGAGTGTACTGTTACCTGACAGCTAGAGCTGATTTCACATCCTTTCGCCATGCTTTTTTTTTTCATTAAAGTCTCTGGGAGTCTCCACACTCTTTCGCAGCCTCCTCTAGGTCTCACGACGCATCGTCAGACCTCGTTTTACATGCACTGACACATGAAACCACATGTGAGAGTTTATATAGTCCCACCTGATACTCTACTAAAGGAGCGCAGTCCATGTCTGTGGGATCACTGTCAACAATGTGCAGAGGAAGACGAGTAAAGATGGTGAGAACGAGAAGGTGGTCGGTGCTGAAGATACGTGGTGGTAGTTGTGGTGGCTGTGGACTCTGTCAGGTGGCTGCACTGTGATGTAACCGTTGATGATGCGAACCAGTGGGGGAGGCGGAGACTGGACCATAGAGCTGTAAAGATTAGAAAAGAGAGTAGAAAAGACACATTAGAATAAAAAAATCAATCTTTATTTATGTTTTAAAGCCCCCAAATGTGTAGCGAGCATAAATTGACACGCTATCTCTGAGGGACACCAGAGGCAGGGGTACACCCTGGACAGGTCGCCAGACTATCGCGGTGCTGACACCTACGGAAAATTTAGACGCACCAATTAACCTATCCCCAATCTGCGTGTCTTTGGATTGTGGGAGGAAGCCAGAGTACCCTGGGAAAACCCACGCTGACATGGGGAGAACATGTAAACTCCGCACAGAAGTGCTCCCACACCCGGGGTCGAACGAGGAACCCTCTTGCTGTGAGGTGACAGTGCTAACCACCACACCACCATACCGCCCTGGATATTTATATTACTGTGGCATATTTACTATGAATACAGTCCATCTGATGATTGTTTTGTTTCTGTTTTTTACAGTTTAATCACTACTGCAAATGCAGCTGTAGCCAGCATCTCACCATCACTACAGCCACAAATTATATTCAGCCACAAAATAAGCCTGAAAAGCTGGATATCAGAACAAAAGTACAGAGAGTTGTTGCATAGAGATGATACACCATCTCACCTAGTTGCATTGGTGTGAACTGGCAGGTTTTCAGAACGTTGCAGAACAGCACATTGCAAGTAGTTGCATGTTTAAACTCATCTTGTTACGAATCTTTGGGCTGAACTGGGCTATAGTTTGACATTTAGGGCCACTGACCAATCATGGGTATTTAAGTTGGGAGTGAGAATGTGTTGTCCTACAGGGGCTGTGCTGAATTAATATCTAAAGTTTTTTCCTAGCCTTAAATTTGATTGCTGCTTATTTACATATAGCTATTTAATATTATAGAAAAATAACTTCTTTTTTTTTTACACCAAGTTTTCAGGCACCACCGACATATGTTATGAGCATAACAACCCAAATGTAAATTTTAATTGCAAAACCGGCTGTCCAGTTTGCATTAATTTCAGAAAAGGGCTGAGACAGTCCAAATGAGCTGTGTGGAATCATTTACTCTGGGTTCAACTCAAAAACCTCCCCTAATTCTTGAGTTACAGCAGTTTGGGTAAAACCTTATTATTTCCACACTAATTTCCATATATATATATATATATATATTTTTAAACACGCAGCCTTCTGTTTTATCTTTGCACTGCTAAGCCACTATATGATCTTTGGAACTGAAGGGAAAATCAAGAAATAATCTGCACAAGAACAGGACTCTCTCTGCATTCCCATACCATCCACAACTGCCAGAGAAAATATGCAGACAGCAGGAAAAAAACAATGGAAATATTAATGATGGTGAAGGCTACAAAGGAAAGTTTCTAGACAAAGGAATCCACTGCTACAGCACTGACCAATCAGCGGAGATTTTACAAATACAAAACTCCTGGGCGTGCAACACATTGATCAGCTCATGGCCATAAACCAACAGCCAATCAGACTGCCTGCTCTCTTTTTCTTCCTCTCCCAATATTACACATCCTGTCTGTCTCTCTTTATCTGTCCTTTTATAAACAAGTCTGGCAATTAAATCATTTCTGCTCTCCTGTTTGATGCGGAGACTGCAGCGCTTGTGTGGTTTTGACTGGGACGAGGCCAGGCAAAACAAACACACGAGTTCCTGAAGTCGGGATCTCCTCATACCAGTGGGCTGCAACGGCACTTTGGCACGACACTGTAACATTCAATATTAAAGAAAAGCCATTGCAAAATAGTAATTTTCCATTTTGGAAATCACTGGATTTATGTTTTATTGAGAGAGATTTTTTTGACAAGCATCAACATGAAGAAAAATTACTCTATCATCATTTAAGAAGGAGAAATTAAATTATGTCCAAGCCCTAAATTTCTATCATCAGTCCTCATTCTGACTTTGTCTGGAGACAAATTAGAGTGTGCTAACAGGGATTGCTGTAGACAAATGAGCTTGGATGGCTGACTGCAATCTCTCTGGCTGAGGAAGGGACACAGTTGGAAAAGTTTGAAGAGTTGAGCACCAGCCCAGCAAAGATGGGCAAAATATGCTGTGTTGGAGTCAGTGATAGATGAGGGAACAACCACACAAATAGGCAACAGGACATAGATGCGGGTGATGAGCCAAAGCAGTAACAGCCCACTCCAGAATCAAACAGAAGCTTGTCTGCAGATTAAACTCGCTTTGATACTGGTCAGTGTGAAATGCTAAGCTTACAAAAGTTCAGATATTTCCATCACATATTGCTTTACAATGATGGCTCAAGGCTGTACTGCCTGCGGCTTCTGGTAACTTTTTGGCAAGATTTATGTCTGTTAAGTTTCTGTAAATTATTGAAGCAGATATTCAAGAGTCACAGAGAAAACATTAGGATTTTTAAAGAAGTTACAAAGTGGGTGTATTTAAGTTCAAGAGCCAGAAGTCGTGTAAGGAAACCAGGTGTGTCGCATCGCTCTGAGGCCAAGCGTCAAACACAGAATCGTGCCACTGTGACTGCTTCTGCTTCTGCTTTTTGGACTCCCTCTTTCCCTTTCTGACACGGCCATCTTTTCAGACATTCAAATATACAAAGACATGCACCATGTACACTTTGTAACATGTGTACACAAACAGTCTGTTTCCTTTCCATTCAAAATACAGGCTCTCTCAGAACGAGAGAAAACATTCTTGCAGACATAACGTACACAAGCGTTCACAAACCCCCTCTGTTCCTGCGAAGAACAGACGCTGCATGGTTGGATTTTTCTTTCCTTCTCTAATTTGGAATAGTGTATACTGTAAATGGAAAAATACATGTTCATATGGAGGCAAAAAATCCCCAGATGCTTATGAGCAGAGTCCTGCAGGGTCCAATTTTGCAAACCATTACCTGCCGCCAGTTAGCTGCAATTACTGATATTGAGGATTTAGATATCACTGGCATAATTATAAGCTAACCAGGTAAAAACTGAAATTAAGAGACAGCAACACCAAACTATATTTTCTTTTTTTCCCCCCTCACCCAGTGCAGGACTCATAGAACACCGCACTGTTCTTATGCAACTTCTATACTAATATAGATGTCTTTGGATGGTGGGAGTAAAAGTAAGTTGCACCCAAATTAAAAATTAAATAGAATTTGAAGCTATATGTACAAACCATAGACTGAATAAAAATAACGGACGTGGCTACCGTGATGTCACTCATTGGTTTGCAGACTCATGTTTGGAAGCCTTCAGTTGGCATTTTGGGTGTCGCTATTATGGATTTTGGAGCCAGCAGTGACTTGGATGAGAGGGTGCAGCTATGAAGGAGTGATGCAGGATTTATACTTCTGCGTTGAATTGACGCCATACCTACATCGACGCAGAGCCTACGCTGTAGCCAGACAGCTGTAACTACATGTAACGACATGTTGCGGCGATGCAGACTTCCTGTCTACTGTTGTAAGCTGAAATCATTTCTCTTTTATTTACTTTACTTTCAAAGATAAGAAACAATAAATTGTGAAGACAGTAAAGCCTCCACAAAATAGCTTTTTAAGTCTTGTTTGATTTATCCTGCAGGGATTTATACTTCAGGACTTATTCTGGCTCATTACTAGGCTAATTTATACAATGTAAAATGCCCTAGGCTTGTGCTAATAACATCAGTATGTTATATTTGTTTGTAAAATGTGTATAATATAATATTGTCAGTGTATCTTGTGAGCTGTATTGGAGCTGAATTTTGTAACGTAACCTTTGATAAATCTGGTGTTGTCCCTGGCTCCATATGAGATGAAGAAAAGTCTGTTAGCCACTAGGCTAATTTATACAATGTAAAATGCCATAGGCTTGTGCTAAAAACAACATGTTGTATTTGTGGGGAAAATGAACCCAGGGACACTGTCCACAGACGGCCTGACACTCAAAGTGGCAACATTCTTGATTAAGCATAACTTTAAGCCTAATAACATTTATACGGCAGAGTTATATAAGAACTCACCCCCTGTACAGTTGTCATGAAGGGAGAAATTAGCTATAGAGACCTAAACCCTTTTTATGCCAGGCTGTTAACATTTTTATTTCTGCTGTAAAGTTGGGCATTATAACTTGGGAGTCTCACTTTTGGAGCCAGCCTCAAGTGGCTATTCATAGCACTGCAGTTTTAGTCACTACTTTAGCTGTATTTCTCAGCCATACAGGTTGCTACTTGGTGTTAACAGCGGAAGAAGAAGAGTTGGGAAAAGTACCATCACCATGTGCAGACAACTAAGAAATATGAACCACATACTTTAAATATTGTACTAAAACAATGTGTAATGGTCACCTGTGGCTGTGACGGGACCAGAGTTTATGTTTCTGTATAAACAGACCCAGCCTCCATCTGTATAATGTTAACACTAGCCACAGAAAACAAGCTCTATGTTCCACACAAACTAATGCGAGTATGAGGGTTCACACTGGCATGTAAACACAAGCACAAACAAACATTGATAAAAAGAATATTAATTTGATTTAAACTATATATTATCTAGGAAGCAAATGCTAATTTCCTGACAATACTACTCAACAGCTTTTTGAATATGTAGCTAGACAAACTGAAGGGTGAATGTACATGTCATTTTTAAAGAGATAATTTTGTCACCTTGTCCTTTAGGCTGATGATTGTGCAGTTAATTAATGTATTGAATTTAAGTTGAGTTGTTCTAATATAACACATAATATATTTAAAATCATTAGTCAGCGAGGGGTCAGCAAGGTGGCTGGGTGGCTCCTCACAGCAAGAAGGTCCTGGGGCCTTTTTGCTGTGACGTTTGCATGTTCTCCTCGTGTTCGAGTGGGTTTCCTTCAGGTGCTCCAGTTTCCTCCCACACTCTATGGATGTGCAAGTCAGGTGAACTGGAAACTCTAAACTGCCCGTAGGCGTGAGTGAATGTGGTTGTCTGACTATATGCGTTGTATATGATGAGACAGCCTCCAACTCTGAGCAGGATGAGTGGGTGTAGAAAATGGATGTAGGTTTCAAATTAACCTCTTTGCTCTCTGCCCACATGCATAATCGTATCCCTGACAACATAACATTTTGCGTCTGCAACAAACTAAAATAAGTTCCGACACGGCAGACCACACCTTGTGCAGAGGTCTCCTTTTTTGTCTGAAAGGTGAGCTTGTTTTGTTGTCCGGTTAGTCCCTGCCTGGAGCTACTGTGAGACCAAAACCGGATACTTAGTAGGAATTCCCAGGCTGCTATTTTCACATCCAAGACACTTATACCAGCTAGGAACTAGTCTGGACTCATGCCACACTGCAGGGTGTGTGTGTGTGTGTGTGTGTGTGTGTGTGTGTGTGTGTGTGTGTGTGTGTGTGTGTGTGTGTGTGTGTGTGTGCGTGTGTGTGTGTGTGTGTGGTGAAGTGTGTGCAGACTGCATTAAGAGTATGGTGATGTGATACGGTGGCTGTTTGAGCCTGCGGCGTCACACCAGGAAGTGTCAGTTCTGCTCTATAGACAGGTGGAAGGACTGCATTACACATTTCCAATTTCCCCTCGCTCCCCTCACATCCTCCGTCTTTCTTCTCGCAGCCTTTCCCGTTACACTCTTCTCTTTTGTTCCCATCTGTGCCCCTTTGTCTCACCTTTTCTACATTTCTCCTCATGCCCCTTTCACAGTAAAAGAGGCAGTCATTGATGACATATGTTTATCTGAAACAAGATCCCATACACGCTCATCTTCTGGCCCCCCTTCCCGTCCTCTTACCTCTCCTCGATGCGAACCCAGAGGTCGTTAAAATGCCGGTGCCGCTGTTTCTTCTGCTTGTTCCTCCTCTTTTTCTTCAGCATTTTCCTCTCTGCTTTCTCCAGCAGCTCCAGGCTATCTGGCGGCAGAAGCATGTGGGGTAGCAGGTCATCCTCCAGGGGACGCCCCTGATCGTCCTCTTTGTGGGGGAGCTCGTGGAGGAAAGGCTCCAGGAGAGGGGACTCGTCGTGGTGGTCTTCTGACCCTGGCGAGTCGGGCCTGGATGATGATCTCCTAGAGGGTGCAGCAACATGAGATAGGAGACTTTTGCAACAGTTAAATATGACATTTAATGTCAACATATGTCACGTGTCCTACTTCTCTATAGTTCAAGGACCTGCGGAGGCTTTGTAAGTTCAGCAAAGCCTGTAGACTTTGATTGTTTGCATGCAAATTATGACTGACAAATGTGAATCTCAGCAATATTTGTTTTCATGTATTTCATTAATGCACGTCCCTTTCAGTGGGGTGCATGGTAATTGACATTTTGCAAAATACCAACATGGGCCAAATTCATGCCAGTACATAACTGAGTTTGGTTTGAAGAGACGGGCTTAGTCACCTCAGGTGGAATCTTGCAGATATCAAGCGCATGTGAGAATTAGATCCTGAACAAATGGATTAATGGCGGAGAAATTGATTACGCTGCTGAGTGTTTTCTATGGATGTTGTAATACATTTTGGTATGTTTTCGCTGTGACTTTGGAATCCACTGCAACTGTTGTGAATACAGCCTGACTATAGATGCCAGTCTCTGCAACAGTTTCAGGTCTACAGATGCTGAATTTAAAGATATCCTTTCATGTGACATGGTGAAAGCAAATGTCCCATTGAAAAGGTGTCACTGCAGCCTGGAAAGGACGAGTGTAACCATGGCCAAATTAAACTAAAGGAGAGCGGAGGAGAGGAGGAATTCCTGCTATGTAAGAACAGGCCATCGTGGACTTTCTAAAAACAAATCTGGAAAAACAAATGAAAGCACCAGAATGGGAAGTATGAGAACACAACCAAAACCCATCTTTAAAAACAATCTTGCCTCTGACGATCTGATGATTAATCTCTAATAGGATTAATAACTATTGTCAACAATCACTACGCATGCTGAGGTTTAGCAGATATGTGCAGTGCACATCCAGGTCTTGTGTGAATGGTGAATTCCAGAGATTAACCTATGACAGCGGTCCAGTGTGACTGCGCCATATGCAGGTTCATCACAGGCTCATGATCCTGCATCAAACAGAGCCTGTGTGTGAAAGTAGATTCACTCATTCATTTAGTCACACACACGCACACACACACCAGAGCACAGATCTGCACTGAGATAGCCACCCGCACAGTGTGCTATGGTAGAGTGCACTACATGCTTCACAGCAGGAGGTATGAACTCCGCTGAGGCTGGCCTTTTCAACAACACTTCACTGGTGGCCGGTGGGGATTTTGTCAGATTTATCTGTGCTGCAATCTACATAGTTGAAAAAAAAAAGAAAAAGAAAGCCCCAGTGAATAAGGGACATCACTGAGCATATTCTTTTCCTTAAAAATGAAAAGAGCAAACATGAGATCCCTACAGCTATCCCACCACCGCACCACACTCCTTGACTCCAAGTACTCAATTACACATAAGGGACTGCAGCTCCGTCGATCAGACTTCCCTTTGCAAAAAACTCCAGCTTGGATTAAAGTAAATGTTTGAGTTCCGCAGTTTCATAGCCACAAGTCATATTTTTTAAATCTTCTGACAACATCTGGGAGCACAAAATAAATTGGAAATGTTTATAGTTATTTAAAACTGTAGTTGGCTTTTATATAAAAAATGCAAAAATAAAAGTGTTTTTGTCATATTTGATGAAACTGTCACTCTATCCTGACGGTAGCAAGTGGGACAGATAATATATAGGAAAAAAATATATATTTCTCCTCCTCTTCCTCCTGGTGCTTCTACTGGCATTGGCAAGAATCTACTGCACTGAACAAAAACAACCAATTAGAGCTGAGAGTCTCAGTTGCAGCTGTCAGTCATGCTCGTGCTCGCTATTTTGTGCCTCAAATGTTCTCAGACACATATTTAACTTCACTGTTTAGCTGTAAAATAAGAAAGTTTGTGACCATGTTGAAAACAGTCGACCCCAAACAAAGCCAAACCCCACTGGCCTAAGCAAACCTTCTTATTTCACAGCTAAACAGTGCACTAAAACATGTTTCTGAAAACATCTGGGGTGACAAATAGGCAATGCAAGAATAACATCTCATTTTTATGAATAGTCGCAGTCAGCTCTGGATATTTCTCTACTTTAAAAGCCAGTCCGTGCTTCACAGGTGGAATACTTTTCAAGTTAAGCAGCAGTAGTAACTTAGTACAGTTCTGATTCAGCATTGGGATAGTTAACAGTGCATCGTTTCATGCGTAGAGGGCAAAAATATATTCAGCACGGGAATGGTTGACCCCGCCGCGACAAGAAAATACTAATATAGAGAGAGATGAATACATTGAGCGGCTTCAAAGACAGGATATTGATTTCATTCACATATTAAGGGTTAAAACCTGAAAGCTCACTGCTAATAAATAATGTTCACAGCTTGTCTGTTTCAGATTAAGAATGATAGTTCAATCCAACGGTAACAAAAGAAAGCAAATTAATGTAAAGTTGACTGTTGGCGAATCCTATTTCAAGTTAATAGTATAAAGCTGAAAACACACCAGTGCCGTCGCAGCATGACACGTCATGTGACACGCGTCAAGTGCCGCCCCTAGAACACACCGGACGCGTTGGGGTGCAGCTCGTCAACAGACAACCACACACAGTTATTACTTCTTTTTTTTTTTTTTTTTAAAGATTATTTTTTGGGGGCTTTTTGCCTGGACAGAGTGAAATGGGGTGAGAGAGAGAGTGGGGGTTGACATGCAGCAAAGGGTTGCAAGCCGGAGTCGAACCAGCGACCACTGCAGCGAGGCATCACCTCTACACCTGGGGCGCCGGCACTATCCACTACGCTACCGACGCACCGTTATTACTTCGTTTACTGGAAGATCTGTGCTTCCCCGTCTGCATTAGCTTAAAATCGTGTGATTATGGGTCGTTTAGCTCAGGATATTTCTTGCCCTTAACGAGTGTCTCATCATCTATTCTTTGTCACACACAAAACACAGCAGGATGTGAGGAGAGGAGTCGAGCTGCCACAGGAGCAGAGAAAAAAGCTGCTACGGGAGCACGTGCATACAAGCAGACAGTGAGTGAGGGAAAATGCATTTAATTCCAGGGGAAATAGGACAGTGGCATATAGCGGTGCATCCAGGAGTGCCGACGACATTGAAAACAATAAGGGCGTATTTTTTGACACGCAACATTTGCTGCCGGTGTGTTAGCACAGGCAAGTTTATCATTTTAGCGCTTAAAGTTTAAAGTCAATGACGGTCCTTTTTATCTCCTCTTACAACAGTACTATGAATCCAGTTATTTCTTTTCAGTGATCAACAACGTCGACACCAAAATCAGTCTCTCATGTGATTAGTAGATTTGTGGTTTACAGTGTCAGTAGTGCAGGTAAATGAATAAATCTTACAAATGAGGCGATGAAACAAATACTCATGTTCCGGGACACTTGTAGACGGTGAGTACTCAAAAAAGGAGAATCACTCAACGAATAACTACTGAGAGCAGTTTTTCATTATTTGCAGACAACGCATTTCTCACAAGGGCCGAAGCAGAACTTGAACATCTGTTTTGGGTCTGCAAACCAACACAGAGCAACTATGGAGTTGTGCTTACTTGGAAAATGATTTCCCATTTGAAACCCAGTCAGTGAAGAAGTTGAAAGAAATATATATTCCTGTCAGGGCCATGAGGCAGCGGTTGCCCTGTAAAATGTGGCCGGGACATGAAACCTTACACTCATTTAAGTGATAAAATATGGGCCTTCGAGTTTTACAGACTCATGTTTTCAGAAGAAATCATAATGTGCAACAACTATGGCGAAACATAATATTTTCTGCCGAGTTCTCCATCCGTCATCTACGTATTTCTCACGTTCTCAGCAATTTTCTTGGTCAGTCTCTTCTGTCTTCTCTCGTTTCTCAGACATTTCTTCTGGTTTTTATGGGAAATTGTTGTTCAAAAAACTTGCTGGAACTGAAAAAAGCCCTGAACAAATTATTCCTTTACCTTTGTCTCCCTGAATTAGTTCACCTAACCCAACATTTTAAGGTTGATTTTTAAGTTTTAATGATTGTGTGAAAGGTTTAAAGTTTGTATCATGTCCAGATTTGTACCAAAATCAGGCTCAGCAGCAATATACAATTTCCTGTCATCAGTGAAACTAAAGCTTTTGCGTTTTTGTGGCCGATTTAGCCGACACTACAATTTCAAGTATTTAGAGGGGGGAAAAACATTTGATTTCAGGAGGACAAACTGCAGTAATTTTGAAAAGTTAGGAGCTCATATAATATTAGGGGACTTGTTAAATACACGTGTTCACATGATGAAACACAAAATGCAGTCCACTAAATTTAGATGATGTGTATGTGTGAGCGTGTGTGAGTGTGTGTGAGTTTAGGGAAATTAAGGCAGTAAATTTACCTGTTTACGGGCTGCCCAGCAGGGGTGTGCTCCACCTCATATCCCTGGCGGCGAAGCACATCAATGACTGTGTTGTTGCCGAGAAAGTGACCTGCAACCGGAAAGAAAAAGGAAAAGTGATGACTTGCAACTCTGAATGCTAATAATGAGGTACAGCAAACAAATTGAAACAAGACATATACGATCCTTCTAACTGCACTGTTTCAGAAGACACTGTTCTTGTCAATTTGGCATCAATATAATCCAGTGGCGGCTGCTGTTCTTTCAAATAGGGGAAGCTCACTTTAAGTTTACATCAGTTTTTCAACCACACTCATGCCATAGAACCACAGCAAAACACACCTCAAAGATTTTCAGATGGGTTTAAACACCTGAACTGTACTGTACAAACGGTGAAAATGAGCGATATCGCTTATGGAACTCCGGACAGCACTCTGTCAGAAGACTCCACTCGCAAATATCCGCATGGGACTGAGCTCGAAATGCGATGATGCCGTGTATTTCCAAAGCGCTGTCAATCACAAAGAGGTTCAGCCTTTAAGACAGTTCCTCCAATCATGTTGCATACACCGAGCGTCCTGTCCCGCCTGCCGCTCCATTAGGTCCCAGGGAAACTGAGCCCCCCTGGAAGTGACAAATTTATTTTCATGCTTCTGCTGGCTACTGAGCGCTTTCACCCATTCCATGCGTAATCATCTCACCTCACCTTTTTCCTCTACTCCTCTCTTTTCACGGACTCCCCTTTGTTTCATTTCTCTTCACCTCCTGTTCTCTCTTCCGCAATCCTTGATTACCCGCTACCCACTCCCCTCATATCTGCCATCTTTTCTTCCCCCTCTATTTTCATCTCTCCATTCTCCTCCTTCCTTATCTCCAGCTTCCCCTCCTCTCCCTCTTCCTCTCGCTCTCGCTCTGACCCTCTCAGCTACGTGAAGTGGGGGCATTGAGGCTTCAGGTTGCCATGTCAAGAGGTCTCCATTCTTCCCCTCACTCTGACAAGGGGGAGCAGGGGCCCATTGTTTGGGCCTGCTCAGCCGTGGCACCACAGAGCTGTGTAAACAATGAGCCCCGGCACTTTAATCTGGCCTAGAGCCATCGATAGAGAGAGGTTGGCTTCGATGCACTTTGGGTGCCATGATGCTGCCCCATCTCTAGAACTAATAAGGGTTGGCTAAAACTATGTCCAAGTGTGGAACGGCCATGGAAGACAACCGAGGGGGTACTAGGGTAAAGTGTTTTTTTTAAACAAGTTTTCTTGGTAAACGCAAGAGAATTTCGTCTGCTTAGCCACTTTGAGAGGAATAATGTCCAGCAACAATGAAGCTTGATGGACCTTTAAAAAACTGACAAGCTTTGTACGTGTCTTTACTTCGTATTTGATCTGTCTCGGACCTTATGTTTTACCATTCTTTGAGTGAAGGTGCTTTTATCTTACTTGGGCACCTCTCTAAATCATCTCAGAGCTCCTGTCAAAGAATAACCAACGGCTGCCATGCAAAAGAGACGTGAATTTATTTTCTGCTTCGAGCTGAAATCATTATCAATACAGGTGGTCAGTCAAATGAATACCCTGCAGCCCTTAAACTCTCCGTGGGAGTTGGAAACCAGACAGAGGGACAGAGGGACAGAGTTTCCCAGCCTGCCCACGTTTAGAAACAACTCAGTGTGATTTATGTGAGTTTACGTCAGGGGATTAAGGTGGGACAAATGGAGCTGTTCGGCACAATGTAGGGCCACAGAAGGGTGGGCGGACCTCAGAACTTCAAAGGGACACACACGCATACAAATACGTATACACACGCAAATTCTAATAGGAGGTAAACCATCAATTCTGACGTGTCCCCAAAGGCTTGAGTGTGATTTTGGGGGACGAGTGTGTGTTTAAAGAGTTGAAAAAAAAAGCTATTATATGCTTGTGACTGGAGAAAATATTTGAATAACCATGTGGCACCACACACACATACACAAATATAAAAACATCATGAAAATGTTGAAAAGTTTGTGAAAATTTGACTCAACAAGTCCAAACCGCAAATCCAAAAATTAGAAGAAGCTTTTTTTATGACATCATATAAACACAAAATCTCCTTTACAGTGGATTTTCTCCAAATGTGCTTTCCATTTTTGGAGCAGCCAGTGTGTCCTTCAGCAATATCATAAAATCATAGATGGCACCGACTGCGTTATTCTTTCAGTATGAACCAGCTGTACAATTTCACACACATTTTTGAGCGTGCCTGTTCTTGAAACATTTTTTATTGAGATTTGATACTTAAAAACAGATGACACATGAATTTGAAGGAAATGGAACGCTGCAAGCACTGCACATGAAGGCCATCTTTATAACCAGCAGTCCACCTTAACCAGAACACACTAAGAAAAAAAGAGGCCGAACCTGCAGCCGCCGCTGTGCCGAAGTCATGGAATTACAAACAAAAACGAAATTCAGACATCTTTGATTAAAAATGATTGATGGCCCGGAAAGAGGCAGAAAATTATGTTTTAGAAGGTCTGCATTTTCCTGAAGTAGGCCTCATGTATGACGTAGCCTTTGGCAACTGGCATGAACTTTGGGGCCTAAATATGGCAGGTGATTTGTGACAACGGCTTCTCCCTGTTTCTCTCTCATACTGCTAATGATTGGAGCCGAGCTGTATATTACTTTGTGTTAGAAAGAAAGAAAGGACTCTATATACCAATCTCACAACAGTCTGAAATTTATAATTCTTCACATTCTTCCTCTGCTCATGTAGGTGAAATAATTTTCTCTGCATATACACAGAAAACAATTTATATGGCAATCTTTGTGGGGTCAAACTCTACTCAAGGGTCAGAAAACACTGACAACACTTTGCGGTGAGAAACACCTGTGCATCCTTTGCCAAAGAATCCGACTACGACACAGCGAGCATCAACACCTGGGTCAGAGAGGACATTTTAAAAGCTTTAGGGCTCACACAGTGACTCACTGCACACAGCAAAACTACTTCCATACTTACTTTTCTCCTTCAATACTTCCACATTTGCTTCAAAAACAAAGCACACATGATAATTGTAAAAATGCTGACGTCGTGGAGCTCGCTGGTAAACACTGTAGCATTCTCCTGCGCTGCATTAAATTTGGTTCTGCCAGTCTGGCTTCACAGATGTTTTCATTGCATGGCTCCGTCGAACATGTTGACTCACAGTATCACAATCAGTTTTTCTGGTTATTGGTTGTCTCACGACAAATCCAAACTAGAAGGGCAGTCACGGATGCAGGCCTGTGCCAAGGCCGACAGTAAGGTCTTAGATATGCAAATAGCGCAAACCACTATGTGCATCTGGATATGTTTCCTTAAAGGAAAACTTCACCCACAAATTGACCATTTGTACATCAGTTAGTCATGCCATGTTACCTTGAATTTGTGGAGGAAACTTTGTTTTTCTTGCGTGCTTCCACAGAAAACGGAGAACATGATGATATATCAATTGATTAGGGGCCACGTATGACAACAGCAAAACTTTATTAAAACATAAATTTATAAATTACCGCACATCTTCTGCAGTATAATCTAAGTCTCATATATACAGCACTTTTGCTAAAAACGTACTATTTAAAACTGAAATGAAAATGAAACTTGTCTATACTCTCTTTAAAACCAGACTCCAATACTAAGGGTTTTTTTTTTTTTGGCAAAAATGAAAATGAGACTTGATTATTCTGCACAAGTTGTGTGAGAGTTTGTAAACAGATGTTTTGATATAGTCTTGCTGTTGTTAATCATCACCCCCAATTTATCAAAAAACAATGTGTGCCATTTTCCATGGAAGCATGCAAGAAAAACAAAGTTTTCTTCACAAATTTAAGATAACACTACACAACTAAATCACTTACAAATGGTCATTTTATGGGTGAGGTATTTCTTTAATACCTCATGTGGAGTTTATTGCAGACACTCCACATTTGGATGTGGGTAAGAATAGAAGTAGTTGCACGATATGTGTGTATTCATGTGTCCATCTGAGTCTGAGAGAGAAAAGTGTTGTTACTATTGTGGTGGTGTAACAGTTGTAGCAGTTCTCCCATTAAAACCATGTCCCTGAGTGCACCATAACAGCTGCTTTCTGTATGAATTTTGAGCATTTTCATGTGTAGGCTACTCCAGAGGATTACTGGTACCCTTGAATGTAGATTATGATATGGAGTTATTGTATTGTTACAGTTAGCTGTGTTTGTCACGACTGAACTTAACAACCATCTTCTTGATTTTACAGTGTATGGCATTTATTCTGTCACTGCCAAATACTCTGTCTCACAATGTTAACCAAAGTGAAAAATAATTTGTGTATCCACCCTGTGATTCAGATCTTTTCCTAGGCCCATGCTGCACCCTGATGCCCAGTTTCATGAAATTTTTCCATTATCAAACTAAACGCACTGAAAACATAACCTCCTAATTGAAGTAATAAAAATGTTGTTTTCCACTCCAGCTCTTAACGTCTTACAGGGCATAATTTCACTCTCTGCACTATTTAACTTTAACAAAATAGCTCTAATTATTTTGATCTGAAGATTATTTGCGTTCCCACCTTAAAAGTTTGTGTGTGGGATTTAGTGGCATCTAGTGGTGAGATTGCAGATTGCAACCAACTGAAACTTCTCCCCTCAAGCATGTAGGAGAACTATGGTGGCTGTTGCGAAAATGCAAATGGCCTTATCTTGAGCCAGTGTTTGGTGTGCGCATTTTGGGCTACTGTAGAACAACATGGCGGACTCCATGAAAGATGATGCCCTCTGTATGTAGATATAAAGTAAAAAAAAAAGTAATAAAGTAATTAAAGTTATGTTGTGAATATTATGTTCCATTTTTACCAAACACTGGAGCTTTAAGGCCCAAAACATGTCACTTCAGTATTGCTTTTCTTTCCCCTCATAAGAAATAGTGGCAGTCATATCCATTCAGGCTCATAGAAACAGGCCTCCAGCTCATGTTAGGACCCAACCCACAGTTTAAGAAGCACACTTCTGGAGTGACATCTGTGACATCTGACATATATTTCCACAGATTATTTATTTAGGCCAATTTCATACATTTTAAATCAATGAAATGGGCCAAAAACATGTACATCAATGCACAATATGTAGACTGTATGTCTCTCCAGCAGCACTGAGAGAGGGGAGATGGTAGAGATAAAGAGCAGGGACAGACCTGAAAGCTCTCATTCACAGCTAACTCCCTACACGCAGCGACATTCATACATGGCACCGCTGAGTTCGGCAACACATCCACAGATTAGCTCATGTCATGGTTATAGAAACTTACAGAGTTTTTATATGTTTACTGAACTTTTCTATGAAGTGACAGCTTTTATAACAGTCTATAAGTGTTCCTCCATTTGGAGGAAACACAATTGCTGCCTCGATCCAGCGAGTGGGACATTCCCTATATGGCACAGGAGTTGCAGGAGGAGGAGGTACTGTAGGGCGTGTGTGTGTGTGGCTGAATGTACAAAGCACACAACTCTTACACATTAGAGTTCATGTCCTCCCTTATGCATGTTCTTAGGCCAAGGCTCCTAACACATTTGGTAAAGGTTAGGGGATAGACTTGAAGTTGATATCTTCTGCTTCAACTCAACTTGACTTTTTCAGTTTCTGAAATAACCCTGACCTTGAAGTCCCCTTTCACTTACAAATTTGTTTTTCTTCTGTTTATGTCCCCTAAAAAGTCTGACGACTCCGTCTTGTATCTGTGCAAAGTTTTTCACTAGAGAAGTATTTTCACATTTCTCTACTGAGGGGGTGACGTCCATGCACTTCCCTAAAATATGAGATTCAAATGTACACCGGGCAAGCTAGATTAGGCACACTTTTACTTTCAATCACTGTCTAAAGTGGTAAATATACTGGCAATATACTGCGTCAGCAATAAACTGCGTCGAATTGACACCATACCTGTGTTGACGTAGAGCCTACGCCATAACCTACGCTGTAGCCTGATGTGCACCTCCCTAGAAATTTCCTTCAGTGGAAACAAAGCTTTTATTTACTTTAATTTCACAGATAAGAAACAATAAATTGTGAAGACAATAAAGCCTCCCCAAAAATAGCATTTAAAGTCTTGTGTGTGATTTATCCTGGTTTCATATGAGCAGAGGAAATCTCCGCTAGTTGCCAGGCTAATCTATACAATGTAAAAGGTCTTAGGCTTGTGCTAATAATGTTAGCTTGTTATATTTGTTTTCAAAATGTATTTAGTATAACAGAGTTGTTTTGTCAGGGAACCTTGTGTGTTGTAATGGAGCCGAATTTTGTAACGTTACCTTTGTTAAATGATACTGGTGTTCCTGGCTTCATATGAGTAGAGGAAAAGTCTGCTAGCTGCTAGGCTAATTTAAACAATATAAAATGCCATAGCCTTGTGCTAAAAACATTAGCATGTTGAATTTGTGGAGAAAATGTGTCCAGATAAAGACAAGTGCTTTGTCTGTGAATGCTGCGAGTTATAGTGAAGCTGACTGGTGTACTTGTGTTTGAAAATGCAGAGTGACACAAACACACCACCGCACAAAATGCTCACAATGGCATAGGCCACGTGCGTAGGCTACAGTGTAGGCTCTGCGTAGAGCTGACATACAAGTATAAATCCTTAATAAAAGTATAAACTCTAATATTATGGGAAACATATGTCGACGGAGGAACAGACTGTGACACAACACTGTCTAAGAAGCCTGAAACCTCCAGTGCAGAGCGAACTTGTCAGAGAGCGAGAGTTTATATTACCATAGTGGACGTTTTGACCGCAAATATAGTAGAGAGGCAGTTTTTCGATGCAAACCAAAGGAGCTTCCTTCCTTCCACTGTCTACCAAAAACCCCATCGTATTTAATATTACTTTATATTTACCAACTCTAACACTGTGTCAGCTGCTACCAGCTGCTGCCAGCTAGCCTACAAGCTAACAAACAAAATAAAAGAAAGATTTTAAATACAATTACTATTCTGATACGTCTGTTAGTCGCCGATTTTGATGCACAATAGATTTCTCAGCTGAGTCTGGATCTGACTGAGGGTCAAACATGTATGACTGAATCTCTCAAATGTTTCCTCTAAAGCTAATGCTAGCCATCTTGATGCACACCACAAGCCAATTTCTCAGTGAATAAGATAGAGAGGATTTTTTTTTATTATTATTTTGGGAAACCATGTCAAACAAAATACTAGTATTAGTACAAGTAAAACGTGCCTGAGGGGGCCTTTAAGTCAAGATAACACAGTCATAACAGATGGCTTATCAGGTTTACCTTGGACATTTTGCAGTACTGTACATTTTCTACATATGTTTCTTTGTTATGCTGTTAAAAAAATACTTCATCTTGCTGCCTTATGTTTCCTGCAAAGCATATTTCCGAAAGTAAATTTGTTGTATATTAATGCGATTTTTGGAGACAAGGTTGGATAATTCAAATAAAGGCAGCTGTTCTCAATCTTCCTCTCTGAAGCCCAAAGATGTTACATTCATATACCACCATGAAACTGATCATGCATGTCTTGAATGAAACCTTTCTGCCCACCTGTGCTCAGTCAGAGGAACACCAGATGAGAACCACAGCGGTATCCATCCTTAGAAAGACATTCAGTCTCCACAATCAGCGGCTCAAATTATTAGAACATATGGTAAGCCTTAAATAGCGTTCCTTTTCCATACGCATCAATATTTACATTACAACTTGTAACCAGGGCCCGAGCAGCAGTTCTCATAACATTACAGCATGTTGGATAAACAAACGCCACAAGCAGCACTGAGGCCATTCTGCCCCATATAGTCTTTGCTAGCTGTTTATGTACACATGTTCCCTGCAAGTCAGCTGGCCCCAGCAGCCCATTATCACCACTGCTAAGACCTGAATGAAGCCTTACATTGAGGAAGATGACAGCGAGGTGTCTGGTACATTCTTTAGTCCGCAGAATTCAGTGTGTTACTTCCTGGAAGTAACTTTTATTGCCAGTGACATAAAGCCACAAATGTCTGGCTTAGATATACCTTGCAACTGGCCAAATTTTCATTCGTGTGTAGATACTTGACACTACAGTGGTTTTAGGAACATCCATCGCGCATAAATTACACAGGCAGAAAGAGAGCTATTTAAAAAAAAGTGAGAGTTAAGCAATTCAAACTATTGTCAAAACTAAATAATAGGCTGAATCGTAGGACTTGACATTTCCAGGACATCGGAAGTACTAACAAGCCAAAGATTTTTACTGGAACATCATTGTTTTGGCTCGCCGAGCCGCTAACAGTCGGATAAAACCTCAGTGTCCTCAGCAGTCAAGGAGACGCAGCCATCCATAAAAGTGACAGTCACGTCAAAGACAAATAACAGGAAAATTATTGGTTATCCACTGGCATAAAGATCACAAAGTCATCCTGGTGTTTTGCAAACAATGCCAGCTCTATATTAACACACATATCATGTGTCTGGAAAAACAGGCTCTGCTTACATAGCACTTCTTCTTATCCCTGGTGAAATCATACTGTTTTTTTTATGTCTGTGATGGACAGTCAATTCCTCCCTGTATTAAATGTAAACCTCATCTATTATCAGTCAAGTGCAATTTGTCTGAGAAGAACAGGACTCCGCTGGTCTCAAAACAGAGACAATATGATTAAATACTGTCAAGCTGGCTGAGAGTAATTACATATGGTAGCTTTCTAATGCAGTCTATCAGTCTTTATTTCACTCTTTATTCATTTGTGGTAAGATACATTAAAAGTTCCATAGCTTGCAGTTAAACGCACTGATTCTGTACATTTTATTTATGGTTTGTTTAATTCCGTTATTAGAGACCTAAAGGGAAAGTCAAGGGATCGCCAGCGTGAGAGGGATTCATCCTCTTGGGACCATGAATACACAAAATTTAATGGCAATCCATCAAAAAGTTGTAAAGATATTTCAGTCTGGACCAAAGTGGTAGACCTACCGACACTGGCATCCCCAAAGCCACATCGCAAAAAACACTAAGAAGGCGACAGGAGGACAGGAATGCAGCAAAGAAGCACTACGTTTTTCTAAGTTGAGCAATCTCAACCACAATTCAATTACTGGATAGCAGCAGTTAATGTTGTTTTTTTAAGTCAAACTTTGATAATTTATGTAACGTAGCCAACTTGTGGTGTTGAGACCTAAGAGTCTCTTAATGTTAATATAATATTCATCCTAGCAGGCACCAAGATTCTTTACCGCTGGATGGGCCATGGAAAAATAGGTCCAAAAAATGGATGTTTTCGCCTGGAATCAATTTAGTATGATGTTACTTGCAACTATATGTTGTCATTTTGATCCAAACTCCCTGCAGGATAAGGATACTCTTAATATAATAGCAGAGGAGAGAACGTCAGTAGCCAAAACCAAGATATGTTTGGGTAAATGTGTCTGCATACAAGCCCACAAATTCATCGTGGAGGAAAAAAATCTTGGGCTGTCATTGGTTCAAATAAGTCTGAAACCTACAGCATATTAAATTTTAGCTCCAATCTGTTGCATCTCTCAATCCTCCCTCCTCTGTGCTTTATCTCATAAAATTAAATGGTACAGTTTAAAAACAAAACTACATATGATTTAGCCCACTTATATGTGTAAGGATATTAAAAAAACTAGATTGACGTAGAGTCAGAGGAGTCCAGCCTAAGGTTGAAACTGCCGATGGAGCCAAACTAAACCTCCACATGTTGTTTTAGTGCTTCTGCTGCTCAGTCATTAATGACCTACTGTATGGGCCTCGTTTCTGAGCATGATGTCATTATTTCCTTCAGTACATAAAACATTTCAAATCTATATTTTTGAGCACAACCTTAAGACAATGCACGAGATGATAGATGAAAAACATTTGCAATATCTGCAAGGGAGCTACAGTCTTAGCATGTCCACACAAATCATATATAGATTTGTTTTACCCTCAGTTCAGGTTTATTTTGGTACATTTTGCTGACTTTCTATGAATTAATTTTTGTCTTTGTTTGGCACCTTTTAAACTGTCTTTACTTGATTTTTTTTTTTCTTTTTCTCAGCACAACCTCAGGTACCTCAGCCTGCCAGGATCCCAAAATGTACAATTTCCAAGTGATTATCACATAAAATAGTATCATAGGTCAGTTAAAAGTTGTAAAAAAAAATAGTTCCACAATACATGCATATCTCCTGAGACTCTGCATCCTCATATGAGGACATCACATTTAGGGTTTCCTGCACCTTATACTTCATTCTGCCTAACTTAGTCCTGCTGTCCTTGTTTGTGGACACTTTAATCCTCAGTCTACAGCCGTTCCCGACACAAAATTGGACAAGGTACAAAACCTGATCAAATTTTATGGTCGAAACTTAATTGTTTGTGCTAAACAATGTCTGTAGTTTGATACTGCAAACAAATTTGACCAAGTTTAGCCACAATACAAGTTAAAGTGCTGTTAATTAGGAAGTACTCGTTTGAGGATTATTCAGTTATTGAAATAACTAAAACAGTTTTATAATTTATTACACCTTCATGACTATTAAAAATAAACCCATCGTCCCCATATATATCTTTTTTTCCCCAACTACTGTTCAAAGACAATGCTTACTTTTAAACACTTATCAGGTCCTGCATTCCCAAATTAAAAATGCATACCAAACAAAAGCTGGGGTCTCAGGAGGATATAAATACAGTAGTAAAATGTGAGATAAAAAAATACAGTTTAAATAGCTTACCTGTAAAATAATGTTATCCCAACTCATTTTTGTGCCTTGTTTTTTTATTGAAAGTCTGGGTTTGCCTGTTAACCACCGGAAATATTAATAAATCATTCATAATAATCTGTTATGCTCTACGGATGGAAATGAGATACAGTTTGAAAGCCACACATCAGCACTTTCAACTAATGTTCTTAGCTTGTCTCTATAAAGCTTTGTTCCTATAGATGAAGCATTGTCAGTGTATTTACCGATGACTCTTAACGGTTAAATCATATTTTAGAGTGATTTATTCAGGCATATCAATCTTTATTTGAGACACTAGAAGTTATATTGATGCTTTTTTGAAGTTTAGATTCTTTATAGAGCTGAATTAAATAATCTATAGTATTTGCAGAGGTAGTCCTGAACTTAATCTTGTGCAAATCTGCCATGTCTGTAATTTGTCAAGTAAAAATCCAACTGCAAATTGCCTACAATGTTTCGAGAGGTCATGTGATAATATTAGACCTTTAAAGGTTTTTTTGTTTTCTCTGTGAATCTTTTATCTCTCTTTCATTGTGCAGCATCACAGATGCCACGTTATAAATCAAAGTTTTGAAAGAGTTTGGGTGCTGGAGGCTCATTTCACTTCACAGCATGGAGACCGTTTGCAGAAAAAGCACGCTCAAATCCATCAGACGAGTGAAGTCTCAAAAGATGATGAGATGCATGACAATATGTGGCAGCATCAGTTCTGCTTCTTTAACCCACATGAAAAAATAAAAAGTCGAACCCAAGGTTCACACTGTACATCATCACCCCTCGTGGTGCTGTGTAGTGTTTCTGTGTCATGCAGAGTGCAGTTGTGCATCGTATCCAGGGAATAACGTCAGTAAATTCCAGTAAAATGCAGACTTTGCTCATTCCGTGCAAATGTGCCGCATAAAACACAGACGTGGGGGCGTAATTTCTAAATCACATGAGGTTCCATAGTAACACTACTCCCGTGCGAATAGGGCTTAAATGATGGTTTGTATTTTGTCTGCCTTCTTTTTATTGAAGACTTGAACAAACAGAAAAAACTATCAAATGCTGCATTATTTCTCTCAAACTGCCAAAAGAGACATTTGGAAGATATATGCTTTTAAAATACACGTCACCGTGATGTGATTTCAAACAATAAAATGCATTTCACCATCTGTTACGACTTGCCGAGGGCCACAAAATTTTAAAATCATCATTATAGTTATTGGCACTCCTTGCAGCGCGCCATCAATGGCGAAGATAAACAACATCTCCGAAGAATCAGACAGCTTTTCAATTCAAACTCCTCCAGGATATGGTTCTGAATGTGAGATAGCCGTGATATGAGAAAGCTGTGATAAAACACAGCTGTGATATGGTTGTGTGAATTTGAAAGACACAAAACAGCAAGCCGAAGGCACAAACACACCTCTGCCCCGTGAAATAAGCTTTTCTTTGGGCGAGCCAAAGAATGCTAACAACTCCACAACCACCAAAACATCTCTCTTTCTGTTCCTCTCAGCCATAGTGAGGCACACAGTTCAGAACCAGGCTGATTCAATAGGTTTTTCTTTTATGGTAAAACTGATACCGATCGCTGTTTCGTATACAGACACAGGTTGTTGAAAGAGAGGTGGAGGGGGAAAGAGAGACAAGCAAGACTCAAGAACAACAGGCTGGATGGAGATGCAGACAAAAAGCAAGACAATTCAAGACAGACAGATGTTGAAGGAGCAAAACGAGCGCTGATGTCAATTTTACACGGAAAACAAACAAGAAAAGAGACAAAAGGGAAAAGGCATGCAAAACAACGCAGGAATGTTAAGACGTCAGATGCCAGACTGTGATAGCTGAGGATCCTGTGAGGCCTTCAGTTTAGGACTAAAACACTTCTCCGCTAAGACTATGTAGACTGTGTCTTGACACGGTGCCCATGTAAAGTCTGCTATACAAAACAGGAGTGGAGCCGCGGCTGCTTGAAGTGGTATCTCAGTTTGGCATGCAGGTTTTCCAGCCATTTTTATTTTGGAATCTCTTGATCCAAAGCTAAATCAGGAAGGCTGGGTCGAGGGAATCTTTGAAACAATGCGAACCAGATCGCCTCACCTCTTAAAATCCTCTATCAGAAAACTTTAAACATACAGTAGTTGTTACTGCGGCGGAGGAAATGTGGGTTGTGGCTTTCCTCACTTCCACCTCATCTGTCATCTTCACATATCAGGACACCTTATGTTTATGAGAGCTAATTTATGAACTTAAAGCTGAATCATCTCAGGATTTCTGGGACTAATGTCGCCGCCCCAGACAAATTTTTTAGACTGATGCTCTGTTAAAAAGCACCTGAGTGAAATTTATTATGGATAGTATTTGGGGAATTTGGCAGGAATGATGGGAGAGGTGGTTTGTTTAGCTTACAAAGAAAGTTTGATGAGCAAAATTGCAAGCAAATGTTTAATTTGCAGCAGCTTTATGTTCACGTTTGAAAATTAAAAAGATGGATCATTAAACACGCCCACGGATTTTTACTTTGTCTTTTCTTTTACGTGAATTATGTCTCGCCGTGTTTATCGTTAGAGTAGAAAGTGTCTAAATCGCCTGCACGAGTTCTCCCAAGCAACTTTAGCCTTTGTATTTATGCAGAGAATAAATGAGAAGCAGAGCACATAAGAGGCCTGTGGTGTGAGGTTGTTTTTTAAATAAACCCTCACTCAAAATTTGTGGTGGCATACAGCACTTTGGAGCCGTGTTAGGGATTACATCTGTCAGGCTGCAATACTCTCTACACTCTCTCTCAGTTTTGCCCTTTGCTGCCAAGAAATTATGGTGCTTGAGCACACACCAGCTCATTCACTGTGGTCGTATGAGAGAGTGATCAAAGTTAGAAAATTCTGTAAAAGTGAGCAGTTTTTGACAAAGTAAACCGGAGCGCTGCCAGCTCTGAATGTCTCTGCCACTGAGCGTCTCGTTTTACTTAGAAATACTGTCTCAGAGAATATTCTTACTATAGAGGCAAGTGAAAGGAGATTTTATACGCAGTTTAAGAGAGGTGGGGGGATTCCTGCCCACTTGATCTTAGGTTTTCATATTGACTGTAAAAGTGCCATTTAAAATGCTTGTGTGTAAAATCTTGAATTGAATAGTAAATACAGCTGTCAAATAAACCTAGGGAAGTGAAAAGTACTATATTACACCTTTCGGTAGTAGTAGAAGTGGAAGTAGTATGTAAAGCCCCTCAAAATTGTACTTAAGAGCAGCACCCACTCCCACTGCACCACCAGATCCAAATTTAATAGAAGCTAAGAGTGCTTTCACACCTGCCCTGTTTGGTTCAGTTCAATCGAACTCAAGTTTGTTTGCCCCCTAAGTGCGGTTCGTTTGGGCAGGTGTGAACCCAGCAATCACACTCGGATGCACACCAAAACTGTGACCCTCTTAAAGAGGTGGTCTCGGTCAAATTACAAACAAACTCTTGCACGGTTAATTTGTGGCGAGAACGTTTTCCAACCTGGATCCGAACCAACTGCAGTCACATGAAACATTGTTTGGATTAAACATGAGCTCGTTTTCAAACTGTATGGTTTGACTAAAATAAGCAATGACAGCAATATAGTCCACGATGAGCAGCGCTAACATCAACCTGCGTAGTTGTCCCTCCATTGTGACATTAGAAAGTGTCACATTTATCTTGCAAGTGTACTCTTCTTCAACGTTTTGTTTACTTCCTGGATTTTTCCCACATGGAAATTCTGACCAATCAAGAGCAGCTTTCTGACACAAGGCATTTTATCTGGTCCGCTTGTAAATGCTGCTGTGAGAACACAAACTAACTCTAGGCAATTATACAACTTTGTGACAAAATTAGTCCCTGATTCAAACCAAAGAAAGCAAACTCTAGGTCTGAAAGCAGCCTCGGTGTTGGGATTCTAGCTAGTGTCTCAACGCTTCCACGTGCCAGTAAAGCATATGGTAAAAAGACTTTTTGACATGTAAAGGTTATTATGATGTCTACGCACAATGATGAAACGTACAGTAGCAGAAGAGCACAGCTTTTCTACTGCAATTGCTACCACATAGAAAACTACTATTGGAATATAACAGCTGTATCTTTGTGATTCTTTTTCAATATCCCAAATACGCATACAATTTTATTATTATACTTTCTCATGAATCTGCTTTAGTGTGTTTTTCTGAGAAGATTGATAGTAGGCGCAAGGTTCTGCGCGGTGAAACAGTTAGTGGGCGTAGTTTGGTTCAAAGAGAAAACATGAAACAGGTCACAACAAGGTATGCCGATTATCTTGAGTAACCAGGTCATGATTTCAGGAAAGAGACATTGCTGTGAAGATTTTTAAATTATTTTTTTAAGCGCTTTGAGCACCACAAGCTGAGTGCCATCTAGATCCATTATACTGGAGAGAAGGCAGACATATCTACAGCCGATATCTCCAACACTTGGCAACTCACACCAAAACAATCTAGATTAATAAACAGCACTACAAGTAAGAGGGAAAGTATGTATTTTTGATTTGGGGGTGAACTGTTCCTTTAATGAGATAGGAAAGCAGAAAGACACATTTCTGAATTACTGGATAATAAAAAACTGGATAGTATCACATATTTGGGCCCATATAAAATGATCTCAGTCTCTGGCTGAAACAGTCACCACACACACAGAGTAGACTGTGATGCAATTTGTGATAAGGGGATACAAGTGTAAGTTTAAGGAGTTACAAGCCAAAAAGTAGTGAACCCCTGTCAGAGATCATACTGACTGAATGAGGCTGCACACATTGCAGAGCTAAAAAGATAAATAACAGGTTCGAAAGGACAATTGGCAGCTGTGAAACCATTATTTCTGAACAAGCAACGAAACATTTTAAATTATTCAAAGAGAAATTCATCCAAAATGAACTGAAGTAGGACACTGAGATTGTTTTCTATCTCACAACACAATCCGCAGTGTTATACTTCAAAATAAACTGCAGACAGTCATGCACTGGAGGTTTGATCACAAGCGTTCACCCAGCAGGAGCTCTGAAGCCATAACAGTGCTTATTTTCTACAGACGTGTGCTTTCTCTCGTCCGAACCTGCCAGAATGTATTCCTGCAGTTTGCATACTGCGGCCTCGAGACTGCTTCCTCTGAAAACACACACGTACCCCTGCCAGCCTCGCGTCCTGCTGCGCATCTAAGCTCAGCCTTTCAACTGTCCCGGTCCAGAAAAAGGATACCAGGGGGAGTGGGATGCCCGCTCGCTTTTTAAAAGGCATTCCACATGGTAGTTTTTCTCAGATGTTCTCTCACAGAGCTTCCATCTAAAACATGTGGCTTAAAGGGCAATTTTGTGCCTATTTAGTTTGCGTAATCTGCAAGAGATCTTGTCGAGTCAAATGAGGCCTGCAGATCATCAGTGATTTAGGTTTAGATTATAACTAAGAGCAGATCCACAGGCCTGTAGATTCACACAGGCTGTTTCTGGCTGTCTTATCTCTCCCTGTGTAATTTTTTTGCCTTTTATCTCCCTTTTCTGACAGACTTTATTACGATAACACAAAGTTTGTCTCCCTGTGTCAATTACCAAACATCTGTTCATCCCATTTTATCTCTAATCACTCTCTCCTCTGTCCCTCACTAACTAGATAACCAGAGTGTGTTGTGGATTGAATTGCAGGCTTAGTTTTTCCAGAGAAGGCTCCGGCCTCCCTGCAAATATTTCACAACCAAACAAGGCCAACTTTTACATCTGCTCCAACTAAAGCATCTGAAACAGCCTCAACAAAAACAGAAAATTGTGTTTTTTATGATTACAATCTTTCATTTGCTGCAGATCTTTGGTGACGTAAAACAGAAGTTACAAAACCTACTACAGTAATTCCGACATAAGTTAATTAGAACTGAGGCTGCTTGTGTTGAGTGCAGGAGATTATTTTTTATTGCAGAGTCAGTAGTCAGAGAATAGCATCGCACGATTTCACAAAGCTTTCTTCTTCTTTTGTTTGCGTAATATCTTTTGGGATATGGGATCAATGAAACTCTTAAAGAGACTCTGAATAATAAACGGATGAAGGCACTTTGAATTAAATAATTCATTTTAGGATTATTATAAGATATAAAAGAGTTGTATCAATAATCACAAACAAGAACATCATGCAAAGAGCATTTTTAACTGAGTTTTGACCAGTGTTGGGCAAGCTACTTGGAAAATATAATGAGCTAAGCTACCAGTTACTCCACATCAAAATGAAGTTTAACTACACTGAAGCTACCCCGAGGAGAAATGTAGCAAACTAAGCTTCTAGAAAATAGCAAAAGTATCTGAGTGATAAGAAAAAATGTCAGATAGGACAAATAGGCAGGCAAAAAATGCTCAGTTAACCTGTTTATTATAAAATAACAGATGTAAATTTGAAGACTTTTTTGACATTTGAACATGTCCTCCAATAACATGACATCATCAGGATGCCTATTAATCTTTCTCTCTTTCTTTCTCCTCTGCCTGCTTAATGCATTTCTCTGTCTCTGCCTCTTTCAGTCGGCTATCTGGTTATGTCAGTAATTCATAAACAGAATTCTAAAATATATTTTTCAGTGAATAAAACCATGACAGTATATAGACAATAAAAATAATAGACCTTAATTAGAACTTTTCTTTTTTGGGGACATTAGAACATGGACATGTCCTACAAATAGACATCATTATGTCACTCTCTTTCATCTCGCTTCAGCACACTTTTTTTTTTTTTTTCCATTGTGAAAAGTTGTGGATCGTACCAATGGAACCGTCCCATACCATTACCATGTTTGGTACCCCTTTTGTTGGGGTACCTCCCACATTTAAGGGTATTGTTTGCATTGGAAACACTACGTCTAGGTATCATGTCTGAAGGGATACTTTTGGTTCCAAAGGTACCATACCAAAAGTGGTTGGTGGAAATGGGACTTTTTTTTCTGGTGTCCACTGCAAATCCACTACATATACACAGTCTATGGGCAAAACCTGTAAGAGACACATCAGGAAGTGTGGGAGCCTATCCCAGCTGATATCGGACAGGTCGCCAGACTATTGCAGGGCTGACATGTTGAGACAGACAACCATTCACAGCGCTCGACAGTGCAAGCGTTTCACTCGCTTTTATAACTAAAAATAGGTGTGTGCGAACTGTAAAATATATTTAGGGGCACATGTGCGCATAAAAAAATCAGCCAAAGCAGCCTTCCCTCTTCTCTCTTCCCCGTGTGACACGGTTATGGGCAGTTTTCCAAGCCACTGTCGGCACAATGAATATAAGTCCCATTGTCGGCAGCGTGGAAATAAGTCAAAGTGTGGCGGAGGAGAC
The DNA here is from genome assembly GCA_026686955.1 of Epinephelus cyanopodus. NCBI lineage: Eukaryota > Metazoa > Chordata > Actinopteri > Perciformes > Serranidae > Epinephelus > Epinephelus cyanopodus. Next base: position 23,213,588 of record CM048932.1, on the reverse strand, counting down.
GGACCAGGTTAAGCGGCGGACCTCCAGGGAAGTCCCCTCCCTTCTCCCCGCAGTGAGGGACCGTTCTCCAAGCTACCACTGCTGGGCAGCGTTGAAATAAGTCAAAGTGTGGAGGAGACGGACTGGGTTAAGTGGTGGACCTCCAGGGAAGCCTGCTCTGTTCTCCCCGCAGTTAGGGACCGTTCTCCACGGCCAGGCTGTTGGCTGGGTTGGAATAAGTCAAAGTGTGGCGGAGAAGAGGGACCGGGAAAAGCGGCGGACCTCCAAGGAAGCCTGCATCATATTTAATTATTCTTAATAGGCGATTGTAGCCAAGTACCATAATGGCATGCAAATAAAAACTCAGGTAAGTTCAATGTCTGGGCTGAGGCAAAAAGTTTGGGACTCTGGGTGCAAGCGATGCAGTAATGAGACGTCATGTTTTTTCTTTTCATGTGGCTCAGAATCGCCTTCTCCTCCATGTTGGCGATGTCAAACGATTTCACACAAAGCTTGCATCTAGCTCTGTGTGTGAAATGGGAATCCTTGGCCAACCAGTATTTATATACGGTGTTGTCAAGCCATCCATCCAAAAACTTGCATCTACCCATTGTGAACCACGTGAAACTCGTCTTCTTGTCGAAGGTGCAGTGTTGGAGTGAAACTTGATACCTGGGGAGCAGGAGGAGGGTCATGGGGCAGCGGACTGGACATACCACTTGTCAATCAGGTAAAAGGGTCCGTATGTTTTCTGAAACGTTTGCTCTCACACAAACTGTGCTTGGCCCGGCATAAAACACAATCCGGATTGATTAAATTATTTTTGGAAATACCCAATTTTCTATTTTAGAAAACAGTATTTTAGAACAGTGGTAATAGTCTGGAAACATAAATATATTTCCATACTTTATTTTTCATTTCATACTTGCGTAGGAACCCTGTTAGGAGCACATGTGCTCTTTGGGGAAAAAGTAAGCGTCAAGCCCTGATTCACACGTACGAAGACTTTAGTGTCACCAATTAACCTATCCCCAACCTGCGTGTCTTTGGACTGTGGGAGGAAGCCGGGGTACCCGGGGAAAACCCACGCTGACACGGGGAGAACATGCAAACTCCGCACAGAAGGGCTCCCACACCCAGGATCGAACCAGGAACACTCTTGCTGTGAGGCAACAGTAACCACCACACCACTGTGTCGCCCTTGTTACCACCATTTAGCACAGAAATTAGTTACATCCAAAACATCTCTGCTTGATGCTACTGCCCAACACTGGTTTTGACCTCATGTCCTTCTATATCTATTTGTGTTCTTTGCAAATACTCAGCCACTATTTGTGATTTTTTTATGCTGTGCGCACTTAAGCTGAGAAAGGAAGTTGCCGTTTCAAAAATATCCATATCGGTGCAGAAATAGACCCAGAAACCTAAAATCATGAGCTGGCACTCCCACCAGGATGCCACATTTAAATATAATGAGGCTAATTTGAGTATAAAAACTCAAACTGGTGCTCTGTGGCGTCCCAGAATCCAGCATGCACTCACACAGCTTGTGTGACACTGTGCACACGCCATGCACGGCCAACAACACAGCCTCATTCATACGGTGAACCAGAACACTCTCCGCTCCAGCGAAACAATAAAGTATTCAATAACTCCACAGCGAGAGGCAGAGTGGAAGCCACAAATCACACAAGTCATGTTTTCCTCTGTCTCTTCATATCTTCATCCCCTCTGGGCAGCGTGTTGCTCTCCTTTATGTTTTCGCCTCAAAATGAAAAGGGACAGCTCCTTCATAACAATTCCCACTCACAATCATCAATAGATGCACTGCTGCTTGCTAGCTACATATATAATTTTCCCTTCCCTTTCCCTTTCATAGAGTGGTGAGGTATTTCTGGTCCAAATGAAAGTTTAGCCCCTGGGCAGGCATGTTAAGAGCCCGTTCCAGGTGCATAAGGAAATACTGCTGGGTTTGAATGGGGTCAGGGGTGAGGAGTTCAACTCTTTCAATAAATCAACACAAGCTGTTGTGACAAGCGTTCACTGCTATGACTGGGAGAGAAGTGTGGGCTGTATGAAATATGTCTTTCAAGTGCAGAGACTGAGGCCTTTGACCCGATGAGTGCAACAAAATGTGTATGTTTAGGTGCCTCTCACTCAGCAGCTTTAACAGCCAGTTAGTTCTTCAGAGCGGCCGACAGGTTTATCCTCCTATTTAAGAAGAGACAGAGATGTACCAGATGATACACTGCAGATGCTCCTGACATGTTAACGTCCCATCGGTTAAAAGTTTTTCATGGTTGTCTGTGTTGTATTTAGGACTGTAAATATGTAAGCTAATATTAGGCTTCTGGGGAGAAAGGAGATGGAGAGGAAGATCCATGCAGACAGAAAGGCAAACAGTGACAGGCGGTCAGTAAGTCAGTGTGTCATGTCCCATTAAAGTAAGACTAATGCTGTTGTCTCACTCATATCACAGTCTACTTTTACTTTCCTACAGCCGTAGATAAGTTACTAATAATGGAAAGCAAACATTTTTATCTAGTTTACATTAAAAGCATTCAACTGGCAGCACACAGGGCTTTTATTGTAAAGCAGTCACAGGAAGTGCATTAGATAGATTATTGCCTGACTTCTTCATGAAAGCAATGCAGATTTGTTTGGCTGCACTGTAAACAGGAACAGAAGATGCTCCTCTGTTGTATTTCTGTACTTCTGTTTTGTTTTGTTTTTAAATGAGGTTATATGAGGTACATATCCATAGATTATTACATATAGTAGATGGTGGTCTGTGTGCGCCCAGTTTAGAGAAGCAGACAGAAGCACCACCACGGAGGCTAAGCAATGCATTGCTGTACCCTTACTGGCTGGACATCATTGTAAGTAGCCAAAAAGAACATTAATTAAATGATTAGTAAATAATTCAGACAACTGTTTGGTGAGGTTGAGGTACAATTCTACTTGGGTATTTTGTGGATATGATTGTGTCAGTCTTCAGTGTCAACCAAGTCCTGTGCCTTGCTGAACCATCCATCCCTTTGAGGTTTTGCAGTGCTACAACAACTGAACAACTGACACTACATCTACCTTTAATTCTCACAGACTAGACTAATAATTCTCATGGCCACTAGAGGTCCTTGTCAGGAAAACGTACACATACAGAATGTGGTATTCGAACAAATGCCTACTGTGCAAACTCAATACCACACAATCACACACTAAGGTAACAGTGAAATATAAAATGGCCACTTGATCTCAAACTCATTGGGAGGCACTAGTGAGAAAAAAGAACAGCAAAACATTCTCTGTTCCAGCAACAAAAAAAAAAAGTCCCACAAGATGTAACCTTAAAAACTGAAAACCCTTTAAAAAAATAAGTTGCAGCATAAAGGTGTCATTCAAACTTAAATCCGGGACTTAATCCAGGTTTGGCAGGCGTTTCGTCCCTGCATGCCCGCTTCTCTACCAAGTGTGTGGTAGGTCTGGTCTGGATTTTAATGGTGCTGTATGACATGTGTGTACTCATGTCAGCGACTGCCCTAAACAGTTGTAAACTGGCTGTTTATGAGGGTGAGGTGCTGTGAAAAAAGCGCCATGTTTTTGACTTTCACACCATCTGGGGAAGAAAAAAGTGAACGAGGGCAAGCGACCGCAGTGATGTAGTGCTCAGTGTGAAAACACACTGGAGGGATTCGGGCCAGGTATGTGTAAGGTTTGGGCTGAGGGATTTGAATAGGAATGTCCAGTCGATCAGCTAGAACTCAGAGCCTGAACTATTCTGCACACAGGGGAAGTCAAAGCACAGTTTATATACAAAATACATTGGAAAGACATCTATTTAAATTCCCTGAATTCTCTCGTCTGCTCACTAAATTAGTTTAAATTATCTCCACACACTGTCTGACAGTCTCATATAGCCTACTGTGTATTCTGCATCAGTTTGTTCCAACTCTTTATTGAGGCTATATCATGTTTACACTGAGGGATATACTCCATCTTTTTTTGGCTGCATCTTTCAATCCAGTAGAAATATACTAGATGTCCTGTGCATCATTTCCATACACTTTGGCCTGACATATTGAGATCTACCCTGGCAAGCCTAACTCCAGAATAAATGTTGGCATTGTACGTTTCTGCAAACCACAGCTAGGCTACACTTGGAAATTATTATGTAGCGGATACACTGAAACCTTACTCTTTTTTACGTTTCGACGACGCTGTGGTTGAAGTATGGTTATTAATGTTCAGGCACAAAAACCACTTGGTTAGCAAAGATATTGTTTTGCCTTAAAACATCCACGTTTGGTGGCACAAACGCCACCAAAAATACAGCAATGACTCTCAAGCAGTCGTCCGCAGCTTGCCAGTCATCTCACCAAGGTGTCATGCCATCCACCATCCCCTCCACCTCCCAATGACAACTCATATACTACGTCACTTTAGAAACATTGATATGATCAGTAAGTACATATTTTATGTATCTATGGTTTGCAGAAATGTACATTGCCAATATTTTCCTCTTGAAACTGAGCTGCCACTAGAATTCAAAATAAGTTCTGTGGGTTTGAATGAAGTTTGGCTGCACTGCATGAGTGTGTAATGATGTCATACAGTATTTAAATGGTTTTCAATCAAATGTGTGTCATGGGCCCCTAAATTGATTCACATTATAGGTCATGGACCCCATTTGATAAGCATTCCATTAAGACCAGACCTCTATCGCTGTCAGCTACAGTTGAGAAGATAACCATGGAGGAAATTAAATCTATCATCAGAACAGTCACTCTTTTGATTTTTACTAATATTGGGCTCATTTCTATAATGACTTAAAGAGTGAAAATAAGCTATTTCCAATTCTGAGGACTGCTTGGAACTCGCCCAAGGACCTTTGGGAGTTTCCGGACGCTGTGGTTGAGAATAAGGCTGGGGTAAAATAATTGAGTCATCCAATTCAAAACAATCTTCATTGGAATGACGCGATATCGGTTCATAAAATCCATCTTTTAATATACACTTTTTTCCAATGGACGTATGAAACATTGACCCTGTTAATCTCACCGATAGTAGGCCAAACAAGCCGTGGCGCTAAATTATTAACGACAGTAGGATTAGGAAGCTCCGATATTAACAGTTCTTTTATCTGTAACTGTTAGCTTACTGTTTTTCTGTTTTGGTGTAATGTTTGGTGACATTTATGACATTTTAGATTTTTTTCCAGTGAGGTATTAAGTTGATATTGTGACTTTATATAGATGTAAATATAGATCTATGAACCTCTCTCACATTCTAGCAAAAATTGGTATTGTAACTTATATATCCTCAATTGAATCACTATTGAATCAGAAATCGAATGGAATTGAGACTTTGTGAATGGAAATCGAATCGATTCAGTAAAATCAGTGGCGATATTCAGCCCTAGGTGAGAACTACTACTGTATTTAGTGATTACTGGCTTAACTTTGTTTAATATCACCACAATTTACAATCGTCACTACGACAGTCTCATTAATTATATTTATTCATTTTACAGTTAATTTATCTTGGGCAGGGAACAATATATATATATATATATTGCGTAAGGTTCAAAGCTCCTGTGGTTTGTGGGCATTTGTCACACACAGTAAATTAAAACATAAAACACTGCTGTTTTAGTCTCTTTGTTTCTTCTTTTGTCTCATTTATATATTCTTATTTTCAGATACCACAAAGGATCACATGCTAAAGGTTACTCTGCACCAGTAAACGCTTAAAAAATGCCACCTATAACACTCATTATGTCATTTTTCTTCTTCACCATTATAAATATAAATTTGACTCAGTCAGTACACGGTGCTGACTCTTAACTGCAGAGAAGTACAGTGTATTAAGTGACTATTTCCCCGCTCCAGTACCGATAGCTACCCACAGACTGACAACTCAAGGTGCTCTGCGTGAGTTATGAGTTCATGTCAACCTCTGTCATGAGCCGCAGCCCACGGGCCAAGAGCCATCCATTTATTACAGCCTACCCACCACACTAAACAGCTCACTGACCAAGGGGTATTCACTTTAGCGTGGCCCTACCAACCTAAATAGCAAAAGATCCAAAGGCGAACCTTAATTGTCTGTGAAAAGAGTCAAACATTTCAAAGTACAGTAACCGTCAGAGCCTGTCAACCACACTGGCAATTACACCACCGCAAATATTTAAATTTGTGGTTTTGGAGCGGAGTTTGAGGGGAATCATGATGTGCTAAGCAGCTTGGGGTTGAAACTGAAACATGGATGCATTCAAGTTCAGCATGGCGAGGGGGAAAAAAAAGACAAGAATCAGTAAGAGCCTGCAGAAACGGAGCCCTCGGCCTTCAGCGATATGTAAACACATCATTTTATTAAAGTCAAGAGTGCCAGGGTATGGCAGAGATTATAAAGGGAACACGGGTTCAGATTGTATACATGGATTGGGTTACTGTACCTATGGAGCGCAGCAATAACCGCTTCCATATGCCTGTCTGAACATATGGCGCTTTTTAAACATCATCATTTACGTTGAGTGATGGCCGTGGTATTTCAGACAAACAGATGGGGGGAAAAGACAAATTTCCAGGAGGTATTTACTTACAGCACAGTAAAGTATAGCGAGGCATGACAATACCCTAAATTCAAAGCAGGGTAAGACGGGGCAGCAGCTTAGTTATGCATCAGAAAACTGGAAAAACCTTCATATTTCTGTCATATTTCTGTCCCTACGAATAGCCAGGGTAGACCAAGTAATTGTTTCACAAGTTACAAGTAAGTCTCAAGTCTTTTCACTCATGTACAAAGTCAAGTCCAAAGCCCTAAACTCTTGAGTTTTTATTCCAAAACAATTCAAGATGCACTCTTCACCAAATGAAATGCCATTATAACAGAATATTAAATTTACAAAAATCATAAATGCTTTTTAAAATTTGTACTTATTTGCAGAGACAGGTTGTAAATTTTGACCTGTAAATTTTGCATAATGCAATAAACTTTTTGTAGGCCACCACATAGGTTTTGTATGTGAACAAAATTGCTTGGTTTCACTTCTTCCAACTGGCTTTTACATAATGTTACTTCTTCATGGCTCTCTACTGCAACTTGACTAAATGACGTCAAATTGATTCAGACAAAGTGGATCTGGAGAGCTAAGTGTTGACTGTGAATGATTAGTGTTGATGTTAGCTGATTCAGAAAATGAAGGGAAATTAATTGATTCTTGGCGTTTCAATGTTGTGGGCCGAGCAGCAACCTCAGAGGCTGGAAAATTAAGCCAACACGGAAGTATGAAAAACTGCAGTTCCTCTAATGGCCAGTCAGTCCCCATAGACCCTCACGTTAAAATGCCCAACTTAACAGCTAACATGTTTACAGCCTGGTACAAGAAATGATTTTGGTATTCATAGCTAATTTCCCTGTTCATTACAACTGTATGGGGGGCAAATTTTTTTTTAACTCGCGCATTTACATTTCATTAAGGCTTAAATTTACGCGTAATTAAAGGTGAGTTGCTTTGACTGATAAGCTGTCTGCCTGTAGTGTTCTCAGCTTCTAAATCGAATCCACTCCTCATGTCTCCACAGCTCCAGCCTCTCATCCAAGTGTGGTCACTTCTGACTCAAAAAAACCAAGAGGGTGTCAGCCGAAGTGCTAAACTCGCGGCTACAGAGTGGGAGTCCACAAAGCAATGGGTGACCTCATGGTAGCTACATCCATTATTGTTACAGCCTATGGTTTGGGCTTGAGGGAAGGAAGAAGTAAGTATTATCAAGTCACGAATCATTGGTGTTAAAGTCCAAGTGGAGTTGCAAGTCTTTTTTTTGGTTCCCTCAAGTCGAGTCTAAAGTCATCAAATTTGTGATTTGGCCCTGACTGGATTCCAAGTCTTCTGACTCGAGTCCACACCTCTAAAGACTAGAACTCTTTATGATAAGTCCCGTCTAAGTTACCCCTCCAAAAATACTGCAGGCCTGCTGAGACTCAAACGCTTCCTGACACAGTGTAAAAACTGGCAAATCTTATCTGTCAAAAATACTACCCCAGCCAGTATGCAAGTTTTGGAGTAATGTTGCGTAACAAAAATAAGCAGATCACTGTAAGCTTGCCAAATTCCAAAACTGCTGTCAGAGCCTTTTTTATTCACAGATTGTTAAATGTGGCTGTCAGTAAAGGTTGAAGCAACGGTGCTGTTACCCTACTGACCCTCTTTTGTTTAATTTAGCACAGAGAGGCTGAAAGATATTCAGAAAAATCATAAAAAAAACATGATATGATAAGGAACTCTGTGTAACATGCACACAAGTTTCTTATTCCATGAATCATCTCTCCTCACCCTCGTAATATTAAACAAACTACTGGGTGGTCATCATGAGTTTGCTACATAACCACAACATTGTTGTAAGCAGCTGTTATCATCGTCCAGTCTCTCTTTTTCTCTTTGTTCACGTCTCTCTGTTCTGTGTAATGAAGCTAAAAATGCAGTCTGACAAAGTCTCTGGAGAACACAACTTGGTTAAATGAAGACAGATCGTTGACAGACGAAATTAAACTAAGAGTACGGTGGAGGTGGGGATGAATACAGAGAGCAAGTGTGCTGAGAGAGAGGAGAGAGGCAGGGAAAGATGTGTGTGTTCCTCTGGGCTGACCAGTGACCACTTCTGTTTGTTTGACTGTTGCCTTTCTGACCACTACTCTGACCAGACCGCTGTAAAAACAATGTTTCTCCAACAGCCAGGGCTGGGATGCAACGTTGGTCACAGGCCTCATTCTGGTGAGTCTGGATACGACCAAAGAATCAATATCTAAGAATTGGTGTGAGGAAGTTTTGTATGGGAGGAATTTTTCTGACTACTAGTTCTAAAATTTTGCTGACTAATTGAAAACTTGACTTAATTGAAAAATCTCTTAATTAGTTTTTCACACACAAACTGCATCTTGTAATGTGCGATACCTCTTATGGTGTGTTTAATGATTTGGCGTTGAGGTGTAAATGAAACTTGACGAATGGTACATGGTTTCAGACAAGAAAAAAAAATCTTACAGAGGGCATTCTGTCAAAACCCAAACTTTCTAGGTATCAAATATCGTAAGAACTCTATTAAATGTATGTATGCTATGAAAACTAGGGGTTGAATGCCTCCACCAACCTCTCAAATTAAGCAGGATTTATACTTCTGCATCAAATCGACGCCATAGCCTGACATGCACCTCCCAAGAAATGTAACTACACATGGCGACGCAGACCTCCTGTCTGTTTTTGTAAGCTGGAACAACTTCCCTCAGTGGAAACAAAGCTTTCATTTACAGCCTCCACTAAAATAGCATTGTAAGTCTCGTGTGTGATTTATCCTGGCTTCATATGAGCAGAGGAAATCTCCACTAGTCGCTAGGCTAATTTATACAATACAAAATGGCATAGGCTTGTGCTAATAATGTTAGCATGTTATATTTGTGAGGAAAATGTGTCCAGATAAAGACAAGTGCTTTGAATGCAGTGAGTGCTAGTGAAGCTGACTTGTTGCTATTTCGCCATGTTTGATGTGTGTTTTGAATAAACTAAACTTTAGAGCAGTTTACAGAAGCCCCACCACCGACTAGTGTTTTGGAGGTGTAACTGCAGAGCCAGACACACCACCGCACACATATAAATGCTCACAATGGCATAGGCCAAATGCACAGGTTACGGCGTAGGCTCTGCAGTATAAAGCCACCCCTGCAGTTTACATCTATATCTGTCATGTATATAGCCATGACAGACAATGCTTCAAATATGGATGTAGCCGTAAAGAAGCTACACATTTGAAACTGTGGATGCTTCATACACATCTTCAACCAGTCAGCACAGAGGATCTATACAGTCAACACAGTTTTAAGGTGGGTACCCAAGATGAGTGTCATGGGCGTTGGATAATGGCCACAGGAGTGTTGAGCTTTGACGTTTGGATGTAAAATGTCATTACTTCATTTTATCCTATCAGACATTTGTGTAAAATTTTGTTATAATTAGTGTATTAACTCTTGAGTTATGGCCAAAAACATGTTTTGTGTGGTCACGGTGACCTTCCAACTCCACAAATTTATCAGTTCATCCTTGAGTCCAGCTTGACGTTTGTGCCAAATGTAATGAAATTCCCTCCAGGCATTCCTGAGATATCACTTTCACAAAAGTAGGACGGACAAACGGACAACCCAAAATCACAAAACCTCCGGCCACGGCTATCGCCGGCGTGGAAGCATAGAAATGGATCTTATCTAATAGTGGCTTAAGACTTGGTCCACAAAGTGCAGACACTCACAGAAAACAAGACAGCGAGAGACTAAGTGTGTGTGTGTGTTGTGCTGTAAGCACATGAGAAATCATTTAGGGTTAGAAAACGTTAGCTCTGGTTTGGCAGTGTGTGACTGTCAACCATTAATGCTTTCTCCATAAACAATTTCCAAAACCGCAAAAAATCACTAAATATTTCTTCCCCATAAACACAGATAACAATGAGAAACAGCACTTTCATCCATTTTCCTTTACTACTGTTTCACTTTTAATGAACTACATGATCTTACTGTTGTGGAGTTCAGCTTCTTTCAATTATGATTTTATGAACATTTCTGCTTCATATGACGAGAAGTTATTCAACTACAGGGGCCAGAAGCATAAACAATGTGTACGCACAAAAACCATGCGCATGCCTTTTCCCACACATAAACTGGAATTCATAAAGGAAGAATGTGCGGTGAGAATGTGCGCACCTCACCGCGTTCTGTAATGTTAATCAAAGGCAAATTTATACATTTATTTTTACTGTTATGCCATGAAGCTCTGTATAAGGTCAGTTTCAACAAGAGAGCTATGAATGAATCATTGATCATCCTTCTGACGACGATGGTTTGCAGAAATGTGAAGAATTAGTGGTACGGATGCTACACATAGCAACAGTTGTGCGTAATAACAGCTGTTCTGGCACCATTCAAGAACTCAGTGAAATTGCACTTAACCATATTTTTTTCATTAAGAGGTCTAATGAATGTGGAGGAACACAAGTATCCATATGCAAACATACTGCCCGGTTTCAACGAGCAGTACGGTTCATTTCAGTTCAGTTCAGTTCAGTACCCATTTCTTCCATTTCCACTGTGAAAAGTTGTGGATGGTACCAATGGAACCGTTCTGTATTGTCCCCATTTTTGGTCCCCCCTCTGTTGGGGTACCTAGCACACAGATCTGGTACTAAAAGGTGGAGCTGTGAACACTGCAGTCTGTTTATTGGTAAATAGAGGACGGTCACTCTGCTCAGGGCTGAGCTGTGGCTGGTTTTGAGGCTCATGTAACCACTGCTCATACTGTGGAGAGCTTTATTAGAAAACTGTAACTATAAAATAAAGGATGTTTTGCTGCCTCTTGCAGCAGCTGGAGTCTGAGAAAAAATAATTTAATTCACTGGGCCGAGTGCTGGCGACTTTTAAGGTGTATCGTTTACTTGTAATTTAATGTAATGCACGAGTTGACGATGTGAATCCAACAGCACACCTTAAATTTCAATGTGATAACTCTGACCATTACTTTGGCGGAGGGTCATTCCTGTGGGCTACGACAACGCTAAACCCCTGAGCTTGTCTGAGAAGGACTAAACGCGCAAACCCACTACTTCTAAATATCCCATGGAGACAGACTCTCTGTGTCACCTGTGAAGAGCCAGGAAGTACAGAGAGTGCTGAACAGAGCAGTGAGTGACAACAACCCTGCCCACATTTAAGAGTACTGTTTCATTAAGGGACCAAAGGTGCCATACGAAAATGCTTGGTGGAAACGGGGCTTATGTTTATGGCCGTTTCTACATCCATGTATGCTGAACTGTGGATGAGGAAATGAGGCTCATGTACGTGCAACGAGCGCCACAATAATCGAGATTAATAAAACAGAACCAGGCGTACAGATGGTTATATAATCTCTGACAAAAAAATGCATATGCACATTTCTGCTTTGGTGCATACACACAGTTTTAGTCATAAATCTACACAGAGTTTTATGCCCCAGATCAAGACTTATGATCGAGGAATGTTTTGTTTTCCTGCAGCAGCAATGAAAAGCAAAAATATATTCCTTAAAAATGATTAACAGTGCAGGCTCATCATCTTGTGTATATGATGGTCCTCTTTGGCAAAGTTTACGCTGTTTTCCGCCTCAGATTGAAAGTTACTGCATGTACTTTTTCTCTGTCCGGTCATCAATCCTGACAAACAAACATGAATGAGGCTTCCATAAACACCAAATCACCAGGATACCCAAACCCCTTTTGTGCTTAACTCTCGTGATATCTTAAGTTTCCTTTGGCAAAGCAAAATCTACATCCAACCGGGCAATTTGACAGGGAATAAATTATCATGTATAAACTGTTTTGTTAACTTGTTGTGGCAATAAAGCTTATTACTGGGGAAAATGAAAACCCTCAACATTTTTCCACATAGGTCAGTCAGGAATCTGCAGGCCAACCCCTGCAGGCTAATGGGATCATTACTCGGGAAGAGAGGTATGCTAAATATGTGGCTAATTCCTCCGAATCCGATTTAGTTTGAAGTCTGGATGAATTTCAAGTAATCATAATTTACCTAAAGCTTGCAGCATTACAATTTAAGTTCTCTCTGGCCACTACAACATGTCAAACGGACAGCTCAGTAAATTATTAGCCAAAAAATAAACAAGTACAAAATGCAGAATAATCACATCCTGAATCTGTCAAGACGCTGTTCTGCACAGATTCAGAGAGACATGAGATGGTCACGGATAACAGCGGTCTCACACCTGATGTAACAGGGAAGTTGAGTACGCCGACATAATGGGCTCCATTGTAGTGTGTGTGTGCATGTGTGTGTGTGTGTGTGTGTGTGTATGTCTATGTGTATCCTCTGACCCCTCCAGGGATAATTAAGGACACATTTTACCCAGGTCTGTCTTGGGGGCTGGGGAGTGTGTGTTCGTTCATTGTGTGTGTGTGTGTGTGTGTGTGTGTGTGTGTGTGTATGCACATGTGCATGCACCCTAATGTGCCTCATCCCGTTCCTTGTACACGCCGACCCAACCTGCCCTCCGTACGTCTAAGACTAGTGCTTCTGGGCTGATTGCCCGTATCACTTTCACTCACCAGCTCTCTCTCTCTCTCTCTCACACACACACACACACACACACTCATAAATACACGCAGAGGCACACACCTTTTTAGACCAAGCCCTTGTAAAGGCACCTCCTCAGGGACACGCCGTGAAATGTACTCCTTGTTAGGGCTTGAGTGTGTGTGTGCATGTGTGTGTGTGTCTGCTTTTCTCAGCTGTTTCCTGCCAGCTCGGAGACCAACAGACTGTGAAGGCCTCTCTCTCTCTCTCTTCTCTCTCTCTCTCTCTCTCTCTCTCGCTGCTCAGAGTTTGCTGCTTCTCTGCTTCTAAATGACCAAAGAAACTTTGGATGAGGACGTTTCTGACGATGTCATCAAGAGGAAAATCTGACTGTGAAATTGATGGCACTGAAACGTGATCCTCTCTCCTGCATACATATCCCGTAATGAGCTAAATCAAATTTGGGGCGAACAGATTCTTTCCAAAGTGTATGTGTTCTGTAAAAATATCATAAATTATCTGATGGTTTTCATGGATTCAATGAAAAATTGACGAGTCCACATTGTGCTGTTTATTTGGGAGTGTGATGAACTACAAATTTATGATGTGCTGAAGCATTAATCTGTAGCACACTTTCATTAAATTATAATGTCGACACTATTATTTTGTCACACTTCATGATTAATACTCCGGATTTTATTTTTGGTTTCTCTGTATGAGTATTTAAAGTCTGCATCGAAACTGACTCTTGGACACTTGATTTCTGGTGATTCCCCTGAGTGAAAGTTTTTTCAAAATTATCTACAAAACAGTTATAAATACAAATATGTGTATCTGCAAATAAAAAGTAATTACAGCTGTCAAGATCAATCAATTAGTCAGCTGAAAGTAAACAACTATTTTGACAGTTGATTAATCATTTTAGTAGCCAAAACAATACGCACATTTTTAATTTCTTAAATGTGAGTATTTGATGTTGGTATCATATTTGACAGAAAATGTCATCTGTTTGGGGTTTGGACTGATGGCCAAATAAGTGTAATGCACTATTTTTGTGTTGTTTTAAATATATTTCTGACAATTTGCTGACAAAGTAATTGATTGACTAATGAATCAAGAAAAGAATAAATGAAAACAATTGTTAGTTGCAGCCCTATAAAGATGTTTCTCCAAGCAACAACGAAGGTTTTCCTGAATGTCTCATTCTGGTACAGGGACCCTGCTGGAAACAAAATAAAAAAGTTTGAAGACATCTGACCACAACAACTAAAATTGCTTATTCGTGGAAATGGTTATTTGTCTGCAGATGTGTGTTCAGGCCTGTAGCATTTTTATTCTTTCTGCTGCTATGTGGTCTATAATTTAACCCTATGTACATATCAAAACTAAATCTTTTCATCAGCAACCTTTTTCCATGACAAAAACGAGACGATGACGAGCTAAAAATGCATCTTGATCATAAAAACTAAGACGATATCTATGTTTCATTTTCGTTGACGAGACATGACGAAAATGTTTATGGTGGACTATCGAACTTTGAAAGCCAAGAATGGCTGTGTCTGTAAATATCTTCAAAAGCTGCATGAGCGACAGGCTGGTTAACTCCAGCGAGTAGTCTGTGCCAGGATGTTCCACTAGCTAGGAAAACATGCACACCAGAGCAGCGTCAGCCGATGGTGTGAGTTGTGAGCTGTAATTCAGCAGCAAATAATCAGCCGTGTGTGTCCGACTGTGGCTGGCAGAGTTGTTAAGTGGATTTGTGGAAGTTTGTTGGTTGCAGCAGTGGCTGTTAGCAGTTAGCGCTGCATGTTAGCCGCTGAATGGCAGCGGAGCAAGCAGCCATCAGCTGCCAGACTTCACATCTGTTGATCCCTGCAGGAATCCACTAACTTCTGTCTCAAGAGGGTTTGTGGGTCGATTGCTGTCTGACAGGCAGGTAGGAGGCTCAGTTATCTTTGAGTGTAGCTGTGCTGCGAGTAAACCGTCTGAACTCAGCAGAGTTTTCTCAGACAGAGATGAAAGTTAAGTCTTAATCACCAACTCTGTGAGACATCCAGACTGCACAAGTTATTTTTCTGCTTCTTTACAGTGAGATCGATAAATCAGTGTTTAGAATGAACCTGGGTACAAATCCTAGCTGTCTCAGATTAGTTATTTATGGTGTCAAAGTTTTTGAGAGCATAAATCAAAAGATGTTGAGCTTTTCAAATGACGATCAGTAAGTGTATGTTTGTAAATCCTCCCTTAAACCTGTCAAACACTGCTGGAAATGACAGTTTGTAAGTGTGTAGAAATTATTTGTAGTTGTGGAAAAAAAACTGAATGAAATTTTTAAACAACCTGTCACCTTAATTATAATTTCTGATACATGAATTAGACTCACTGGATAAGTTTGAAGATTGAAAAATATGTAGAAAATTTTTGCCTGTGACTAAAATGCGACTGAAACTAATCTAAACATTTTTGTCTCATCATGACTATGACTAAGACTAAAATAGCTGTCAAAATTAACACTGGATGGTGTTACAGTTAATGTTTATCTTTTGGTTTTTGGTGTATATGTTCGCAAGAGAACTTGTTGTTAAATATGTAGCCCCATTTTTTGTGGGAAGTGTTACGTGTTTGGCACGACATAAAAACTAAATAACTTTATCTAGACCGAAGAACCGCCTGTGTAAATTATCACAAAACAGCCTTGTCTTTTTTATTGGGTGTTAACAGTGCTTTGATGAAACAACCACAGGACTGTCTCTCTCTCTCTCTCTCTCTCACACACACACACACACACACACACACAGAGGCATCCATGCTTAAGTAACCAACTATGTGGAATCTTCTTTGCTGTTATCTCGTCTCTTTATCCTCCCTGTTTTAAGTCAAGTCTCTTATCAGGCGGCTGCTACTTATGAGGTATTTAAAGAATTGAACTGACATTTCTAAAACTATGTGAAAGACCTCAAACAGGCCGGACGTCTGTTTTTGGTCGGCCCTGCCCTGATAAAAGGATGTTTTAGTGTGCCTAAGCTTTAGAGAAACACAACTCTGTCTTATTTGGATCCTGAGCTGATAAAGCTGTGGATCAATGGCGGAGTCTAGTCGAGTGTAGTTTAGTCATTTAAGCCGCTGATGAGTTGCAGGACTGCTTGTCGATACCAGTTTCACAAACAGAGTCAACAAAGGAGGAGATGGGAAACACAAAAATCTGAGATGTGTCCTGAGGTACAATGTGAAATCTGCTAATCCTGATATTTTTCCCATCCAAAAAGGAAAAGAGGGTTGTGGAAACATATTGTATATTATAGCATATAGTCTAATTCTACGTCTGAATGGAGCTGTAATGCTTTGCAGATCAGAAAGAGAAAGCTGATCAGCCGGGATTTCTGTCTCAGCTTTCTTAAGTTGTCTTTGTTTTCTCTTTCTCTGCATGGGTTTGTTAAGCTGCTCAGTTTGTTAAGCTCTCCTTTACAGAAGTGCTCTGCTAACAAAAAGAGGAATTCAAGTCATTTTGTTGTAGGGATAAAAGTAATCTTATTGAGTGCTTTGATGAACACGGACTTCTAAAGACCTATGTGTTGACACTTTAGCCCGAAACACTGGCATCTGTGGAGCTGATGCTTTAATATCACAAAATATTGTTCTTCATTCCTTGACAGTGTGTGTTTAACACCAACCTGCTCCAAAGGCGAAGAAGAAGCTCTTATCAGGGTGTTCCTCCAGCAGCGCCTTGACCCTCTTCCCCATCCTCTCATTCCTCTTGTAGATGAGTTCCTGTCGAAAGTAGCTGTCTATTTCCTGGGCGGTCACCTGCTCGCTGGGTGGCAGCGTCACGTTATTGAAGTTAGGGACCTGGAGGGTGTAGAGGTGATGGTTCAGCCAAGCCATGAAGAGGGGAAGCGGATTTGTTTTGGCTTTCCCAGTGCTTTCAATCAACTTTTCACAAAAGACAGAGAAATCTAAAAACCCATTACTCAAAATGTGTATTTGAACTAACCAAGGAAGAACAGCCAATAAAAGTGAGAAAGGCAAGATGAGGATGATGGAAGAAGGAGGGCCAGAAGAGCTACATTGGTGGTAGTATAGAGAAGCTGGTAGAGGGGAGTGGGCAGGAGGAGGTGTGGGGGGGATGAAAGGTCGGTCAGAGGGTTAGGGGTGAAGGTAAAAGGTGAAGGGTCATGTCACTGGGACACTCCAAAAGGTCAAGGGGTCACAATGACTCTTAGCTTAATAACTAGAAGGAAAGTAGTTAAAGTCCACTCGATAAGATCAGATAAGATCAGATAAAAACAAGACAAGACAAGCTATATGTAAGACTGACCTGTGATGTGTCATGATTGAAGATGATGGAGTTGAGATCTCCGCAGTTGTAGTGCCTGATGAGGTCTTCGGTGGTGTACGGGACCTGTAGGCTTCCTGCTCTTAAAGACTCCTGCTGTAATAACGTCTGGTTCAGGGCAAAGATCACCTAGAATGAGACAACAACAACAATTTATTTATTAGGGTTTTTTTACCCTGAATGTATAGACATTCAAAGTGCTTTTGCACCACATGTCACATTCACCCATTCACACACTGGTGGCCGAGACGAACATACACGGTGCCACCTGCTACTCAGGAAGCATTCACACGCACTCACGTAACAAGGGAACAGCCATCAGGAGCAATTTGGGGTTCAGTATCTTGCCCAAGGATACTTGAACATGCCAGGGATAGTACCGCCAATCTTTCCATTGGTGGACGACACTCTACCTCTGAGCCACAGCCGCCCCATGATAAGTTGGAAACCCCAGAGGCTTTCTTTCCTCGCAAACTCCATAGTTGTACAGATTCAGCAAGAGCAAGTACATGCAGAGGAATGTGACTTATTAGTATCAATGCAACTTATGCACAGCAAAGTACGTTGAGTATATAAATTAAGCTACAGAATCAATAATGCATTACGAATATGGATGTGTTTAACTTAAGCTGGAGAACTTCTTTGAGTTTAAAATGACTCAAGAAGTTTAAAACTGCTCATGTTGCTCATAATGCTCATATCTCCACCTTCAAAGGGGGATTATAGATGGACGCTGTGATTTTAAGGGACAGAAAACAGATTTTAAAAAGCTGAAAATGGGTTTCAGTTCAAGAAGCAGAAGATTTGTTTCATCTGCAGCTAATAACAGATGCAAACATATCCAAACAACAGTCCACAGCCATGCTGCAGTTCTTAAATGGCCACTTGAGGTTGGCTCAAGGAGTGACTCAGTCTTCATAGATATCCATGTTCAAATACGTAGCTTCTTAGCAGAAATAAACATGTTAACACCCTGGTACAAAAACAGTTTTGGGCTCTGTAGCTAATTTTCCCATTCATTATAACTATAAGAGGGGTGAACTGTAACATAACTCACCTGTTTACATTTTAGTAAGGCTTAAAGTTACGCATAGCTAAGAGCATGGCCGCTTTGAGTGACTGGCGTCATCACAGTCTATAGCCCCTTTCCCATTATAGAAAAAAAACACAAACACCCACAAACATCTGACTTCTGTCTTTAATGGGAAAGGTTAAAATTGGGATTCATTCCCAGGACAAATGACCCTGCAGTAGTCACAGGTATTTATCGGCTCCAGCTCCGATTCTATAGATCGGCAGTCATGGAAATATGATACGCCGAGTCAGATCCACCCCTCAGCTCCACCCTCTTGACCAAATATAGTCGCACCAAAAATGGCTCCAAAAATCCAAGATGGACGACGTCCAAAATGCCAAACTCAGAACTTCAAAACAGGAGTCCACAAACTAATGTGTGACGTCGCTGGGGATTCATCCATTATTGTAATACAGTCTTGCACTAAAATCAAACTACAGCTGAGAATGAGGGGAATGTCACTAGTTTTTCCAGGTATCTAGGGTTTCATCTATAAAACAATGGGTAGGACCCAAACTAAAAAGGTACGTACAGACAAAGCCAAAAATGCTGTGTGCCAAATAATATTTCCTCAAAATCTGCGTGGCTCAAGGTTTTTATAGGTCACACATTTTGCGTGGGAATTGGCCTCTTTCAGGTCTCGTTTTGTGTGTATGCAATGTTTAAAAATGAGATCCCTGGTCATAAAGTATTAGAAAAAGTATGTACATTGACCTGATGATGACACTGGATGAAAAGTTAAGGGATCAAAGTCATGATGATTTATGCTGTGGGGACCATTTATGTCTGTACAAAATGTCATGAGAGTCAAAGTTGTGGAGAATTTTCACTCAAAGCAACATGTGTAACCCTCATGGTGGCATGCGAGAAAAAGTCAGATGATCGCCAAAGTTAATCATCGAGGGACCAGGAACATCTGTGCAACATGTCATCTCAATCTGGCCAATAGCTATCGTGAGTAGAAGCCAAAGTGGTGGGCAGACCAACAAACACATGCATCTCACACACATCTTTTTATGACACCTTCTTGAGTGACAGCAACCCAGATGTCATCTTAAACCCAAACAGGTGGTTAACTAAGTAAAATATTTGCTGAACTAACTATTATAGCAAAGCAGACAGTTTGAGTTCTTCCTGCCAAACTCCCTCTGCTCTGCTGCAGAGATTCAGCTATTGTGCGAGCGTGAAATCGGCCAGTGTTTGGTGAGAGGACCCTGGTGAGCCTGCCGCCTGTGATCAGCACCGCGAGGACACACATATGCATACATGCACACAAATACACATAAACACACACACTCTCTAAAGGTCCTATAGTCCGCACACAGCCAAGGCTGACACGGACGCACAGAAACCGCCGCCACTCACCTCAGCACATGCTCTCCCTCTGATCTCTCCACCATACGCACACGCACACAAACACATGCACACCTTTCACCCTGCAAGCCATTGATCTCCAGTCCCATAAAAGAGGAAAGTTTGTATGGCTTATTTGTTTCTCAATGGGAGCAATCAGTCAAAGTGAAGATGTGTTTTGTCAGCTGTGGAACTACCGTATGTAAATGTGTCTACAGTATGTCTGCGTGTTTTTACAATCCAGTGTGCATCTGTGTACGTACTCTCAGATCTTTGACAAATGAATTCAGTATTGATATGCATGCCCGTACTCCAAACAGGCCGACCCAAGCGACTGTGGTTTTTTCACGTTCTGTTTTCTAAGGTGCTCTGATGACACTTTTCTCTCTGGGCTGGCCCATTGTGGGAGCTTCGGTATAGCAGAGGAGAGGAGGAGAGGAGGGCAGCCTGGAGCAGATGCCTTCTTGTCAGGGGACAAAGAACCCCTCCGTCACCCTCTCTTCTCCTCTCCCCTGCGCTCCCTCCAGCTTTCATCGGCCGCGCATCAAAGTAGCGCTCTGCATATGAAAAGGGCCCCGTCTTTATGCCACGCAAATTAGCCTATCGCCGCCCCTCCCCGACTCATTTCACAAAAACACCCTCACATCTGTGCCACGTCCGTGAAGGAAGGCCCTCATCTGCAGGGTCTCCCCTTTTTCTCAGCTCTCTCTTCTCCTCTTTCTCCGCTCGCCGTGCCTTTCAGCCCCTTAAATTATGGCTGTGAAGGGAGGAGGAGGGGGAGAGAGAGAGGGGGAGGATCAGTCATAGGCAGATAAAAAGAAAGAAAGTAAAAAAAAAAAGGGGGGGAGGTTAAAGGATGGAAGGAGATAGACAGGAGGAAAACACAAGCAAGAAAGTGAGGAAGGATACAGAAAACAGGAGCAGAGAGGAGGAGTGAAAGAAAGAAAACCTTAATGAATGATTTCTTTCTTTCTGCTGTGATCCTCCTCTTCTGTTAGTGCACCGTGGGTCAGCGGGTGCATTTTCCCACTCGGCTCCTTTCATCAGGTCCCCCTGTTTCTTCTTCTCCTCCACCGCTGCCCCCTGTCCCCCCCTCCAGCACGCACACACAGACACACAGACACACCCCTTGCTGATATCAAAGCAAGCGGAGCCAATGAAAGTCAATAATTGTCCTTTGTCATGGAAATGTCCCCTCTTGTTGAGATGGAGTGGGGTGGGTGTGTGCATCCAGAGCAAACATCATCACAGTCAGATTCCCACATGTGGAGATTTGGAGTGTTCGGCGGCTCGGCTGAAAAAACCCTCGCTGCTCTCGCTCTGAAGTGTGTTGGCTTAGCTTAGGATTTGCAAGAAAAGTAGCGAGCATGCTTAGCAGAGCATCTCTGAGGAGAGGTTACATTAATTGCATTTATGAAACGGTGGATCACTTTCCAACAGTCATAAAAACCATTAGTCTGTTGAGAACAGTAACGTCCATTCATCAGCTGCACGCACTGGAGAGCCAAATATCAATTTGCCAGCAGCGAAATCATTAGAAGTGAGACATTTCAGCTTCACGAAGTTCCATTAAAGTATACTACACACTCAACACAAGCACCTACAGCTCCTACAGCACCTACAGCAGGGGTGCAGCTTAATGAGTCTCTGCGCTGTCACTTTTTATTTGAAATTCATCATTGGACCATGTATAAAAGTGAATACTCAATTTGTGATGATCTAGTTAAATTCAAAATTCATAGTCCATAAGCACAACGGACAAATACTCCTATTAGGTCTCAAAATTTTCTTTGCTTCTCAAACAAATGAGGCAGATGCAGCCCAAACAATACAAATACATAAATGAGCAGAGCAACGGCAACTTGGCAACACAGTTTAGAGTTAGGGGGTGAAATCTGAGGGGTGAAAATTTGAACTACTTACTGCATTTTCTTTACTTGTGATTCATTCATTGACGTGAAACCAAGCTGCAACCTCCAGGCTGAAAAAATTAAGCCAATATGGAAGTGCCAACAACCGCAGTTCATCGAATGGCCACTTGAGGCTGGCTCCAAAAATGGAGTAAATCCCCAAAGACCCCCGTGTTAAAATGCCCAACTTTACATCTAAAACCAATAAGTTTACAGCATGGTACAAAAATCGATTTTGGTCTCTATAGCTAATTTCAACATTCATGCCAACAGTACGGGGGTGAATTCTTGTATTGCTCAACCATTTACATTTTATAAAGGCTTAAAGTTACGCATGTTTAAGGAAGAGACTGCAAGAGTGACAGGCTCGCTGTGAGGCGTCACCACAGTCCCTGAGTCAAGTTCACCCCTTGCTCCTCCACAGCTCCACCCTCTCGTACATATATGGTCGTGTCTGGCTCCAAAAAAATACAATGGGGATGACATGATAAAAATCAAGGCTTCAGTGGCAGCCCTCAAAAAAATAGTTGATGTCACGATAGCTACGTCCATTATTTCATACAGTCTATGAGTAAAAGCGACAGCCCTACTGAGGCAGTGGCGCCCCCAAGGCAGGGGCAGGGGGGGCCATGGCCACCCTGATACAAGTGCTGCCCCCCCACTTGTCCCCTTGGCAAAAATAACTGAAGGCCAACATTACAGTCTTTAAGAGGCTGTGGCTAATCATCTTTAAGCTAGCACAAAGGTGGTATCTCTTGAAACTAGACAACGTACTGTAAGGCGTCCTTTGGTACGAACCATGTCAGCATAGCTTGTCAGGAAGGCGACTAAATACTACTCGAAATTTACGGCCGTCTCCAAACGCTCCCTTGAACTTGCACCTCAAGGTATCTAAATGAAATTGAGTTCGATGGATGCCCATGTGTCACCCCGAAATCTGAGAAGGCTTGATCCTACTATGGATACATTACACATTAAAACAGTGTTGTTGTGAACCTCCAGATGTTAAGTGTACCTGTATTAATCTATGCTCATCAGATACTTAGTTACTTGAACTGTACTGAGGAGACAGCAGGACGGATGACGGCATGAGAGCCTAAAACATTCAAACGCAGTTCACCGTGGACTTCTTTCATGCTTCATCTCCAGTGTATTTAGCCTCAATTCTGCCGTCTTATTAAGCTATAGACATAACAAGCGTAGATAAGATAACCTGAGGTATTTAATCTCAGTGTGTCAGCAACACATTTTGTCTGTATATGAATGTATAGAGTATGTAAACTGTATGTGAGGTCCTGTCACAGTATGAATCTGGTGCAATGTGAGCCGCTTGTAAACACTGAGATAAACTCCTTGTATGGTAAAGCCTCTGGCTAATTAATGTTGCTCTGGTTGTAGTGCTGGCACTGGAGCTGGAGAATGTTTCAATAACTTGATTTCCAATTTAATTTTGATAGGAAACGAAAGAGGAGCGCGTGTGTGCCTGCATGCAACTATCTATTTTTTGACTGATTGTGAGCGTGTGTGTGTGTGTGTTTAGCAGAGAAGTGTGTGTCTGGGTTGAAACAAGAGTTTCAAAGTAGCCTGTCCAAAATGTGTTGACAAACCATGTGCCCAGACAGCCACACACACACACACACACACACACACACACACACAGCACTTGCAGCCAATTCAATGAGCCTTGGCCATCTCCCAAATACAAATGAAGACTTCCAACAACTCCTCTGTTTCCTCCTGACTCCCTGATGTTATCAGAGTAATACAACTCTCTCCCTCTCTCTGTCATACACAGAAGTAAGACGGAGAGAGGGGAGCAGTCTATGATTTCTACCAGAAAGAAACAAGACAGCTGAACCAATAAGAGGGAGAAGAAAAGACAGAAAGAGAGATAATGAGAGAAATGGACCCTCCGTACTGATGCTATCAGTGAAATCTCAGAGGAGGAGGAGAGCACGAAGGCAGGCAGAAACAGACAAGGATAGGGACTCTGAGCTGAGTGATGTTATCAGTGAAATGTCAGTCGGGCCAGTCAGCCTTAAAACAAGACCTATCAGGAGCACGGCAGCACTGCCAGGGTGTGACGGAGACTGTGGAGTATAGTCTTCAGGTTGTCCAACGTTTGCACAGCAACACCTGGTTATTTGACGACATTGTTTTCTTTGGACTGAGGGAAATAACTTGCCCTTTATGTCATCTCCCAGACAACGTGGGGTTAGGTTTTCATATCAGTAGCAGATACAGACACACAACTGATTTTGTTTGTTTGAGTAGAATTCAGGGTTGTAAAAAAATGCATGGGACCCAAAAAATGGTGAGATCTAAGGTCACAGTTCTAAGGCCCTGACACACCAAGCAATGGTCGGGCGTTGGTCAAAGTTGGGCGCTTGGGGAGCCTGTGCTGCCTTTATCTGCGCAGTGTGTCCCACACTGTTGCCCCTTGTCGCCCCAATCAGCTTTTTTTGGCCGATTCAACAAGTTGTATTGGTGTCAGCACAGCGGAGCCCGTCAGTAATGAAATCACTCTCATTGGCAGTTCAGCTAAGTGGATTAGAAGAGAAACGGAGGTGAGCGAAGTAAACAAAGAGCTAAAGTCTAGAGGGAGTGAGGTCAAAACAAACTTGTTATATAAAGTAGTAGAGTATCAGACAGGACAGCAGAGGTGAAGCTTTCGATTTATTAGTCCCATCTACCTCCCAACCCTCACCTATGGCCATGAGCTCTGGGTAGTGACCGAAAGAATGAGATCTTAGAGATAGCCTTAGAGATAGGGTAAGGAGCTCGGACATCCGGAGGGAGCTCGGAGTAGAGATCCCGTTCCTTTGCGTCAAAAGGGATCGGTTGAGGTGGTTCGGGCATGTGATTAGGAAGCCCCCTGGGTGCTTCCCATTGGAGGTTTTCCGGGCACATCCCACTGGTAGGAGACAGAGCACGCTGGACACATATCTAATCTGGCCTGGGAACGCCTTGGGTTCCCCCAGGAGGAGCTGGAAAGCGTTGCTAGGGAGAGGAACGTCTGCGGTGCTTTGCTTGGCCTGATGCCCCTGAAACCCTTCCCCCGGATAAGCAGATGAAAATGGATGGATGGATGGATGGATGAATGGATGGATGGACAGGGCAGATCCAGGATGAAAGGGGGAAGAGAGGGGGGCAACATGCAGCAAAGGGCCACAGGTTGGGAAAGGGCCACCTGCAGCAAGGACACAGCCTTTGTACAAGGGGCATCCATTCTACTAGGCAATGGGCGCTCAGCAGAAGCGCTTCCTGATGTTATTGTAAACCAAAGGTTAACATTGTTTTAACGTCAGTCATGTGACATATTTATGTCACATATTATTTATTTATTTTCATGTAGCGTACTTATCTTAACCCAAAACACGATGGGTTTTTTTTACTGCCTAGGTCTAAAAGCATCCGCCTACCAACGTTTACCATATGTTACAAAGTGTTTAACCCAGGACACAGCTGTGTGTCACTTTCCATCGATATGATACTCCGAGGGGGTGTGCAAAGCATTGGTATTTGAAGTACATATATTTTAGCCCAAATATACTCAATTAAGACTAAAAATTATTCTCCAAAACAGCGACTCTAAGAAGAACGATTAATGTGACATTTATGACTCAAGTACATCTAACAGAGTAAGTTTACCATGTTACTACCCACCACTGGAACTGGGCTCCAAAATGGGGGAAATATTTTTTTTTTCAAATGAACCCACATTCATAAAGAAATGATTGTCAAGAGCAGCTAATGGGTACCACAGCTGCAACAAATGGTCACAGCTTCTTTCAGCAGGTATTCACTAACATTCCCCATCACACAGACACACACACACACACAGACACAGACACAGACACACACACATCTGCACATGCATAAATCTTTCACCACTGCACAAGCGAGCTTTCACTTTCTGGCTGACAACCCACCATTTTAACACACACACACACACACACACACACACACACACACACACACACACCTGTCAGTTTGAGTTATCTATATTGTTTTTACACTTTGTCCCTCTATCCCTCCTCATCCACCTCTTTTTCCTCCCCTACCTCCACCTTTTCTCTCCTCCAGTCCCTCCTTCCAACTCCCCCGAGCACATTTTCTCCTTCTTTTCTCCTCCGCTCTCACTCCTCCATTCATCCTCCATCATTGAACTCCCTTCCTCTCCCCTTTGATCCTGCACATTCCCTCCCTCCCTCCTCCTCCTATCCCTTCTTCCATCCATCTCTCCCTCCCTTTCTCTCTCCTTTGATCCTATACATCCCCTCTATCAGCCAGGTCTTTAAAGATTTGACCCCTGCATTCCTCGGGTCACTCGTGACCTCCTCGCTGCATGCGTACGTGTGTGTGTTTCCGTGCATGTAAGCGTGTGTACACCTGTGCAAGATTAGGTCTTTTCTCTGTGTGTTCGTATGTACATGTATGCGTCTGACCATGTATATATGAACATGTGTGTGTGTGTTTAAATGCTTCATCATCGTGGATTATGGCAGCTTCTGCAGAGCTCAAAGCCGACCTTTGAAGATAAGTTTATTAATTTTCAAATACGAGACAAAAAGATGGAAATATGGGGCCTAGCTGTGCTACATACTAGAGACCGAGAAAAAAAAGACAAAAAGAAAGACGATGATTTCATCGCCAAGCCACACAGAGAAAAATCCCCAGGCCTACATCTTTGACAATAATGATGACCGAAAATTGTTTTTCCCCTTCTTTTTGTAAGGAAAATCCATCCTCGGGTATAATTGATATATCCTATTCCTTTTGATCTTGAACAGTTCAATCAATGAATGTTGACATGAACAGCTCTCTCACAGAGCCAGACAGCTGAGGTCTGTGTGCACACACAAAGTTTCTTTCTCTTTTTAGTTTTCACAGGACGGGATATATTTAAGCCTGGTTTGATCTTCAGTAGACGATGTATTTTCATTTCTACCAATTATTCAATTCAATTATTTCTAATGATGATTGAATGAATCTTTTAATCTATAAAATGTTAGACAATGACAACACATCAAACCGTACAACACAACACCATATTCATATTGTATGTGTCAAAATCCAAAATAATCAGTTTGCAATGATAAAAAAGTAATAATTCGACTCATCTGAGAAGCTTCAACCACTGCAAGCTTAAATAAATAAAAAATAAAATAAGTAAAATAAGTAAAATAAATAAGTACTTTGTTACATAATTTAAATAAGCTAACGACTATGTCACGCGTCACATGTGTGTGACATATATGACACGACAAATATGTCTCGTGACGCTAACTACAGAACATGTCACACAGGTGACAAACACTGGTCCCCTTAACCTGATATCACGGGAAGGCGTATAGATAGCACGCCATTTTTAATGACATTATACGTGTCATGTCTATGACTCAACCACTAACTAGCCACTACTATTTAGGTTCACCAAAATTTAGGAGAGGGGTTAGCTCATAGACATATGACGCACACTTTAGTTTTTGGAATGTAACTTTTTTTTTCTTTGGGTATATAGATAACACATTTTTTCAACTGGAAAATGCAAGAATCATTTCAGGCCCAACAGCTGCAGGTTGCCTACCCCTGTCCTAGGTGAAAGTCCTGTGTTTGTTTGACCCATTCAGCCCTCTTTATACTACATCATTGCCGCAGACAGGTTTACACTTGAGTTAGCTAAAAGCCCCGTACCTACACAGATGCTAAATGGTGCCTTGTGCATTGGAATAAGACGCCAATGGTCACTGCTGCATTTGACGCCCTGGGAATGAGACCAGGCTGGTATTTTACTATATTCACAATCATCATCTGTTTATACTCCAGCCTATATGTTGACAAATGCATAAACACATGCTTATATGTGCCTACAACTGTCACTGCCTTGAAATGATAAATGCGGGCGTCTGTTACAATGAACATTTGATCCGTGCAGGTCACACTGATGGCCAGCACACAAACCACATTTCTATGTAGCTGTGAATACAGTTGGTCTTCTCTTTCTTTCTGTGTGTGTGTGTTCTCTGTTTCTCTCTTTATCTCTGTCCAAAACCCCTTTTTCTGTCTCTCTCTCTCTCTCTCTCCCCGCCTCGCTCTGTCTCTCTTGCTCGCACTCTCGCCCTGTAAAAACATTCTTGTGGGGTGCACTTACCTTGGTGCCCGGACGCAGCCAAATATTTAGGCTGTCACAGGGAATCAGCCTCAAACCAAATGGCTGGAGGTCTGTGTTCATGTTCGTGTGTGTGTGTGTGTGTGTGTGTGTGTGTGTGTGTGTGTGTGTAGTGGGGATTGTGGTGATTGAAATGTCAACTTCTCAAACCCCCCACTCTATCCCGCTTCACTACACCCTGAACAAGCTGAACATGAGTCCCAACCAACACACCCTCAGACACACACATGCCAACACTATATGTACACACATCTATCATGATAAAACACTGGATGACGAATGAAAATTGAAAGAAAAATGGGTCAATCAAAGTCAGTGATTAGCCAATCAATGAGCTGACAGAAAACTATTTGCTAACAATTCTGATAATGGATCATATTTTGCATCATAAAAAATTGCACGTCTTACAAAAAATACAAGCCATTTCAAAATGTCACTTTGGGCTCTTTGTACTGTTTTCTGACATTTTATAGATTGTACAATTATTTAAATAAAAGTTACCAACAATATCAATGTCTGTGACACTGCAGCTATCGACAGAATCACCTGATGATCAATTTAAAAAAAGCAGAAACATGAGAAACTTAACTTTTCTAAGCTTAACAACACACAAAATTGAATTATTTCATTATTATATAAGTATGCAAACAATTGTAAACACACACACACACACACCACACACACTATGATGGCACCTGTCATCACACAATCAGTGACCAAACAGGAGAAAAGACGTCGACTGTTCAGAGACTTTCTGCCTCTTTCTGTCACTCCTCCTTTCTCTCTCATTCTCTCTATCTCTCTTATACACATACACAAAGACACGCACATACAAAACTCCGCACAGCAGCCGGCTAGCCACCGAGCCCATCAGTCCACTAAGAAACAACATGAGGGTCTTGAAAACACAGCGAGCCACAAGGAAAACAGCCATCAATCTCTGCGACTTGTCTGTCGACTGGAGGAGCGCTGTTAATCTTCAGGACAGCATGAGTCAAGAACAACACTGTTTCATGCCGAGATTCTAACCGAGGCAGCTGCGAGCACTTAGTCATGATACACACTGACCATCCGAGCATTCATATCGTGTGTGTGTGTTATCACGCAAACAGGGAGAGAGGGGTAAATAAGATTCAGATTAGCCGCATTCATGCAGCAAAATGTCTGTTGCAGCCACTGAAAGATTAATTATCACCTGCCAAATGGTCTCCAGTGTCACTACATTAGTTATAATCACTGCACGAGTATTTAGACAACATGCTGTCATACAGTAGTTCATGTGATCTTATGACTGTCAGTGACAGCTTACTTAAAATAGAAGTCCATGGTTTCAGTTGGCAGTCTGAAAAGCATCCAAGGCATTTTGATTGTAAGTAAAAGTCCTTTATCAATACAAGGATGACCAACGTATTTCAACTTAAACAGTCTTGATCAGGGTCTAGTTTTTATCATCACCAACACCTAGTCCAT
This sequence comes from Epinephelus cyanopodus, assembly GCA_026686955.1. NCBI lineage: Eukaryota > Metazoa > Chordata > Actinopteri > Perciformes > Serranidae > Epinephelus > Epinephelus cyanopodus. Next base: position 23,184,195 of record CM048932.1, on the reverse strand, counting down.
TGACACATTGCAGCATTTCTTATTTTCAAAGCAGAAATAAATACACATACACATAAACACATCGCTTCTGCCGAGGTCAGACAGTTTGACCTCTTCAAGACTCCAAAGGTCACTAATGGACTTCCCGTGGACCACTGCATGACTAGGGTCACATAAATTACATTGCTCAAACCTGAATCTCACTGGAGGAAAATACTTTTATTGTTTCACGAGTGTGAATTTGAAAGGCAGAAACATAGTTTAATATTGTGAATCTTTCTGTTGTGATCATGTAAGAATTAGCAGCTAGCACAGTGTGTAACTTTAAAGATACAGTATTCAAAATCTTCAACCCAGCGCATGGATGTGCATTTTTGGTGTTCAGGGTGATGAAGGTCAAACTTTAATAAATAGACACAAAAACATAATTGCTTTCTCAACCTTTTCAGCACGTTTCTTTTGTTGTTGTTGTTTAACCTAGTTTTAACCAGGTAAGTCCTGTTGAGATCAACAATCTTTTTTTTCAAGGAAGACCTGGCCAAGACAGAACCATACGAAAACAATCAGGAGGACACATGGACTACAAGTCACCTCATCCTCAAACTTCTTCTGTGTAGTTGAGGGATCTAGTATTTTTTCTAAAATTGGAGAATATCAAGTTTTTGCAACAGGAACATCCTGAGAAATTAAAATCTACTTGGGCTTCCTTTTTAGTCCAACGCTTGTTTATCTCTTTCTTTTCTTTCTTCTGTAATACCCTTCTGCATTTAATTGATTTATTGTGTGTATACTCTGTTTGAAGATATGAACTAGATGGAGGGATTATTATTTGAGGGTAAATAACACCAGAATTCCTAAAGTAACTGGAAGATATAAAGAGCTGAATAGAAACCAGAGGATGAGTGCCATATTTTATTTGAATGTCAGAATGTAAACTTAATGACTTACAGAGAAAGGTATTTGCTGAAGTATTAGTTAAACTGTCCATCTATGTTCGAATTAACTTTGTTATTACAATCAGATAAGCCAAATGTTATTTGTGAACTAGGTGTTTTTTAAAGAATGTCCTTCCTTTGTTAAAGTAAGCCCTGTCATGTGCCATTGTTTTGTCATTGTATATGATGTTTGTACTCCATACCATATGATATGGTCATGAGTCCATGAAATTAAATTAAAGAAAATAGAAAATTAAGTGTATAGTGTATGATTGTATCCTTTGTTTTTGAGAATAAACATGCTAAAAAAAAAAGTGAAAGCATAGTTTTTCAAAATTTTTATTTAGTTTTTTCTATGTTTTTAATAGAGTAATAGAGCCACTGTTTCAAGAATTCAGATTTCAAGAATAAAGTAACCTCAGTTAATTAAACCATTCAAAACCCCAGTGGATTAGCTGAAAATGTATTGTCAACAACCATGTCTTTCTTAGCTCATAATAGGTTGTTGTTTTGGAGATTAATGCACTCACAGGACGCGTCTTTGAAATGATACAGCTCCTCTCCGAAACACTGCCTTCGGGCTTAAAGACACCAAACATCCTGCAGCAAAGGATGATGTTTGTTAAGACAACATGTTCTAAGCACTGGACAACAAAAACAGCAGGCAGCAGTGCCAGAAATAAATCTCCAACTTTCGACTCTGCAGAAGTCAGATAGAAAGAGACAGTGGGAATCAAAAACCCACACGGCGCTATTTACGAGGATCTGCAATTCCCTTAAACCACTGGCCCGGACTCAGATCCAAAGTACCGCTGGCAGAACGAAGCGAACAGGCCACGCAAACACAGCCGTGCACGTTCACATTAATATGCATGTAAACACTTTCCGTCAGCTAGCATCAATTCACTTGTTCTAAACAAACAACAACTCTCGACCTTTAACACCGTCACCAGTGCAAATCCCAAGTCTAACACACATAAATAAATGTCATGGAAAATAGGCGCTAGCATCCAAACCATCGGAGAAATGCATCTGTTTACTGTGATGATCAATAAAAGAGACAAAGGGATTGAGAGAGATAAACAGAAGGTAAAAACAATATTTAGAGAGTGGAGGGAGAGACAGAGAAGAAAGACAAAGTGATAAAGAGGCATAGGTGGAGAGATGGAAAGACAGAGAGAGCACGTGAGACAGAGGGAAGAGAAGGATGGTTGTTGTTGTGCAGACGTCTGCCACGACCCACAGCCTCACAACCACAGACTTATAAACAGCCAACAAAATATGAAAAGCATCCAAACATCCTAAATGTGTTGGGAGTTCAGCTTTCAGAAAAGTGTCCCTTTTCCATTCACGGAAGATGGTACACACATAAGCACGCTCCTGTCATGTGAGGTTACGACCAAAATAACAACTGTCAGAGCTGCAGAAATGATACCAGATACACTAAAAAAAAAAGATTTCCACTAATTTTAGATCAGGGGAAGAAGTCCTGTGGGAAGAGGACAACGAGTGAAAGACACACACAGATGTACGGGGACAGAGCGCGGTTTGTATCTGATTTTAGATCACAGTTCAGTTGTGAGGATTCAGCTGCAAAGTATTCTTATGAACGAAACCCGCTTTCATGTCTGTAGTGTCTCTAACGTGACACATGCCTGATACATCTTTAATAGGCTGTGAAATGGTGATAAATGTAAGAGCTAATGCCAGCATGCTAACATGCACACAACGGCAATTCCTAAATGTTAATGTTAAGAAGAGGGACTCTCTTAAAACTTGGTATATCACCTAAGGGCAGTGCCTTATATCCTGCGCTACAAACGTGGCTTATTCTCATCTCGTCACTTTTTAGCCCAGTACAGTTCGGTGCACTTTTTTTCCATTCCCACTGTGAAAAGTTGTGGATGGTACCAATGGAACTGTTCCGTACTGTCCCCATTTTTGGTCCCCCCTCTGTTGGGGTACCTAGCACACAGATCTGGTACTAAAAGGCGGAGCTGTGAACACTGCAGTCTGTTCATTGGTCAATAGCGGATGGTCACTCTGCTCATGGCTGAGTCGGCACTGTTTTTTTAACCACTGTTCATACCGTGGCAAGTTTTCCATTAGTAAACTATAACTATAAAAATAAAGGATGTTTTGTGCCTCTTGCAGCAGCTGGAGTCGGACAAATGTTGCTCATTGAGCTCCATTGACCACACCTTAAATTTCAGTATGACAACTTTGACCGTTACTTTGGTTTTTCATGTCTCTCTTAAATGACACAGACTTTAAGTACTGAGTGGATCTTCAAGGGTTTAAAAATATATATTAGTCTCGACTGGATTACGCAAACTGCATATTCTAATCCTCACTTGGAGAAAAAAAGCATTGCAGGGTGTCGTTCCCGTGGGTAAGAAGGACTAGTTTTTGGTGTTCATCAATGTCCAAAGATACACTTGAGATTTTTGCTGCTCGTACTGCTGGCACAGCACGGCTGCAGCTGCAATTACACTTCCCTGCAGATTTTTAAATGATTCTGATAAATTCTCAAAGTGGGCATTATAACCATGTACTGGAAAATATGTACAATTGAAAAGAGCTAAAATATATAGACATTTTGATGGACTAAATTATGTCCAACAGCAACAATCTACTCAGATGTGGGGTCTGTATTCTTATTGGCTATCAGTGTTGTATATTTCAACCATTAGATGTCTGGTACAAACACTCTACAAAGTAGAATATCAATTTCCATGTATACAGGTGTGAGACCAAATATACACATTATAGGAAAACATAGTGTATTCTCTATGCCTTCATACTTGTAGCTTGTTTTATCTGGTCTAGTTTGTCAAATTTTCCAAATTTTAGAAATAAAACTTGCTCATACTTTGATACTCAGTCCTACTTATCATTTTCACCAAACTACAAAGATCAGGATTTTTGTTATGCATTCTTGAAAAGCGGGTTATCAAATGAAGTATGAATTGCACTCAGAGCATGAGCTAAGATGATAAACGGTGTTTGGTGTAACGTGCATTGCTGCGTCCTGCAAAACCATGCACCAAGTTTTTAGGCACTCCCGTTAACAAGATATAATGTTTACCATGTTTATCATCTCAGTTTAGTGTGTTAGCGTACTAATAATTTCTAATTTGCCCCAAAAAGTACTGGGAAAGTCTCAAGGTAAGGGACCACCAAAGTTACTACATATAATGTATCTCAAGGAGAAGACGAATGTCTGAAACATATTTCAATACACTGAATTGTTATCAAGACATTTCTCTCTGAACCACAAGTGTTCTCATGGGATACTCCACAAGAAAAGTCAGAGAATCACCAATCCTCTGGGAGCCATGAATGTTTGTACTAGATTTCATGAAAATCCATCCCATAGCCGCTTGGACATTTCACTAAACCAAAAAGTTCAAGGTGGTGTTAGTGCAGAATTTAGGGGATTCAAATCTGTGTGATTCATCCTCTGGGGATCATGAAGGTCTGTACCGCATTTCATGGCAATCCACCGAAAAGCTGTTCAGTTATTTCCATCCACTGGCCCATTCCTGGACCAAAGCAGTGGACCAACCAACCGACAGACTTACACTGCCATCCACAGAGCCATGCCAAAGTTATCATATCTAGAATAGAGTCCAAAGCTATGAAAGTAACACCAAGGTTGTAAAAACCTTTGTAAAGGGACCGAAACATAGAGAAGACAAACACACACACGCACAGGGTGAAACAGAGTGGTGAAATGAATGAGCTGGGAGGCCAAACAGTGGCGTTGCTGTAAAGCTCTCACAGGTTTTATGATCTCAGCTACCGCAGCTCAGAAAAACCCCAAAACACAAACAGTCTTTGGTTAGAAACAACCCTGAAAAACCTTTATCCACAGCGTGGAGCGGACTCTGGGTGGTGGGAGGAATCCGATACACGTGTTTATGTATGTGTTGGTCTGACGTGTGTGGACGATGCACGAATGCTTAAAAGCATATGTGCGTGTAATAGCTACATACATTTCTCCGTGCTCTTAATTGTGTATCACTGTGTACAGTATGTGTGTGTGAACGTCCGTGTGGTACATCATAGTTAACTGTATGTGGCGGAAGGAAAAAAGAATAAAGAAAGAGAAATACAAGTGTCTCCATTAGAAGTCAGAAACATTATCTGCTTCTTGCCTCATAGGAAACTTCATAGGTAAAAACACAAGCACATGCCACAGGTTTATACATCTCTCCCTTTCTCTCCTTTACGGGCACAAAAGAAGTCAGAGCAGCGGACCATCACATTTCCAGTTGTGTTCAGACCAATATCTGTCACTCATCCAAGAAGCAACAACTATTAATCAAAATGAAAAACGTTCCGTGAAAAAGATCTTATCTATATGCTACAACAGGCTGTTAGAGCTGGCGACACTGTTTTCACCACTTTTGTACATGCCCGAGAGAAACAGTGTGTCGACCATGTGATACTAAAAGCTCCAATAAAATCAACCGCTGTTTTGTAAGGTGAAATATACTGGTACAAGGAGCATGTGGAACAATGACGAGCATCAAGCAGGACAACTTTAAAACCAATGATACATCCAGGACACCTGAGACTTTAAGGAAAGACTAGCAGAGCACAGTGCTCTCCGATCCTTCAGGTACTATAGCTGTTCCTGACACTGGACAACTGTCTCTGTTCCCTCCTGGCCGATCACCTTTGTGTATCACGCAGTTCATGGAAGCTATGATTGGTTCGGGTTCAGCGTGCAGTCTGATGTCTCTCTGCCAAGTAAAGGCAAGAATTTGCAAGAATCACAATGGTGCTCTTATCTGACCTGATGTCACACCACGAGCTTTCTAGTAGTCACTAAGCAAATGTGTTAGCTTGTTATCTTTCGTGGAGTAGCTTTTACGCCGACAGAAGAGGTTAATAAAAAAGGAACGGTTGAACAAAGCTAATAAGCTACGATAGCTTCCTATATTTAGGACTCTCCAGCTCTGCGTTTCCTAGATTATATGTTGGCATTTGTTTCTGCAAACCATGGATATGTAGCATTTATCATGTAGCAAATATGTTGAAACTTTGCGCTGTGGTTAACGTGGGGTTATGTTTAGGCACAAAAAACACAAAGTTATGGTTAGAAAGGGATCATAATTTGGCTTAAACTACCTGCTTTTGGTGGCATAACCATCGCTGGATATCCACCGATGTCTCGCTAAAAAAAACCTACTTTGGTGGCACAATGGCTACAGGAAATGCCACCAGTGTCTTGCTAAAATTCAATCAGTTTTGTATATTGGTACAAACAGTGGTCTGCAGCTTGGCATCCATCTCACCAAGTCAGGTCATTACTCTTAAATAGAACGACCTCACTTTAGAAACATTGATATGATACATATGAAACCCACAAAATGTATTGTATTTGTGGTTTGAAGAAACATACGATGGAAATACTTTCTTTTGGTGACAGGCTGAATAATTTCTATTTACCACTGCAGTACATTGCTTTTTACATTTTAACCATTTGTAGAATTACTATCCAGTGAAATATCAGCAACCTGTAATTACTAAAACAGTAAACAACAAGTTGACAAGTTACGTACAAGCCATTGCATTAATGTCAGAGAGCAACTTTGCAGTGTTGGTTGAAAAATTTTCCCATGTGAAAAAACTCCTTCATTTAACTCCCAGTGCGTGTGAATGTATGTGACATCGTCAAGATATTTGCTCGTCTGAGTCTAGGTCTGGTCAGAGCATCTGTGGAGAACAGCGAGGTCTCACAGAAACCTCATGTGTGGTGCTCACCTGTGAAATTCCACTAAAGCCACCAAAAATGTGGACTGGAGCCAGAGAGACACAAGTGGATTTATGGGCAGGTTGGCTGAGAAACTCTGTGGGCCTTCTGACTGTAGTTCAACTCTTTATAGGCCTAAATATGTTTTATCAGCATCTGTATATTTATGTGAATCATCCTCAGTCTTTATATTACTACAACTTTTAATTATATGACTTATCTTTAGCTGTAGTTAGTAAAATCTTGGGTAAAATCTAGATACATTTCTATAACTAACCAGCTTTTAACATTTGTGTGCAATCATAAGGTTACGTCAAAGTAAATATTAGAAAACTAAATCCTTTCTCCTTTCTGCAGTCACAAATAACAAATTAATTTAATCCCAAATCAAAAAGTGGCCACAGCACAAAACCTCTCCACAAGTTCCAGGTGACACTCCGCGAGTAAGCAGAGACTATTAATCCTCTGTGTTGGAGCCTGTGGACAGCTTTGGCCGCATATTGCTCGGCCGAAGTCCAGCCAGGTTTGGCTCATTTCTACAGGTTTGATTTAATGCAGACCAGCCACAAACCTGGCCAGTGCAGCGAAAGCATAAGCATACCAGTAGCGATTTATAAGACTTCATGTCAAACTCTGAGAGGTTAATGCTCATTTGAAAACTACACCCCTATAAAAAAAAAGCATAATTAGTTGTCATTTCTTTGCATTTTAATTGAAATTAATTTAGTTGTGTTCATTACTGTAAAACTGTATGACTCAGATATTCAAATTCAAAAACATTCTCAAAACAGTGCAGTTTTTCTTTTTCAAAACAGCTGTTAGCTTCAGGTGTGAGATTTCCTGTTTATGTAACTAAAAGCTGAAAATATGCAAGTATGTTTAACCACAGCATTCCTGTTTAGAGGTCACTGTACCTCAGGTGAGATGATCAGTCGTCTGATCAATTTAACTTCAGACTGTGTACAGAGGCACTAAGCTATTTACTACTGATGTGAATACGCGTTTAAAAAAAAGTCATTATTCCCATCTTATCTGAAAACTATCATGTCCACAACCAGCTCTTTCTGTGAGCATGAAGACACCAACTTTCTTTTCACACACAAGCAACACCTTGTTTTAATGCAATGTAACAAATCCCATAAACACCACAGCCAAATTTATGGTTACAGGACAAAAGTGTGAAGTCTAATGTGGAATTTATACTTATGCACTGAATCGACGCTGTACCTTATATTATACCCTACACCGTAGCCTGATGTGTGTTTCCCCACATCACGGCAACGCAGACCTCCTGTCTATTGTACTTTAATTTCACAGATAAAAAGTAATAAATTGTGAAGTCATTAAACCCACAACAAAAATAGCATTTTAAGTCCTGTGTGTGATTTATCCTGGCTTCATATGAGCAGAGGAAATCTCCACTAGCCACTAGGCTTATTTATACAATGTAAAATGCCATAGGCTTGTGCCAATAACATTATCTCAGGGCGGCAGTAGCTCAGTCCATAGGGACCTGGGTTGGGAACCGGAGGGTGGCCGGCTCAAGTCCCTGTTCGGACCAAATACAGTGCGTGGACTGGTAGCTGGAGAGGTGCCAGTTCACCTCCTGGGCACTGCTGAGGTGCCCTTGAGCAAGGCACCAAAAACCTCACAACCGCTCGGGGCCCGGACCAAGGCAGCCCCCTCACTCTGACATCTCTCCACTTTGTGCATGTACAGGTCCTGTTTGTGCATGTGTGTGTATTTCGGACCTGTGTGTTAATGACAACAGAGTGAAAAACTGAATTTCCCTTCAGGGGGATTAATATAAGTATATAAAAAAAATACATTTAAAAAAGCATGTTTAGTTATTTGGAGAACGTGTTTAGTAGACAGTTGTTTTGTCCATGAACCACAGAGTTGTAATGGAGCCAAATTTTGTAACGTTACCTTTGTTAAATATTTTTGTCGTCCTGATTTCATTAGAGTGGAGGAAAAGTCTGCTAGCCACTAGGCTAATTTATATTATGTAAAATGCCATAGGCTTGTGCTAATAACATTAGCATGTTGTATTTGTGGGGGAAATGTGTCCAGATAAAGACAAGTGCTTTGTCTGTGAATCCTGAGAATTACAGTAAGAAGATTTGTGTATTTGTGTTTGACATTGTCACTGTTAAGCCATGTTTAATGTGTGTTTTGAATCAACTAACCTAAACAACACTTCACAGAAACCTCTGCTGACGACTAGTGTTTTGGAGGTGTAACTGCAGAGTGACACAGACACACGACGGCATAGGCCACGTGTGTAGGCTACGGCATAGGGTCTGCCACACAAGTAAAAATCCCGTTTAGTTGTGGGTGCACTTAAAATTTAATACACACAATGTGGAAGTATAGAAACTTAGTGGTAATGCTACTATGTGTTGATCAGACAAATTACTGCAACTGATACAGTATACCAACCAATAAAATATCAGGTCATGTCTCCTCAAGTGTGAACACATCCCACATCCCATTGTTCCGACCATATTAAACCCATTGTTCCGAAGTCCTGTTGTTCCGAAATCATCATGATGCCCTGTGGTTAAGGTCTGGTTACGTTTAGGCACAAAAACCACTTGGTTAGGGTCAGGAAAAGATCATGGTGTGGGTTAAAATGAAAAACAAAGTGACAAACACATAAGCCGTGAGCCTGCTTCGCCTCAAGCCTTTCCCAGCTGACCTAGAGCCGGTCGCAGCGCACCATCAAGGCAGAAATACGCCCACTGGGAGCCATTCAGCACCGCGGAAAGCTCCCCACACAACCCCGGACCCCAGAGTTAATAACAGGAGGTTATGGTGTTTCATTCTCTCCTCTCTATGACACTTGTATCTCAACCAGTAGCCTACTTTTGTTGCGTTGCTGATCCTCTACGGTACACAAATACAGTATAGCCTAGTATAATCACATATCGGTACAACGGGACGTCGGGCTAATGAGAGGTCGGAACGAGAGGTCGGAATAATGCTACGGCACCAATGCTGCATGTGTGAAAGCTAACTGCTGACAGCTATTAGTCAAGTAAATGCGAATGTTATTTAATAAGTTTAATTAACAAGTGACAATGACAAGCCAGAGAAAGTGATGAATTGATGCTCCAGCCTGCAGAAACTGTGAAGACTTCAGTAACATTTATGGGGGGAAAAGGTATTATCATCAGCCATTGTTGTAAACTGTGCCCTCTGGGTTAAGACATGTTGAAACAATGGAAACCTCACACAAGGTGTTTCATTAGTGTTTTGAATGAAGGATTAACTGAAACCTGCAGTGTTGTGATGTAACATGAGACATCCGCTAACCTCAAACTGTGGGTTTGCTCTTTTTTTCTGAATTTTGATACAGCAGTAAGTTGTTTTCTTTTTCATTTTCAATACACTTAAATAAATATAACTACTTTTTTCCTCATGTAAGGAATTCCTTAGTTTTTATCACTCACATGCTAATTCACGGCTGATTGGTCATAGCCTGGGGTCCTGGCCACATTCAGGCCTGAAAAAAATCTTACCTTGCACAACAATAGAAGGAATGATGGGCACCAAACAAATTGAAATTAGCATCGTAATGACTGTAATTGCTCTTACCTCTAACTTACATTAGCTTTAAATATGTGAAAGGGCGCTGTTAGTGAGTGTTAGGTACATTTGTAGATGCTGAGCTTTTCTTACTTAAATTAGGCACACTGCGAGACGGCAGAATCACAAATGTGTTTCAGTGTTTTTCCGTGGGCACTTTGCCCTCTGCAGGGTTTTCACAATCAGATGTTGGAACGGCGAGTGGAAAACTGAGTGCTCAAACAAAGCAGTGGCAGAAATATCTGTTATTTCATCTGTAATTACACTCAGAGTTATCTTTACTTGTTTCATTCAAGTTATTATACATTAATCTTTGGAGCAGATCCTGTCATTGATCAATTGATTGTAATGAACTGTGTTTAGCTTGAGTTACCTTGGACCCATTTAGCCAACTAAACATGGCCAGTAAGGTACGTTATTTACTGCCAGGCGGCTAGAGGCTATAACATACAGTTTTTATGTTGGTTCAAAACTGCAGATAACTCTTAGTAGGAAGCATCGAGTAACAGGCACTAGATTATTTTTGAGGTATCGGACATATGGGTGCAGAGCAATGATAGTGCCACGAGGCACACGGTTTCATGACCCAATGTTGACTCAGAGAGACAAGCTATTAAATCTCTATCTAAGCTGCAGAAGCAGGCATTACAAAACCAGGAAAAGCCCACAGCAGTTACCAGAAGTCAGACTGGAGTGTGTTACTGTATATACTTTCAAGGATCTAAGCTCTTTTTCTTGGCACAATCTAGCTCCTTTACGATCCGCTTTCAATCAAAAATACTTGCAAAATAAAATGTTGCAAACGTGTGGATTTGCACAGGAATGGAAAAACAAAATTGGAATTATTCTACCTTGATTTGACAGCAGCAAAGAAAGTGTTTAACAGAACAAACATAACCTCTCCTAAATATAAAAGTAAGGCAAACCATCTTATAATCAATACAAACTCCCTGTCATTAATCTCTATCAGTCATTTCATACAGCAAACAAATCACACCGGTGACCTCAGGGGCTTCATTCAGTCGCTTCTCTTCATGATGACTTGTTGACAAACCTGACACTTCAATTTCTAACTATAAAGCTTTTGAAAAAAAAAAGGCGGTTTTGAAAATGAGATGAGCACGGCATCTTTGTCTCCGGTGTCGTCTTTCCAGACAGATGGACAGATAATGTCTGAGGAAATGTCAGACATCTAATATGGGACTGTTTGGTCAACAGTGGGGAGGAAATCAAGCACCTTAGTGCCACATGAAACCAGGGATGCGGAGGAAGCTGTGAGGACATGTTGGAAACTCAACCGTATAACTGTGCGCACACACGTACAGACGCCCACTCACACACTAACATGAACTCTTGCAAACACGCACAGAAATGCACAAACACAGACACAAACAATAATAAACGGATACGAGCAATTATATGAACAAATACACACTGCAGCTAAACATGGAAAGTTCACTCCCTTTGATCAAAGTAAGAGTGAAGTATAATTTGCAAACTATTTGAGGACGAAGAAAACAAACAACTCATAAAACAAATCACTTCCTATTTTATAAAGGGAGTATAAATTTGCAGCTTTACAGCAAAAAGTGAGCTGGTCACCAGGTGTATTTATCTCACAGGAATACTGTTAAAGTGTATAGTAACATATTTTCACTTTAATATATCTTACTGTTCAAACATCTGCTTTTTTTGCTTTCCACAAATTACATTGCATGTTTCCTTTTAATATATCACATGATTTATTTGGAATAACTGTTTCATTGGTTATTTAAAATGTCAACATCATTTATCATTTGTCTAAATAACAAATGAATATTCTTTAAGCCAAGACAGTCATCTGGCCACACATTAAAGTCCCACTTGAAACACCTTAATGAGTTTAATACATTCAACACAGGTTGAGATTTATGGCTGCCGTTGTCATTTTCTTGGCTGTGTCGAACCATATGAGGACACGTATACAATTCATCACTGCAGGCCATTCTGCTCTGGTGATCACTGAATCAATTGGTTCTCTCCAGTGGGACAAATGAGATGTAATCAGATTTGCTGCCGGGGCATTGCTCTGCAATACTGTCGTCGTGCCAGCATGTGTTCTCTGTCTCCCTTACACACACAAAAAACACACATTTGCTTTCTTGCCAAGAGTTAGATAAGATTGATACCACTGTTACTGTATGTGGAGACAGTTGGTTGAGCTAAGCAAAAAGCCTGGAAACTGGGTCTAGAGCGCAAAAACAATATGTGGTTTTACAGTGGGTTATGGGCGACTCCTTAGCCAGGTGCAGTGATTATGGGAAATTACCCAGTAAAGAACCAGTATCACACATACACCCCAGTAAAGCCACATATTGTCATTTTTACACTATACAAACGGTGTAGCTCATCCCACCTGTTTACAGTCTTTGCGCTAAGTTAAGCAGCTGCTAGCAGTGGCAATACATTTACGGATATGAAAGGCATTCCCAAAATGTTGATCCATTCCTTTAAGAATTGCCCTAACTGGCCTAAGACAGAAGAAAAATGTTGAAGATGAATACACATGAATACACCCTCATCATTAGGGGTGCAGCAAAAAAGGATTCACCCTCAACATCACCAGTACTGCCCTCTCCTAGCTAAGCTCATACCTCACCAACCGACATCTGTTTATCAGTATTAACAACTGCACTTCCTCCTTTGCTCCTCTGTTCCAAGGTGTCCCCCAGGGTCTCGTGCTTGGTCCTCTCCTATTCATTCTTTACATTCTCTCCCTTGGCAACATCATATGCAGCCATTGCCTCAACTTCTATTGCTATGCCGATGACATCCAGCTCTACATCCCATTGATAATTCCACTCCGCATTCCTCCCCACATATCCGCAACCTCGGGAGTTATTTTCGACAACAACCTCTCCTTCAAAAAACACGACAATCACATCACCAGTACTGCCTTCCTCCATCTAAAAAACATAGCTTGTCTCCACCCATCACTCTCCCCCTCTGCGGCTGAAACTCTCATCCATGCCTTCATCCCATCCAGAACTGACTACTGTAATAGCATTCTTTATGGTACACCTTCCAAACTCCTAAATAAACTCAAATACATCCAGAACTCGCAATCACATCACCCGATCACATCGCATCACCACTGTCCTTCAGAACCTTCACTGGCTTCCTGTACCACAACACATCCAATTCAAAGTCCTTCTCCTCACTTACAAAGCCCTCCATAATCAGGCCCCCTCCTACCTCTCTGACCTGCTCCACCGCCAGACTCCTTCCCACAGTCTCCGCTCCTCTGCTGCCAACCTCCTGACTCCACCACTCAGGACCGAGCACCAGACCTTGAGCAACAGAGCTTTCTCTCCCCCCTCTGTTATTTTGTAGTTCATCTTCAAAAAAGGTGTTGGGGTACATTTTGAATTTAATAACTTAATAATTAACTTTGCATAAAGAAAATTAAGTATTGTGTAGATACATTTCTATGGAGTAGGAGCCTGAACATACATTGTCCTCTGCTATGTTTTTAATTGTGATCGGGTTTTTAATCGAGAATTAGTTCTGAATCTAATCATGGCACCTTGAATCAAACCAAATGCAATTGCGGGGCACCCAAGGTTTCCCACCCGTACTCATCATCATCATCATTCTTATTTTGCGGTCTAATCTCATTACCAGGGGGATTGAGACAGATTTTCCTCTGTGGGCAAACTCTGGAAATCAGAGGCAGCTTGCCCAAAGCCCTACCCATGCCGGGGCTTAAAAATAAGGACAGCCATTGTGCTGTCCGGGATGTAAAGCTTCACTTTTCATAGCATCTACATCACCAACACACTCAGCAGTTGTTACGATCGCGACAGCATGGGGTGTGGGAGTTCTGGGACGATCACACTTTGTGACAACGTCTGTCCTGTCCAATGAGTCCAGTTGCAGGGTGAGCCGTCCGTTCACATGTGACCTCTCAGATCACATTTATGGTACCTGACATTTTCCCACAAATCTGTTGATTCAAGAACAAACTGTACTTTGATGTATTCGGTGTTTGAGTTTAAATGCACTCGGCAAGAGAGCTCTCACTTTTTGCGGTAATTGAGAACAGACGTCATTCCCTGTGTGTAAAGGATATTTCTTTACCAAGGGGTCAAGATGATCCGTTAAAAAAAAAAAGAGAAAAAAAAAGTATTGTTCGTAATTATTATTGTTTTGCAAAGATATGTAGCACAAAGACATTTAAGCCACATTTAGGGAGGAGAATTTTTCTGTAATTGGGTATGGAGATGTCTGAATTACAGACAGGCAGGAAGGTATGATAATTGGGTTAAAATTAAGTTATGGAAGTGGGTTTTGTTTGGATTATATCAGATCTTGCCTTGTGAAGCCCAGCAGACCCAGAGCCCTGCAGCCCGTCAGCTGAAGTGACAAGAAAACACCGCAGCTGAAGTTACAAGGTTGTCAAACAGAGGTAATGTCATGATGCCTTTAATGGAGACGGAGTCACGCCTTCTTTCCTTAATGGCTCCTCTACTGATCTCAGTCTGCATCTCAGTTCTCCCTGCTCCAGTCCCTCCTCGTCATGAATGAACCAAATGGGCTTCAAACATTCCTTCCCTGTTCTCATAGACGTACACTGAGACCTGCATTCATCACCTCTCCATGCACCATTACTCCCAGTGATGGGAGGAAAGAAACAACACTTTCATTAGCAGGTCTGCTCCACTGAGGTGTGGAATGTCCCGCGGGTTTCCAACAACAGTGACAGAGAAAGCCGGCCTTCATACAGCCATTGTTGTCCTCAACAAGCTCACTTAGTGTAATGGGCAAGGCTGAGCCTTCTCTTCAAAAGACGAGGGGCACCGCGCAAGAATAAGAGCAGTCATGCTTATCCAGATTAGGGATCTGAGTATTGAAAGTATAATTCATTGTGGTTTGAAAATAATGAGCTCAATGGGCTTAATTTATTGTGGCAGGCAGAAATGGACACATCACTTGTAAGAAGAGATTTAAAAAAGCACCCTATTTTTTTTTTTAAATGCGTTAAGCTATCTTATAGTCTGACAGATGTTACACATTTTAACACAGCTGCACAAGGCTAGAACTTAAAGGGATAGTTTGGATCATTTGAAGTGGGGTTGTGTGAGGTACTTATCCATAATCAGTGTATTACCTACAGTAGATGGTGGTCTGCACACTCCCAGTTTGGAGAAGCAGGCAATAGTACCACCATGGAAGCTAAGCAATGCACTGCTGTGAATGGGGTCAACAGCAAAATGAGAATATGTTACCATATTGAGAATATTTTCTCAGCTTTACCTTGCTGTTGCTTCCCAACAAGGAAGCCACTGACGGCCTCAACTCCTCATCAATGCTCTTGATGAAGCCGCCAGACTCCATTGACAAAAACAGTCATTTTAGCTTGCTGTATATGGGAGGCGCTGGTCTACTGCTGCCTCAAATACTTAGTTTGTTCGTGTTATTGTGGGTCTTTGCTGAATCCGAACTAAGCCTTTAAAATGCTAAAGTCACAAAAAAAAAAAAAACAGATTGAGGCAGCAGTAGACCAGCAGCTCCCATGTTCAGTGAAGGTAAATTACTGTTTTTCTCAATGGAGTCTGTTTTTGAGAGAGTAACATAACACCTTATTGCTCTGTTGGAAATCACTGTCTGATGGCGAGGTAAAGTGGTGAAAATATTCTAATTATAACATTCACTTAAACTTATATTGATCTTTTTAAGATAGGGATTTTTTTAGGTGGCTAAAATATGTTTTGTTGCTAACCCCATCCACAGCCGTACATTGCTTAACTTCCATGTCCGTACTCCTGTCTGCTTCTCCAAACTGCGACATCTACCGAACTTCATACAACCCCACGTAAAAGGATCGGAACTATCCCTTCAAGTACGAATACATAACAGAAGTCAGTTGTGCTGATCTTTCTTGATTGAATTTAACGAATCTTTGTGAAGGTGAATATTTTAAGAGAAATTTTAAACGTGTTGTAAAGACATTTTCTTGCCACCTTTTATTAACATTAAAGGAAATTATTACATATCTATGAAACATATTAGGCTTTTTAAAGTTTAGAAAAAAATACGGGTTATATCTCTACGCCAAAGGTCACGTATTAAATGAGCGGGGAGATCGCTTTAACTGTTAAACTGCCACATTGACAGGAAGTGAAGCATCAGGATACCAATGTCGAACTTCATTTGATAAGCATTCAGCGATGTAAAGAAGCACCGCCATTCCTCCATATTCTGATGATTTTTACACAAATGGATTTGAAGGTGTTCGGATTACTAAAATATTCATTAATAACTGTACAAACAACTCCATCAAATACACCAAGCTCGACTTCATCACACCGAAGACGGGGGCCAATCACACGTTCATTGAACTGAACAAGCAAAGCCATACAAATAGTCATGTTTTTTAGATGTGGGTACGAAAGGTTTGAATGCAGGTATTGATTGACTGGAGAAGTCTCGTCACTACTTGTTACTGGGTCATTTCAGTAGATATCTTAAAGGTATTGAGGACCAATGCCCGGCACTAGCCAGGATCCGTGTACTTCAGCTCAACAGGTGGTTGATTCATCATCTCGCTGTTGTTTGCTTTGCAGTAGAGCAGCATGTCCCAAATGGATAAAAGAGACAAATTGTCCAAGGAATCAGTCAGGTGCTCATGTGGAGAAGAAAATTCAGACACCATGACGAAGTTAGTTTGATAATCACAGGTTGATAATTCACTGGGCATGATTTGCGTTAAGTTAGTTTAAATTTGTATTGTAGATGGTTCACCTCCTATTGAAAACTCCCAAACCTCACCTACTATTCAAACTGTAGGGATAAAATTAAGCATGATTGCAAGGCCTATTTTCACCTCAAATTTCTTCTACATGATTCTCTAAATCACAGAGACCAGCGACAACCTGACGGGCGGTGCGTTCATCCAATCAGCTGTGCATAGCCTTGAACAAAGGCACGAAAAGGGAAATTTTCACTTCTTTAATTCATGAAATATCTTATTTTCCATTTGCCTCTCAAAGTCAGCCAGACGTAAATGGCCAGTAAAAACATTACAGAGACTATTACAGACCGTAAATATGCTTCTCTAGTTGTAGCCTCATTAAACAGTACTTTGAGTCAAGAATGGCGTCTGAGGCGGCAGCATTGTTTCACTAGGAGTGTATCTCACTCATCACACTCTATCTGGACATCGTACACTCGAGTTGAGCTAAAAGGCTTTAAATGGAATTGCCCTTTTCAACTAGACTGCGAAAACAGTGAAAGAAAATGTTTACTGAAATATTAAGCGGGCCGCTTGAAGCCAGCAGGGTTAAGGCGTCCATCAAGCTGCTGTTGATTAGATTGAAACCGAGTGTGGAAATTATGGAGTGCCAAGCTGTGTGCTGTGCTGGTGCGGTGTCAGAGTAGGGGTTGTTTCTGGGACACTACAATTCATTGTTTAGCCCTCTGGAGGCTTTGTGGACCTAATTCAATGAAAGCTGTGATGATGGGAAGTTTTTCTCTCTTTATAGCTCTGTTGACAAACCCAGTGTCAGCCACCCACTTTCTTTCTCTGATATTCATAACAACGTGTCCCCATGCCTAAACGCCAGAATAAATTATATGTGAATGCCTTTCAAAAGAGACCAATAGAAACATTTCTGCCTCAGAATTGAGCTTCAGATCATTTTCATCACAAGAGTAGTAGATTAAACACAGCTACCAAAATTAGGATTTTCCTTTATCATGCATAATGACATATTTCACTCATATGATATTCGTACTGGTACAAAGTACATTATCTGTGCCCGATACTCATTTCATCCAAGTATCCAGCTCAACTCTAATATTTCCTATGTAGCATATAATTGAGTAATGGTGTCCTGACCAGAGAAGAAGTCATGCTACCTCTTTGTGTGCAACGTACCCTCATAAAACGATTCATATGATATATACTTCATTTATGACATTACATACATAATGTAAAATGTCATCATACCTTAAAATGACTCACAATTAAGTCAAACTTCATGCACTTCTGGACACCAATCTGTATCCCAATGGTAGCTACTCGGCGCCCCCTGCTCTGCCCTCATACAGTGATTACCGCTGATTATGACAATAGCGTTATCACAATAGCGTAGCGCCCACACTCCGCGTCGCCCCCACATTAGCACTGTTAGCTCTGTCAGCACTGTTGCAGTTGTTTACACTATTCCTGCCATTAGCACTGCCATGTGCAAGCAATCTGGGCTCAGAATCTGAATCATAAATATGCTCTGAATGTTGTATACAGCTCCTTTGATGAAGGTTATTATTTGTCATAATACAACAAAGGATTGAACAATGAAATGTAAGCTGTTGCCCCTCCATGCTACACACACACACATACAAGAAATACTCAGATTAGTTTATAAACACTGCAAATGCACTGGAGTAGACTCGTATGTAGACAGAGAAGCAAAATCTAAGCTACCAGGATGCAATTTGTGCATAAGTATGTGGCCACTATCACTTTCTATCACTCAGTAAAGTCAAATAGTTACTGTGGGAATATATTAACGGGTAGAATGTGACGCTTAACCGGCCATAGGTGCCTATGTCTGTGCTGCCATTAGCATAACTCAACCTTAAAAGAAAACAAAAAGGGAATTATGATGCAAACCCTGGTCTCAAATGTCAAGGTCAGACACTTTGTACCTCCAACCCCAAAAGAGGTTTTGCAGCAGTATAATAACATCACCTGCATAACATCAACAGACATTATTCTCACAACCACAAAAGCAACAGCTGATGCTGTAGTATTTCTGGTGGTGACAGGCTCATCCAGAACACTTCCAATGATTTAAAACAACACTAGAAATGATAACATCTGATCTGCCAAAAATGAGACAAGTGTAAGAGGATGTGAGAAATAATGACCTCACTGTTCATCGCGTGAAAATGCTTCCTCGGCAGAAGTGTTAATAACACAAGCTAAATGTAATCATCTCAGCCTGAGAGTTAAATCCTCACTCCTTGCAATTGTTAGTTCTTACTCTAACTCCATGTGTTTATAAAGACATAAACATTTCCCCATTCTTCATCTGCTTCTCTGGAGAATGCTAATAAAGTGCTGCTGGGTGGTTTGGGCAGAGACTTATAGACTGAAGGGCCAACAAGGCCTGCTTTAGAATAACAACACTTTAAGCTTCTGGGTGTTAGGGTAAATGGTCAAGTGTAATCCCCTTAGCTCCTGACCAGCATTAGCAGAAATTCCTCAATAATACGCAACATGATTTCATAGTGACTGCTGCCTTTGAGAGATGTTTGTAATGCTGAAAGGGTCACCGAGGGGCACAGACAGACAGGCAGACAAGGGGACTTAAGTGTGCCGGTTTAGGGAACAAGGTTCCTTTTTTTCTGGCAATTTCAGACTTGAGTCATTAGGATCCATTTTTCTTTAATAACAAAGAGCGTGGCGGAGCACGGCTGAATGTTTGTACAGCTGATTATTAACACCACACCTTTCTCCACATTACTACGCTGTGGGAAAAAGAGGAAAAGACAAAACTAAGGGCCTGTGTTGTATATATATAAAAAAAATCTGAATCTATACATCTGGGGCCAGATGCATAAAACTTTGTTTATATTCACGACTAAATCTGTGTTTACGCACATGGTCAGAAATGTGCACACGCATTCTTCAGATTTATAGAGACGCATGCACGCCTGGTTCTCTTTTACATATTTCAATCACTGTGGAGCTGGGCGCACATGGCCGAGCCGTATTTACATTCCCACATGCTGCCATCAGTGAATGCAGAAATGCCCTTAAACATCTGTTGACATAGATAGTTGCGCCTGCTCCAACACTCATTTAGACCTGTCATTGAGAAATACGGCAAAGAAAGTACAATTTCACCATCTGTGTTGTATCGGCAAGGTTCTTCAGCGGTGCCAGAGAAGCTGTCATTACGCACAGCTGTGGCTTTTTGCAGCGTCCATTAAAGCTGTAACTGGTAACTTTGATGAAAATATCTTCTTCACATATTTGACGAAACTGTTAGTGTAAGGCAGAAAATATGTGACAAAAAAAATCATGCTGTAGTGCTTCTAATGGCATTTGCAGGAACTTACTGCACCTGAGCCAAAAAACAATTAATCAGAGCCAAGGAGTCATTAACGCAGCTGTAAATCATATCAATCACTGGTTCTGAAGTGTGGTCAAACTGTAAAACTAGACAACTACTGTCAAGAATCTGTTACTGCATTGCCTATTTCTCATCTTAAATGTTTTAAGAAACATATTTTAGTGTACTGTTTAGCTGTGAAATGAGAAAATTTGCTCTGGCTGGTAGGCGTTGCTTTTATTTGGCTTAGCTGTTTTCAAAATGGCGTCTGGATCACAAACTGTCATTTTACAGCTTAACAGTACAATTGTGATTAAACTGTCAAACTAGGCAGCCCTGATCAAGTAAAGTCAAGATTCTGTTACTGCATTGGCTGTTTCACACCTAAAATGCTGTCAGAAAAATATTTTAGTGCACTGTTTAGCTGTAAAATGAGAAACATTTGTCATCTGGTCATCATGGTGAAAACAGTCAACCCAAAGCTAACCATCACCTACCAGCCAGAGCAAACTTAGTCATTTTACAGCTAACAGTACACTGATATACAGTATGTTTCTAAAAACATTCAAGGCAAGAAATAGGCAATGCAGTAACAGAATCTTGATTCATATTTGATCAGTTCTTTGACAGTTTGACCACAGTTCACAAGCAGGAATAGACATGATTGACAGCTGAGTTCGAGACTCCTCTGCCCTGATTGTGTTGTTTCCATTCAGGCGCATTAGATTCCTGCAATTGTCTATTAGAAGCATTACAAGGAGGCAGAGGAACACCATTTTTTTCACAGATTTTCTGTCTCATGTACGACTGTAAGGTGCAGTAGATTCCTGCAAATGCCATGAAAAGCATTATGACTCATTTTACAGCTAAACAGTGCACTAAAATATGTTTCTGATAACATTTTAGGCAAGAAAATAAGAAATGCAGCAAGATATTGATTCATATTTGATCAGTGCTGCCTAGTTTCACAGTTTGATTACAGTTCACGTGCCATGACTGACATAACTGAGGGCTGCGTTAGAGTCTCCTCACTACAGATTGGTTGTTTTTGTCCAGGCATGATGGATACGGACAGATGCCATTAGGAGCAATAGACAAGGCAGAGGAACATAATTGTATTTAAGAGATTATCTGTCTCATGCTACTATCTTGATTTAGTGACAGTTTCATCAAAGATGACTAAGTCATTTTTCTAAAAATTACGAACTGCAGCTTTAACAGTGAGGTAATGCTCAGATGTATATAAAAAGACTAAAATTAATCACTCATAAATGATAAAAAATGAAGTTTACGAAATTAGTCTTTGATTGGCATTACAGAACAGACTGCAAAATAATTAAGTCAGTGAAAATGGCAAAGAAACTGAAAACAATGTCACCCATCTCTCAGCTTACATTCAATCTTCTCCTCATCATATCACCTGCAGCTATCTCAGCTAAAACCATGTGTACACCTGGTCTGGATTCTGCTTGAGCTGCTCACATTCTCCCTCTGCGAGCCTACGTGTATGTGTGAGAAGTAGCGTTTTCCCTGTGCATTATTTATAGATCCAGGCCCTGGTCCTTGTCATTTGTATTACACTTATTAGCACTGGTATATTTTAGGAGATGCTAAGCTTCTTCAGCAGAGCAGATCTGACATTGAGTTTATTGAAACAAACCTAATTAGTCTGAAGAATAAACCCACCAGCTGCATCACACAGCAGCCTCATCTGACACCTGTAGCACACACTGGATATACCGTAGAGCTACACCAATCTGATGTCAGCGTGCTTTCTTTCCCCTAATGTAAAATCTATTAACCTCTCTGTATGGAAGTGATTAAATATGTGTGCGCTAACGTAAAGCTGTAGCTACACATAAATTCTGAACTACTATAAATTTTAATTGTAGCCCGGGGTCTTATGAAAACAACATAATGAAGTCAAAGCAGGAAATGGATGGACTGCAGCTGGACTACACTACGCTGGAAATCAGCGCAGGAGGACAAACATTTTAATTGATGGGTTTGCAGATGAGGAAGGAGACAACTGGAGTGAATCAAAGAAGGTCTGACAAATGCTCTCAAGCAACCTGGGACTGGACAGTGTAAATATGTGTACTGAGCGTGCCCAGAGAATGATCCAGGAGGGGGGAAGCCCAGGAAAACTGGGGATAAAGCATCCTTTCCCCCTGCCAAGAAATGAAAGGGCACGAATATCTGTATAAATGACTTCTTGGAAGAAAGCTAAAATGAATAATGGTGTTTCTTCTATCTAGTCATTGTTGGTTTTTCGGGACTGACAGAATGTTGGAAAACCTTTTTGTGAGTATTCTTCAATGGCAATTTTTCATACTCCAAACTCACCTGGGAAGTTGAGCCCGTTGAGCGGATGGCACTGCTCCTCCACCTTCTCCACAGCCCCCGTCCTCTTCCTCATCCTCTCCGCCTCCTGGGCCAGGTACAAGTCCAGCACCGGCACCCCTCGCGTCTTAATATCTGCCTCGGTTAACGAATTCACCATCAGCATCACCCAAACGGGCCGTTTCCTCTCCCAGTTCCCAGCGATGGCGTTGAAGAGGTAGTCCGCGTAGAGCCCCTTCCCTCTCTGATCCGGGGTCATCCATGAAGGCATCATGAGTTTTACATACTCGAGGTGTCTTTTAAGTCTCCGGTAGATGTCTCTGGGTAAGACATCCTGCAGGTTCTCGCCCTGCGGAAGCAGCTGGCAGCTGGTCAGGGCCGAGATGGTGTAAGGGTCGGTCAGGTCCAGCTCAAAGTAGACGATGTTGCTCTCCTGGAAGGCCTGCTTGGAGTTTTCAGGGATGAAGTCCCAGACACGTGTGTAGGGGACGTGGATTGTACCATAGAAGTATGAGGGAGGGTCCCGTTTGATCGTCCACAGGAAGGAGTTTAGGTCAGTTTGCTGCGGGGAAGACAAGATGAAATAAACAATTATTTTCAGTGCTGATTATTCTGTTGAATGTTATCTGATTAATGGCTTCATAGATGTCCGAGGAGTTGTCTTCAAATTAGTGTCGTAACGATACCGAGTTTCGAATTTCTGAAAAATAGCAATATTCCATTCCAATTCAGTACAAATAAAATTAATATTGAGGGCATACAAGTTCTTTCTTTTTTTAAAGACAAATACACCACAAATTACTTTTCTTTTCTTGGTTAACAGCAGAGCAGGAAAGTGCAGCTGGTACCGAAGTGTTGTGCTGCAGAAAATGACTTTGTGTTTGAAATATTCAGAATCAATATTCATGGGCTGGTTTTGGTTTTTTGTGACCAATGATTTAAGACCCAAAGAAATTCAATTTAAAGTGATATAAAAAAAACTGAAAAGCAGTAAAATCCTCATATTTTAAAAGCTGGGATCAGTGAATGTTTGCCATGTTTGATTATTAAAACTGCTGTTGCTTAATTTTCTTACATTTCAGCTGTACATATTCAAGTGAGACACATATTGGGGAAAGAAAAAAAGAAAAGATGACTAGTGGATTCACAAAAACATGCACCAACATCAGGCCTGTCTGACACCAGCCAGCAAAACCACTACTTTGTCTGTGAGAGGTTGTTTATTAGACTGATAACAAACTGATAATGACTTATTAACAGGCCACTTAGGACCCAAGTGCCAAACTAACAATACACATGTCAGTGTTTGTCAGACTGTGAGCTCAGCATGTCCGGCCTTACTGTTTCTGCTGAATCTGACCTGAAATGCTCTGAGTTTGGAGACACAATCCGAACTCACAAGTTTGATGATAGAAGTCATCAATAAAAGAGTGGTCCAGTAACCTGAATCAATTGTAACATACAAGACAAAAGGACAGAATACGTCTTGAACGGCTGCCATTTTTTACCAAAGACACACATTTGGGTGGACAGTGTGTAAAGACCTGCATGTTACTCAAAGCCAATACACAAAACTAGAGCTGGACGATCAATTAATTCATCGATTAGTCGATTGACAGACAATGAATCATTAATATTCAATCAATTTCACTGCTACCAGCTTTTTAAATTATTATTTATTATCATTATTAGTTGGATTTCTTTGGGTTTTGTACTTTTGATCAGAGTAAAAACAATCTGAAGACGACACTGTGTGCTATGGGGACTTGTGATGGACGTTTGAATCTGTTTTTCTATATTTTATGGGCTATAAATTCATATATTAGTTTGAAAAGAAATGGTATAAATATTAAATCAATAATGAAAATAGTCAGAAGTTGCAGATCTATACAAAACATAAGGGGTTAAGTGGACAAACTGATTTTGCCAGTGCAATAAACCTTATCAGCACAAAATGGGAACCACAAATTAGGCATGTTAACCACAAAGATGTGCTGCACATTGAGAAGTAGGACCAAATATTATGTCCCTGGTGTAGAGACAGTGGACAGTGTGTCAAACAGCAACAACAGCTTTACTGACAAAATAAAAGTGGCAGCTGTGAGAGCTCCAGATAAGACATTATATTGGATATACCCAACTTTTGCACCTCTTACGCAGCGTAATTCCTCACTTATTTCACTTTCTAATGACTTACTTTCTTGTTCAGCTCGCAGTTGTCGGAGTCCTTCAACCTCCACTGGTCTGCCCGGACCAGCAGTATCACACAGGACTGAATGAATGCGCCCAAAGTGCCCCGCATCGTAGCTGTCTCCAAAGTGTGCACGGTAGCTCGTGTTCGCTTCGCAACGTGTTGCAGCCGACTATTCCCCAGAAAGCAGGGATGGAAGTACCTACTTCCACAGAAGCTCCGGCTCCATGCGGTCGCGTAAAATGAGCTGACAAGTATCCGACAAACCGCCGGACAGAGTCATGCTGGCTGGAGCCCTGGACATGGACGCGCTGCTGCTGCCGCCGCTGCTGCTGTTTCACGTGTGTTTGAGACACGGAGAGAGGTGGTCACTGGCGTTTACGCAGGGTCACATCACCCTCTCACTGACTCATGTCCACACAGCTTTCTCTGCATTGCCTTGCAAAAGTTTGCGCGAGTTTATCCAAAAACTTTGAGCGTCTCGAGGGTCAAACCAACAGGTCCGCGCACGCGTCAACGCACCTGGAGCCAAAACAGAGTAAAGCTCTTGATTATTTTCCAAGTTATTTGGTTAGTGATGGTGAACCTGGTGTGAATGAAGAAACTGCACCGACGACTTGCACTTTTAAACCCCAACTTCTCCGCACACACACACACTGCTCTGTCTGCCTGCCAAGTCCTCACTGTTTGGATCCGCAGCTCTCCCCCTCTCTCTCGTGTGTGTGTGTGTGTGTGTGTGTGTGTGTGTGTGTGTGTGTGCGTGTGTGTAAGCATCTCTGTCGGGCAACCCCACTCTACCTACCCCCTGGGTTGCCTACATACCCCTCCCTCCATCTCTCCCTCACACACACACACACACAACAGTAATCTGATTAAACATCACCCCGCCCGCCACACGTAAAGTCTCCTTACACTTAATTCATGTCAATAAACAAGGTGTGGAAGCCTGCAGACCTTTAAGAGTCACAAAAGCCATAACTAATACATCAATATATTGACAAATATCCAGATTGAGATTAATAATAGGTTGCACTTTTAATTTCAGTGTCAGACTGATGAGGTCTCTTGTTGTCACCCAACAGGAGGCCTGCAGGCAATGGAGGGTGCCAGTGGAGATCCCGTGGATAGATTATCATGCCCTGCTAGTTAATGCCTGACAAACTGGAGGCATTAACATGAGAAAAAAGACCCGCAATAACAGCTTTGCTCTGGGTTACATCAGCACAGACATGGCAACCCCAGAACTTTTTATGAAGATCTGCAGACTGCATGCTGCAGCTTGGAGTTTAATGACACTAAACCATAAAGAGGAACTGTTGATTCTCATTTATGCCCCATGATAAAAATGTGTTTGTAATTTATAAATACTGATGTTTTAGTGGTAAATGGCTACTAAAAATACAGTTTTTGCAATATCAATTAAGTGAAGGAGTGAAAGGATCTGCATGTCTGAATGTAATGCTCATCTGTGTGTTGGTGCTTGCATGTCTGTTGGTGCCAACATGCTGTTTATTGCTGCTGCATGTTGCTTTGCATGGCTTGATACTTTCTAATTGCTGTAGTTAATGCTGTCTTTATGTCTTTATGTTGTCTTTGTCCTGTGGATTTTATCCTTTTATTGGTTTCGAAACATGTTGTCAAAGGATTCCAGCTGAAAGTTAGCCAGCTGGCAAACACTGGCACATTTGCAGAAATGTTGATTAATGTGAGTTGTCCTTCTACATAAAATTAAGTAAAGTAGTTTTTTGAAAGGGTGAAAAGGGGAAGGAAAAATA
The DNA here is from genome assembly GCA_026686955.1 of Epinephelus cyanopodus. Classification (NCBI taxonomy): domain Eukaryota; kingdom Metazoa; phylum Chordata; class Actinopteri; order Perciformes; family Serranidae; genus Epinephelus; species Epinephelus cyanopodus. The sequence continues at coordinate 23,157,514 of CM048932.1, read as the reverse complement.
TTCTGTTCATGATTTGTGGTTATTTACAATTGCATTCTTGTTCAACATTGCCATTAGTTGCTAAGATATAAAACCACAGCTGGATGTGACACAAGAATGAATCAATCAAAATACACCAAAGTGCAAAGGCAGCTCTGTAATAATTTCAGTGTGCGCACTGATGGTCTTTTCCTTATCAGAAAACTCTCTAAACAGAATTCCTGCCCCTTTAACAGTCACTAAAGAGCTCCTACAGTCAATAATGTAACCTAGAATAGGCGGATTGTACTCACAAAGTACAAAAGTACAGGTGGGATCCGGCTGATTTGGAGCTGGCAGCTGATCTATGCGCTCTGACTCTATGCTCCGCACCGCCAGACTCCTGGCTCACACGGGGGCAGCGAGCACATGTTGGTGTTGTCAGATGTCTGAGTAAATACAATCCGGGCTGCTGATGCGTTGAAAGACTTCAGATTTTCATTGTTGAGACAAAGAACAGGCTGAAAAAGTCATGATGAGGCCAGGATGCATGGCGAGACAGGAATCACAAGTCCAAGACACAGCTGTGAACAGTCACTGATCGCATCAAATAACAGTTTAATCAATGTTTACCCAAGTTACTGACATTAAATAAGACACTAGAATTAGACACAATATGTTCAGCCTATACACTTAAACTGTGTTTGTGACCATGTGTGTAAAAGGGACCTACAATCCTAATTGGGCCCTGTTAAAGCTCCCCCTAGTGGACAGACGTATGCTTACCATGTCAGCTTCTCTCAGTCCTCTCTGTTTTGTCCAGCATTGATGCTGAAACAAGTCTGTGCTTTGTCAACACTGCGCCAGGTTCAGTCATGCCATTCAAAGCCATTGTGGAATTTGAAACGCTGAAAGAGGAAAAAGGAGACACAGGCTGAAGATGAAAGTGAGGATGAAGGGCGTGAGGACAAAACACAGACAAGAGGAGGGAAGACAGAAGAGAAGCAGACGCGGTTACAGAATACAGACGCTGTGAGTGATGTCTCTCCAGCATCCTGAGCTGAAAACTTCAGGATGTGGCGGGTTCGGTCACACTGGTCTCAAAACGTCTGTCCTAAAATATGACTAATTCAGTTTCAATTTATTGACCTTCCTCTTCACTCTGTTTCAATTCCAGATTGGAGAAAGATAAGGAACACCTGCTTACAGGGAGCACTACTCTTCTCAGAAGATCTCATCACAAGTTTTAAAAATTACTTCTGTCTCTTGCTAATGCATCCAAGGTGCTGCCAGATCACAACGAAAGAGGCAAAAACAGTGATGGCCGTGTGCGTGTTTGCCCTCATCTTTGTTTATGTTATGCATCTGGGTAAAGGTAAAAAGCCCACCTGCAGCTGCTTCCTCTTTAATGTCCAAAAAAAAAGGTTGAGAGGCATCTGTGTGCAGCCTCAAACACACACACCTGTTCTGTATTTCCATTATCTCCCCACTTAGCCCACAGAGGATATTCTATATAAATATTCATCCGACATACCTCATCCTCTCGAGCTCTGTGCAGCATTACTTTTGTCTGAGGTAAGACCTGTTAACTGCTGTTAACTGAAACCACATATTTTGGCTCTTGACTAAAACTACATGTGGGATCAGGACAAAGTGCGGGGGGTCACGACTCCTGGGATAGTCAGGAAGCCACTAACCGGCGCATCACGGTGTCACATAGCAGAGCTGAATGTTTCTGTGGCTTAAAAGCAGATGACGCAGCAGCATGTGGGGTGGATGGGTAAAGAAATGGCTGAGGTGACAAGTGCTTTTTGTCGGGTAACGAAAAATCTGTGTGATATTCTTCTTCTTTTACAGGGAAGGTTATGTCAAGAATATTTTGTTCAGAGTTCTGTATTTGCATGACCCTTCATATGCTGTGTAATGGCCTGCAAAACTCACTCAAAACATATAAAATAATCTTTAAAAGAAACCCTGAAATTAACGGTGATCCGCAACCCACATCCCTCCAACACTTTAATGTATTTTAATGTATTATTTCTATTATTCTTTGAAAGCGGAGTCTGTTTGAAGCCTGTTCTAGACTTCAGTGACCCCTGTCAGTACCGATACTACAGTACATCTGTACATTTCCACTTTAAAGTGGCTCTGTTTGTGAAGATCAAACGGCGCCGGGGTCTACTGAGGGTTCCCGAGCAAACATCTGATTCTGCCTCTTTAGAGAGATCTTCAAAGGGATTTCACAATATGGAAATGACCACATATGTTTCATTTTATGAAAGAGTGGGAGGTGGATGTATTTGATCCTGTCAGGTTAGCACCACAACTCTGTCAGTCTCTTTGGAGCAGTGAAAGGATAAAACAGTGACAAATATCTTGGTCAGCAATAATAATAAATAGCAGTAAACAAAGAGAGTAAATGTGTGTGTAAATAAGCTTGCAAGTACTTCCAGATTGCGTGGAAGTGCGTGTACTCGGTTTACACATCTCTGTTTTATAATCCTGACACTGGACCGTAGAGGACAGGACTGTCAGTAAGCACCCTGCTGGAAATATGTATCCATTCATTACACATGGCAAGAGAAGAGAAGCACACGGACAACTATGTAAGCCTTCCAGTAATACTGAGTTCGTATGACTCAGTCCATTTACAGATGGTCAGTCATATCGTCCACGGTCTACTTCCTTCACACCCCATTAAACTCTGATTGAAAAGACCTGGCACTAGTATTGGCCATTGAGTGTGCGTGTGTGTCTGTATTGTGTGTCTCACTGTCTGCATGCTCGCATCGTCTCTCTGTGTGAGTCGTTGGAGGGTTCAGGGTTGGTCAGAAGTGAGGCCGAGCCAAGAGAACTGTTATTGCGACATGAAGAGATGAAAATTTGCTCAATTTGCACAATGATTCTTAATTTCATTGTAATTCTATTGTTATTATTTGTGTAGGAACCTACTACTCAAGTTGGAAACCACTGCTCTATGCAGCCGAGTGTGAAGCGGTTAGAATGAGAGTCAGCGGCGCCAAATCGGAGGCCATGGTTCTCTGCTGGAAACCAGTGGATTGCCCCCTCCAGGGTGGGAGAGAGAGTTCAAGTGTCTCAGGGTCTTGTTCACGAGTGAGGGTAGAATGGAGAGTGAGATGGATCGGCGGTTTGGCGCAGCGTCCTCAGGTCTCCTGAAGGCAAGGCTTTGGGTTTACTGGTCCATCTACGTGCCAACCCTCACCAATGGTCATGAGCTTTGGGTAGTGCCCGAAAGAATGAAGTTGCGGATACAAGTGGCCAAGTGTGGGGTGGTTGGGCTCAAGCTTAGAGATAGGGTGAGGAGCTCGGTCATCTGGAGAGAGCTCAGAGTAGAGCTGCTGTACCTTTGCGTCAAAAGAGGTCAAGTGAGGTGGTTCGAGCATCTGATCAGGATCCTCCTGAGCGCCTCTCGCAAGAGGTGTTCCTGGCATGTTCAACTGTAGGAGGCCCCAGGACAGACCCAGAACACACTGGAGGGATTATACATCTTGTCTGGCCTGGGGACGCCTTGGGGTCCCCAAGGAGGAGCTGGAAAGTGTTGCTGGGGTAATGGATGTTTGGAGTACTTTGCTTGGCCTGCTGCCCCTGCAACCCAGCTTTGGATATGCGGTTGAAAATGGATGGAAGGGGGGCGTCAGTGGCTTAGTGGATAGAACAGGCGCCCCATGTACCCGGCTGCTGCTGGTCATATGGGGCGCCCCCAAAAAAAGAAAGAAAATGGATGGATACTGATGTTCTTGTATAACTTGGTAATTTCCACAGCGCATTCTATTTCCATCTATTATTTATACACTATTTTCAGTTCAGCGCAGAACAACATTTGTGTTTCAGGCTAAATTTGTGTTTTAATGGTTCCCTGATCCCTGAGTCATAAAAGGCAGCGCACCAGCTGCACTTGAATGATCTCAATAATCACCCTATACGACTGTGTCTATACAGTGCTGCAGGAGTGAGTCCTAAAACCAGGAAATGAGCTAGCATTTTTGCACTCCCTCTTTTTGAAGTCAGCGTTTTTTTGGGGGGTTTTTTTCAATAAGTTTTTAGTTAGATGCCTGAAATAAGGTCTGTGGTAAACACAAGCTTAAGAGACTTTCATGTTTATCCCACTCGTAAAATTCTGAAAGCCTTTAGGTGTCCTATAAATGGTGGCTTGTTGTGGTTGCGACATGAAGTCATGGGACAGAAGTGTCGTTCGTTTATAGCCTAACATTAGATTTTTACATTATATACACTTCAAAAACCATAACAGTGGAGTTCATTTGTGAGGATTATCTTGCTGAACAAAATGTGTAAATATCGTAAACCTTTGTGTGCCACAGAGCTTATTTTCTGCAAAAAAAAAAGTCACACCTGTAGCACTCTATAGGTTCAAAGAAAACTGTAAATCTCACAGATGTCTTCTGGCATCTTCTGCCTACCTTAATGTCCATGGAAGCAGTCGAAGCAGAACGCACCTCCACCTGGAAGACACTCACACCTTTGTTAGTGCATTCAATCATACATCATGACTGTAAGAGCGAGCAGATACCAGACAGTTTCTGTTGATGTTAGCATCATATTGACTACGTACCTGCTGGACTTGAAGTTCACAGGACATTACAGAAAAAGCTCACTAACAATGTACATTTTTACAAAACAGATGTATAAAACTGGCAGAAAAGCAAAATTGAAGTGTCTGACGTCTCATGGTGAAGCTCTTTTATCAGGTGGCACCCACAGCCAAAACAGAGACTCAGACATTTAATCCTTCATGTAAAGCACACCAGTTAACTTGTATGAAATGTGTTATACAGATAAATCATGATCTATGTAATTTCCTGTTTCTGAGTGTTCCTAGTCAGTGGTCATAAAATACCGATCTGGATTTCCAGAGTTATTCTAACATCATCACTACCAGAGTCGTTTATGCACAAAAAGGAGATGTGACCTTTGAAATGATAATCTGACTTGACAACACCAATTATCTTAATGTTGTTTTTGTGCCGCTTACAGTAATCCCATCTATTCTAATCTGAGATTTCCCATCACAAGCAAACAAACCTTCCAGATAACTCAGCTTCACCAGGTTTTACGCACTGACCGTCTCCATTTAGCAGGGATGCAAACCACATGATTGCTGTTTTTGATATTCACAACACATTCAATTATCCGCTTCGTGTAAACATCTTTAGTTTCAGATTTCAAAAACAAACATGACATTAACTCCAAATGACACAGACACAGAGAAGGCATGACTGCACGGTTAGCTGTGATGGAAGTGGTTGTGTGACTGAGCCTTTAGTCACAGCATCAAAGCAAAAATGGTGTTCATGGTAAAAAGCTTTTACTGGAAATCCAGGGTGTCCTGGCGGCTCTGTGGGCAGACACACATACCACCACGTATGCTGGATCCAAAGGTCTGCTCCCAGCTCATGTACTTAATTACCCACAACCCCCCACCATCATTACCACTCTCCTGTTTCCTCTCTCTTTACTAGGAAACATCTTTCTCAGGTGTCACTGACTCGTCTCCAAGGACATTCCACATAAAGCCCAGTCAATTAACTGGTTCAATATATCTGTCAATATTAGTTTATGGCGGATCAGTATCAGAATGTGTTTTGGCCAGTAAGTATCAATAAATGTCAGGACAGAAATGTCAAAAATAGTTTTGAAGTCATTTAGAAACAGTGTCTCCATTACATCACAGACAAGTTTATTTTAAGAAGTGAAAAAATGTCCTGCTCAGTCACTCTTTAATAATGAAATTTAAGGGAAGCCTATCAAAAGTGTTGTTTGCATTATGCCTTAATGTAGACGGTGTAAAATAATGGACGCAGCTACTGTGACGTCGTCCATTGGCTTGTGGACTGCCGTTTTAAAACCTAAATTTTGGCATTTCAGCCGCTGCGTCTTGATTTTTTGGAGCCAAAAGTGACCATATTTGGACAAGAGGCAGGAGCTGTGGAGGAGCGAGAGGTGGATCTGACTCATTGACTGTGTTGACTATGAATGTATAAAGAGACTTGGAGACAATGTTGGAGGCGGGACGCTGTTCATTCCTATTAAAGTTGCTCAGAGGTGCATGAAGCCAAAAAAGCATTTGTGCAGTATAAAGTTACCTGGATAATCTGCACTGCTTCCTCATCACTTGGCCCATAGAGCAAGAGCACTAGAGACTTCCACTGGCCAAGCTGGCTACTTCCAGTTTAGCGCCTCGCTAACTTGATTTGGAAAAAAATGATTTAATCTTGGGTCTTTCAAAGACTTTCCAAATGTTATTAGACCAAACGGATCAAATGCTCATGATGAAACGAGTGATTTTGCAGGAGTGGTGACGCTCAAAAAAATAATGTCAGTCTATGGTAAAAAGTCTTTTGGGGCCAATGGCATCATGTGACAGACAGGGGAGGTGTAATTGCACAGTCTGGCCACTATGAAAACTGGCTTTAAAACACGGGGCACTTCCTAGGGGGCCGTGGCGGTGATGCCTCCCATACAGCCTGTCACTCAAGTGGCCCGCCTAAAAATATGCTTAAGTTTAAGCCTTACTAAAATGTAAACGAGTGTGTTACATAATAATTCACCCCTCGTACAGTTGTCATGATTGTTGAAATTAGCTACAGAGATCAAAACCATTTTATGTAAAAGGCTGTAATGTTTGTTTCTGCTGTAAAGCTGGGCATTTTAACATGGGGATCAATTGGAACGGACTCGCTTTTACAGCCAGCCTCTAGTGGCCATTTGAGGAACCACAGTTTTGCATTTTTCATCAACGTCAGCATTAGCTTCAAAGATGGGAGTGTCAGTCAGGCTGTACTCATGATATAAAACGTGCAATGTAGTGGGTAAATATTTGTTTACAATACAACAATACAATATTTATGATTGTAATGATTGTTAACAAAAATAGCATTCAAAAGTTTAACGACTGAAAGCTTAATGCTAAGCCGACAATTTTCAGTGACCGTTTTTGAGTTTATTTAAAATACATTTTATAGTATGTCTCACAGTTTTAAAGTTCGGTCCTGGTGCAAAATTGCAGAGAGGCAAGATGAACAACGTCCTAATGCACACTACAAAAAATAAACCGTATGATACAAACATACAAAAACAACCATTAATAACATTTTCTTTTTTTTTTAATAAAAACTGTTACTGTGTGTTAGTGTCAGGAGATTCAAGAGGGTTGTACACATCAATACAACTGTGCCCTCTCTGTTACTTTGTATCACACCACATGGTGATGAACTGAAGACTCTACATGCCATTATATTTTATGACATCCATGTGTATCAAAAACTTGATTACGGTGCACAAAGTTATCTCTGCAGATTCACAATCTGCTCCAATGTGGATTATATTTCTTTGTTGATTGATATATTTGGCATCAAATCACCAACAGTCACACTAAACATGACCAGTTTTGTTCATCTGATTTCATCTGAAATGAAAACAAACCCGTTACTTTTCCAAAGATTGTCACCAGTTGAGGTCAAAAGTTGGTCTTGACTTGTTTATTCCTCTGAGCCAGTGTTAGGTAAAGAAAAATAATAATTATCTTTCCTACTATTATCATTCCAGCTCCACCCTCGACTTCCAGCCCGTTCCAAGTCGACTCTTTCTCCCTCTCTGATGTGCAGCGTGCATGCGTATTCAGATCATTAGGTTTCATAATGACATGCTTAAATTGCTGTCTCAGTTATCTGTCCCTGCCAGAGGCTTCAACATGCTCAAAACCAACATTTCTTTGGGCCTACACTTCCTAAAATAAAATAAGAAATTGAACTAGAGGTCTGATATTGATCTTGACTGGGACCTTTACTGCTGCATGGCTGTTTCCAACTCTGTCTTGCTTTTATTTTATTGATTATATGCTAAAATATTCCTAATATGAATTATTTTTTATTATGTTTATTTTTGATGAAGTCCACTGCACTAATCAGGGCTTAACAGTAAGGGTTGCAAGGTTGCCATTAGCAACCATTTTGAGAAAGTGGTAAGCAATGCTTGGCCTATGGTTGCTATCAATGGCAGCCACTTTTAAAGATACTAAAAAGAGGAACAGCAAGAAATGCACCCCAAAATAAATAATTCAGTATTTGCTGCATTATCTATTCATTCACTAGCCGTAACCACTTATCTTATTCAGGGTCATGGTGGGGCTGGAGCTAATCCCAGCTGACTATTTGTTGCTATTGTGATATTTAAATATTGCTATTACAGTCTGAACTAGAAAATGCTGTGCGTGTGTGTTGACTCAAGTGCACACAGGCATCTGTTTTAGAGACAATTGCAAAACAAATTGTTTGACAGTGGATTTAAAAGTTATGACTAACCTGTCAACATCACAAATGCATGTGAAAATTGATCCAGCTGACAAAGACGCAGATGAACCTGAACGAAAAAAAAGTCTTGGGAGATGAAGTATCCCGCCATCTTTGAGTTGTATGAGAAATGATTCTGCAAAGCACGTGCAACACACACCTCGATAAGTGACGCATCAAGTTCACAAGTTCAAGGTAGAACCGCCTACAGAATCAAGGGGCTGGACGAGCGCTGAAGCTCGATGCAACACGAACGGGCAGCTCAACAACATAACGAGGTGAAGGCTGCAAGAGCTGGCAAACCCATTGACAGGCCAATGGACACCGCCTTTCGCAAGATTACTGCTGCCAAATGGGATTTTGTATAGCACAAATTGACCTTTCGCTAAGCCCTGCCCCTTTGTGATGGTCCGACAAGCTGTTGGAGTAAGTATGGAGCCCACACTGTCACTAACCGCACTCCCTGAAGAAATATGATCATATTTTTGGACAAATGAAACAATGATTCCAGAGAGAGATTTTCAGTTTTGGCAACCGAAAGCCGATGCCTAGTTGCCAGCCAGGAAACCACTTTAAAAGTTAGTGTTGAACCCTGCTGATACAGTGGTTACAGAAGTGAACCAAATCAGTGGTGGTAGCTGAAGGATGTCATCATGCATTTATCATCTGTTCTTCATTAGCGCTGCAGCAGACACTACACATTGTTTTTCTTCAGGTTCAAAGCAGATTTTTAAAAAAGCAGACACAGCTCTTTGACAATATCCTATAAACATATTTCCCGAAATGAATGAGTGCGCCTTTTATTGCATCACTATGCTAAGACACACTGTATTCGATATATATCAAGCGATACAGACTCGACTCTATTGCTCGCAGAGCAGTCAGCAGGCATCACTTCCTACTGTCTGCTGACTGTCTATTCAAATCCAGAGGACCAACAAAACTTTTGAAACGTTAGGATTCAGTCAAAAGAAATGTTTCAGCACTGGGTTTGTCCATACAATTGCAATTATCGTGCCTGTCAGTGAAAACTAATGGCTCAACAGTATGTGACTCTGGAGGAGGGCAGCTGTATGTGTGAAAAGAAATGGAAGCTACATAATGACTCACTCGGGGCTGTCACGGGTCCATAAATCAGCTGCAGTTGCTGCTGTGAAGCCTCACAGAGCTCCTCTGTCTCATCTTTACGCTCGACCTCTAATAGACACCTGTCCACAGTCAAAGGATGACTTACCTCACTTCTCTACTCTTTTTCCATTAAGCCTGATCTCCATCACACCAGAACATTACTTGGAGAGGGCGGGGGGTGGAGGGGAGTGGGGTGGGGCGGGCAGCAAAACCAGAATTAGTATCACTGCACAGCAAGAGAGAGGGAGAGAGGATGAAGGGGTGTGAAGGAATGCAGCTGTTCAAACAGCTCTTTGATTTAGTGGTCATGGCGCCCAGCGTGACTCACTCTGGCTCAAACACCGTGGAGATCACTCAGACGTTCATCCCTCTGGTCCGGTGGTTTTCTGCACTCAGTCAGCCTGTGTGTGTGTGTGTGTGTGTGTGTGTGTGTGTTTGAGAGAGAGAGAGAAAGAGAGAGTAACCTTTTTAATAAGTAACAAATTACACATGTGAATTAAAGGTGCTCTGATGACATTCCTTGTAAACAAAGTTCCTGCATAAAGTTTATATTGTGTGCATGAGGCCTGTCACACACACTGAATGCATTCACTTTCTTATATAAGACAATAACTGCAGCATCGCGATACCATGGTCACATGACGCATGATTAACATCATCACTACTTTTTTTTTTTTTTGAGCCAATATAATAAATTAATTGAAAAACGTGCTTCTTTGGCTCTGATGCAGCCCTTCTGTCTGCAGTCACCACTCCGTAGCCGTGTTCGCCTACAGTACTGTCTGATTGGATAAACATGACAAGAAACGCCTATCAACACTACAGGCTGCCACTCAAAAGATGGCAAAGACGGAGACTGGAGCCGCTCCAGTGAGAGAGTGGACTCCAGACTGTTTCAACCTCCTGAGACCCGAACCTTTTGTTTGGTATGTATATTTAATTTCTCCTGGCTATTTGGGATCAGTAGGATGTGATAAGTATAAAAAACTAAACACTGTCAAAATAATGAAGTCCCAATATCCTCAAATGAGACAACAATCAATCCCAATGCCCTCAAATGAGACCATAATGAAGTCCCAATATTCTCAAACATGACGATGGCAAAGTTCCTTTAACGACCTGATGATAAATTCCCAATATCTTTAAATTAGTGCTTTCTAATCAACAGCGTCTTAGCTTGTTATCGTTCCTAAATTGGTCAAATTTGTTTGGCATATCAAACTACAAATGTTATGAAATATAAATAAATACATTTCCACCATTAAATTTGATCGGGTTTTGTACCTTGTCCACTTTTTGACAGAGATGGCCGCCATCTTATTTAAGATGACACAAAAAAAGCGTCCACAAATGAGGACAACAGGTCTTAGTTAAACAGAATGAAGTATAAGGTCCAGTAAACCCAAACTGTAATGTCCTTATATGAGGACAGAGGACCTCAGGAGGTTAAATGTAAGACATCAGATATTACTTTTCACGACACAGACATTTAATACCCTGGACAAATATAACGTGGACCCTCTTTGATGCGCATTCATCGGTATTAGACCATTCATATGTGTCAGCCGTCCTGTCACTCTGTTTGTCACTGTGAACAGAGAATACAGTCTGCAGTGTCGCTCATGCGCTTCACTGATAAACCAGAGAATCATACAGTAACATTCACAACAAACGTGTGTATAATGGTCTGTGTGTGGGGCACCAAATGTTGGCAGGGGCACCATAAAGTCCATAAAACACGAAGGTTTAGGACAGTATTGATGAGACGAGACAATACGAGACGATACAATATGATACGATACAAGACGACAGGACAGTATTGATCAGACGATACAATACGATACGAGACGAGACGAGACGATAGGACAGTATTGATGAGACGATACGAGACGATAAGATACATTTATAGGGAAATTCGTCTTGGACTCAGGAGCTGCACAAGTATGGTTGCCTTATTATAATAGTCCATTAAACACATACCTCACATAACAGGATTGCACATCAGCCATATTGTGCATAAAAGAGCACCATATGCAAAACACAACACAACCCCTAAAGCATCAAGCAACATTATTTGAACTCTTAACTGAGGTCGGCACAAATTGAATTTTAAAACAATTTAGTTTAAATTTGGGCATCATGTATCGTCTGCCGGAAGGTAAAAGCTCGTACTCAGCGTGAGGAATGTGGGAAGAGTCAGATATTCTCTTTGCTTGTCTGAGATCGGACAACTCACAGTGTCTGGAGGGACTGGTGTTCCCTCCTCCCTTTAATACTGATCAATTATTGTTGTGAAGTGAAGCAACCTGGATTTATTTGATAGTCATTGTTTTTAAGACGTTTACTGTGAACTGTGTTAATGGACCTTACCTTACCTTGGCCCCAATTTGAAGGCGCCTGATGTAGAAATGTTCAATTTACCTCCTCCGTTTGAACTATATTTCATCACAGTGTGTGCATCAATCTTATTGCTACATTTAAATGATTCTGCTCATGTGCAAAAAAAAAAATCAAGAGGTTTATAATGAACAAGTATGGTCTCTGCTGGTGTAGAGGACAGTAGGTTAAAAGGGGGAAAAAGAAAATCTGGCTGGATGTGAGGCTAATTCATCAACCAAGAAATTGTGGAAGAAAGAAAACACTCTCCTGATTAATGTTATCATTTTCAGGTCACTGGTTGTGATGGTGAATGTATCAGTATATCAGAGGGGATTCAAAGTGACGGCAGGCCTGAGAATCTGGCTGAAAATGTTAGGATTTATGTAGGAAAGAAAATCAGATCCGTTCCTCAAGCGACCTCGGTAACCTATCGCTCCACAAGAGGTGTTTTAGCAGCATAACAAGCCTGGGCGGGGGCCAAAACCTGCCAGGAATAAATAAATCGTAACGTCAAATGAAAGAGATTTGTGTCTAAAAAGAAAATGGCATCTCTACTTGGCCTGCACGTTAGCCTTTTACAAACTGTGGCTTCTTATACGCAGCGGCTGTCAGTCAGACGGCTTGGTTCTCCAGCTCACAGGGGTCAATACAATCCAAGGAGCCACTCTGCCTTCCTTTAGCACTGACTGTGTCAACAGGCTGTGCATGAAGCTTCAGTTTTGCCGGTGCACTTCTCACCTGCGCCCCACTGAAGTCATGCCAAAAATGATCATGTAAAAGCGGAGAGGTCGCCTGCGTGTTGGCTGACGGTGAAAAAAAATGCTCAGGCCAGGTATCTGCCGGGCTCCGAACCAAAGCGCTGAAACACCACCTGATCTGTGTGTGTCTGATTGTGTGTGCGCGTTGGGAGTGTGTGCATCAATGAGAGCCTTGTGTTATCAGGCCTCCCCCCCCTCGACCAGTCTGATTGAAATGTAAATTGAAAGTGTCATAAAGCCCATATTGTCAGCCAGACGTTAAGTTCTGAAGAAATAATAACAGGCTCTTTCATTAGGGAAATGACAGCTCTCGTTTGCTCTGATTTTCTTCCTGGTGGAATGTTTCCATAATTACTTCAATATTGAGAGCTGAAAAAAAAAAAAAAAAAAAAACATCTGGGATCAATGACAACATTTTCTTTGGATATTAAAAACAATGTTCTTACTCTGGCAGCATTTTCTGGTCAGAGCAACAATGTTCTGTGAAATGGGTGTACTGTACATTCTTTGCACCCTCAGCATTGCCATTTAGCTGACATAGTGTCTAAGCTTTAAAGGTGTCAAACTGTTCTTCCAATGAAAATACATCCAGGCCACGTTAAGTCAAACTCTAGTACATTCTGAATCAGTGCATCTCAGTGGCAAAATCCATGTACATAGTTCTATCTACGCAGGGGTTGGTTGTTTCATTTTCATGTTTAATTCATCTCTACATCTGTAATGGAATATTTGAGCGAATGTCTGACCATCATGAAACGATAATGAATCAGGCACCTTGCGGTCGTGTTACAAATAAAAGTAGACAAATTGGGGGCTTTTGTCTGGACCACAGGAGTTGAATCGAGTCAGTTCTGCTGATTGTCCACCCTATTCATAATATTCATGACTCACTGTCTGCCTGTAATGTTATTTTCTCATTCACCTTCCCTGACCTCATTTATTCTCCTTTGATTCGTTGAAATCCTGATGACAAAATGGAGCAAACTGGAAATACAGTAAATAAATGTTAAAGCTGGAGTTGACAGTTCAACTGCAGTCAAACTCTCAAATTAGGCAGCGTTGATCAAATATGAATCAAGATCCTCTTACTGTATTGCATATTTCTCGCCTTAAATGTTATCAGAAATTTATTTAATGCACTGTTTAGCTGTGAAATGAGAAAGTCCCTAAATACATTGAGTTGCTGCTAATCACGTGGCAGCAACTCAATCATTTGGGCATGTAGACATGGTCAAGACGACCTGATGAAGTTCAAACCGAGCGTCAGAATGCGGAAGAAAGGTGATTTAAGTGACTTTGAACGCAGCATGGTTGTTGGTGCCAGATGGGCTACAGCAGCAGAAGACCACACCAGGAAACTGAGGCTACGATTCACACAGGCTAACCAAACTTGGAAGCAAGGTGTACCTAATAAAGTGGCCAGTGAGTGCTGATATAAAGGCATATTATAGACAGGTTATCAAGGCTAAGAGTCTACAGCCATGGTAACAGCTCTGTGAGACTGTAGCCTACTTATAGTCACGACAGTGCTTCTAAGTATCCAGTGATCCCCTGACCGTTAGGCCATAAACGAATTACACGACAGCTGCATATCCTAATGTCACCACCATATCATGACTGTCAAACCGTGTTTGGCTCGGCTTGGTGTGGTGACGCTTTGTGGTGTCATTTAGCCACATTTTAGCAACCACCATTTTTAATACACATGCAAGCTACAAAACTGATGAGTGGGGTATTTAGTGACGTAACTTAGGCTTGTGCTAACCACAGACCTTATTTCAGGCATCTAAAATCCATTGACTGTATGATAACTCATTCCTGGGCTACTCTCTTCGTTCTGTCTGTGCATTTGTAATAATCCATCTATTAGTTGTCAAGACACTTCACTCAGAGACACAAATGTCAACCTCATGGTGGCGCTACAGGATCAGACAGGCGATCACCAAAGTTTGTAGGATTCATCCTCTGAGGCAAGGAATGTCTGTGCAAAATTTAATGGCAATCTGTCTGATAATTGTTGCAGTATGTCAGTCTAACAAAAAGGTGGATTTGGTGGACGTCTAAAAAGCATCTGTGCTCAGGGGCCAGTCAGCAGCCTTTGACAGCATCAATACCACCGCTGGAGTCATGAATATTTACAAGTTTGACCAACCTATTAACATAAAAATAAATAACTTGCCAGGACACTGCTGTACTGAATCTTTATATTACCTTCCACCATCTTCACATCCCTTCAGGAGTGATGAGCAGTAATCCATGCATCTCTCAAAGTGCTGCAGCAGGACAAACAAACTTTATTAATTGTCATCAAGAGAACAGTCGTGTTTAAATACCACAGTGATGTGCACATTTGCAAACAACATCACCAAGTCAAACAGTGGACAGTATTAATGACAATTCAGCATTACTGTCTAAACTTTGTTTGTTTTTGGGACCTCGCTAGGATAAATAACTATAAACACACACGACTTGACCCAGGTAGGGAACGTGATATCAACCCAGTGGACTGCAACCACCGCCTCCCCTCCTCCCAGTCCGACCCATCACGATGGAAGTGAGAGAGGAAACCAGAGACGTGTATTTTTATTGACTCTGGACCTCTGCCTGTGAAATGTCAGGAAGAAGCACCCAGAGGCTGAGGTTAGCGAGAGAAAGAAGCTCTCAGGAATGAAGAATGGGACACTGATACAGGGAAGTTCCTGTGTCCGCAGCCTCGAGGGGCATCCAGGCTTCATTTCCCAGGCAGGGATGTGTTTGTGCGCACAGGCTGAGTTCACAGGAGAAGCAGATACTGAAAATCAGAATTCACCATGACACATAGCTCAAACAGAACTAACAGTACTGCATTAACAAGAGCGGTAAAGCGCTAAAACCAAAGGCAGGATGGTGGGTCAGGGAAGCTGTTATTAGGGGAGACCTGTTTCCTTATTTGCCATATACTGTAATTCAAAGTCCAAGCCTGGGTCTGCATTAAAAATTGGAGTCATACATATCGTGGTTTGCGGGTTCTTTAATGAGGCAGCTAAAGGAAGTATTCAAATGATTACCACAGGCCTTAACGTGACTGTTTTTGTTTTTTGTTATTTGCAACCTGTGTGTGTCACATACATACCTGCCCCGAAGGTTTTCATCCTGATCCCTTCCTGGATGTGGGTGTAAATCTCCACCGCTCGGCCATGGGAACTGGATTTGGGTTAGTCATGCTTTGTACTTGCAATATTTTTTTTTCTTTTTGGCCACTTGGCGGCAGAAACATGTGTGTCACACTGACATGTTAGTGTTTCAGTTAACCCAAACAATGTGTCATGTGACTGCAGTTGGTTCAGATCCAAGTGCACCAAATTTAGTTTGTATCCGGACCGAAACCACCTCTTCAAGAAGGACTTGATCCGGTTATTTTGGTGAGCACCTGAGTGTGATTGCTGTGTTCACACCTGCCCAAACAAACCGCACTTTGGGGACAAATAAACTCGATTGAACCAAACCAAACAGTCCAATATTGCTCTTTTTTGTCTCTGTTTTTGGTCTCCACCAACTCCTGAGGGAAATAACTGTCTCTTTAGCTGCTAAATGCTCCACTATGTTCACCAGCTTGTTGCTAACTGTGTCTGCAGTCTGGTGTAGGGCAGGCAGTGTACAGTGGGTTTTTAAGAGCATATTTACTGTAAACAGGGGCCTGTTGCAGTTGAAAATGACAATATACAGGGCTGCCAACTTTCATGCATTGACTGTGAGACTCACACAACTGCCGCTTTTCACACGCCCTAACGACACGCATCTCACGCAGAGAAAATCAAACTTATAACTGAAGATGTCATGGTGTTTGGATTTTGATGTGCGTCTATCAGTTCCATTACGGTACCAGTACTTGGAGCTCGAAGATCAGAAAAAATTTCAAAGAAGTCATGTTCAGAATAAAATTTCAAGACATTCTGCAGCAGTTTTTGAGAAAATTAAGGGAAATTTGCTCAAATTACAATATGACGATCAGAATTTCTTCACATTTGAACAGTCATCAAATAAAGTTTCATTGTGCAGTTTTTTAATGAAAGAAAATCAAAGAACATAACAGAAAAAGTCCTTGTTTAAATTCTAATAATGGCATAAATGCACCCTCTTTCGAATCACTATTTAAAAAATATCAATCAATTTTGGGTGCAAACAATGGCATTTGAGGTCATGGATTCAAATATACCCACAGTCCACTTTTAGTCCTTGTGTGTCCACCTTAAATAAAGTTAACCTATGAAACCAGAAACAAGAAACAGTTCTAATAGCACAATACTGCTCATCATCATTTTAAATATTAGAAAAACAGACAAGCCGCCTGTTTTATACAAGCTTTATTTACAATGTCATTTCCAAGTTTTGCAGTGTAGGAAGCACATTTTCATCAATAGGTCCTCGTCGGACAGATGCTATATGAAATCCATCAAACTTGACATGAGTTTTCATTTTCTCATTGCTCAAATGGCCCGACACCTCCTCTACCACTGTCACATTTAGTATGTACATAGTGTGTTTGTATACAAGCAATATAAAACTTGGCAAATGGAAGGTTATTTGCTACTTCAATATGTAAAGAAAAGTTTTCCAATGAGTAAAAAAATACAGCAAACACTGCACGCATAGTGAGAGGATTCTGACCTGTGAACAGCCTCGTGTTGTTTGTTTCATTTCTCTAATACACTTTTTTGACGGTGCAATTAGCAGTCAAGTAACACTAGGGAACACGGGGTACTGATTTTAGCTTAGGCATGTAAGTAATACACCACATCATGACCAAGTTTTGTAAAGATTACTGCACTCTTTGTTCAGGATTTTGTTCTCAAACATGAATATTAAAGTGAGATTTGGGGTTACAGCTTAAACAGTACATTGAGATGTTACCTTTCCTTCTTTATAAGGAAGAGATTGGCATTAATATGGTCTGGAAATGGCCCAAACTAGCTGGCTTCTGGAGTTTATTTTACTGAGATATTTTCCCCCAGCATCTCATCATATGCCAGTAATATTAAGTATATACACAGACACATATAGGCATCAAAATACAGTGGCTGGCTTGATGGGGGGTTAAAGGGGAAAGCGAAATATGCTTTCTCTCAGGGAGATATTAAATAACAGAAAATGTTTCCTCAACATCCCTGATATAAATTTAAACAGGTCGACCACAGGGTGGATGTGTTCCATTATATACAGATTTCTTACCAAACCAATGACTCCTGGGGATGGACGGTTAAAAGAGCTCTGTGTAATATAACTTACAGCTGGATGTTAATGGCAAGTGGTTCACGAAACACAGATTTGGACAGAAACGAGTCGAGAACTGGACAAAACGTCACATATTGACTTAGCAGCTGCATACTGCAAATATTATTTCACCGCTCACTTCTGGAAAACTAATTTATTGGAGGCCCAAATGTGGAATTTTTTTTAATCAAGATAAGTAAACCAAACATTTGAGCTAACGTTGCAGTTACAAATGCCCAACAGCTAATAAGCCTTCTCCCATAAACATGGCCGCCGTCTTTGCTGCTGGCGCTAAAACACTGGAAAATATGATCATTTGTAGGGTAACAGTAAATTCACCAACAGTACAGTGAATTGAAAGTGTAAAAATGTGCTTTTTTAGTCAATGAGAAAACATTCAGTTTACAAACAAGTTTTTACGAAACTCCTCTTCCTGAAAAGACTGGAGGTAAATGGACTCACACTGTTTTCTCCATTTCATAGTGATCTCAGATGACACCGTCATTTTCATGAGATGGAGACAAACACTACACCATCTCAAACCATCTCCTCCTTTTGTTGCATAAGACAAGTATTTAACAGTATCTTGATGTCGTATGGAAACTTCACATCCATTGTAACAGTATAAGTGGTGATATAATAATACTACTAATATATAAAAAAAAATGTAACAACACTGCTGTACAAGCGGCAAAAGAATAAATAAGCCATTTAGATAAAAATGCACGGCATGAATTAAACCAAGGTTACACAATATAACATTTATGAGTAAAATAAGGTTAAAATACAGAGAAAAGCCCTCATTAAGCTGACGTAATTTGACTTTTTTGTTGTTTTCTTTTCAAATAACACAATAAAACTGGTCTTTAAAGGCAACACCTTGCTGCCTTAAGTCCTAAAAAGACCACCCAGTCTTTTTAATATCATATTTTACACAAAGGCACTAAAATGGGAGGATTCAACCATCTCTCTTGTTTGAAAAATGTATGCACTTATGCCTGTAACATGCATATCCTTAGGTCCAGGTTTTAATTTTCAGTCTTTCTCACCCTTTTTTGTTTACATAACTTTAGTTTTCTTGAAATAAAATTTAAATAAGACATCTATTTTTTTTTAAAAAAAGCTTCACACAATGACTTACAGCAACACCAAGTTAAGTTTCCCCATCACTGGTATTATAACTTGGTCAGCAGGGCTTCTTCTATTAATACCAAAAGTGGTTTTCACATAACTGTTCAGTTAAGCTGCACTCACAAAACACTGTAACACTGTAAAAGGAATGCAGGGTCACTACGAACTGCCTGACAGGATCCTTTCAATTTATGGGTTTTTAAAACAGCTGATAGAAAATGAATGTGCTGCACATTAGCCTGCGCGAGCTAACGTACAGTTTCATGTCCTTATTTTTTATTCTTTTTTTCCCATGCAACTATTCAATCAAATTCATGTTTTATGGAAAATGTGTTTAACGTGTGACAAAATGCATTGTTGAGTTTGGCTCAATTACACCACAGGTTATTTGCTACTTGGACAAATAACGTAAAATAATCACCTACTTAATGTGCATTTTATCCATAAAGAAAAACTGCAAGCAGGCTTAATGAGGGCTTTTAACCTGTATAGAAGCATATCTGTAACAATGCTGTTTTATTTAAAAAAAAAAAAAATTGCCATCCTATGCTCCTACTGCAAACTGTCCAAAAGCCTACAGGGCGACACAGTAATGCCCTGTAAGCTCTCCTTGTTGTACTCACTAATACTTGAGGTAAAACCACTTCTAAGAGGCCATCTAGCAACACGTTGAGGAGAGGCTGGGCAGAACCACTGCAGGGAATACTTAGAAGTTTAAACGGGGTATTTTTTTGTTTTGTTTTTGTTACGCAGACTGATTTGCAGGTTATACCTCTCAAATATTTCTCTCATATTGATTCAGACTCTCCCCAAACCATGTTAAGTGTAACAGATATGTGGAAATATGTCATTGAGGTATCCCAAAGCAGCCAGCCAACGTCAAGTTACACACTAAGGCCTATTAATAGATCAACTGCCTGATGGAGAGACTATGCTGCAATTTTCTGCCCCTGTCCTTGGTGTTTGTAATATAAGTTGTAACAGACTTGATAAAGTGTGAAAGCACAAGCAGGCATGTCCGTGAAGAGATAAGGGTGAGGAGAGATGGAGGAGAGTGGGAGAACGGAGAGGACATGAGGAGAAAGGAGCTGGAGGAGGGAGGGAAAGGAGTTTTAATTTCTGGCCTTGCCTGGAGGTTACAATGCATGACACTGCAGAAGGTTGTTAGTGCTCATGCTGCTGCTGCTGCTGGTGTGCTGGTTATTCGCAGGTCAATGCAAAGTCATGCAAACAGTAGGCAGGCACGGAGTTCATGCATCGTGTGCCTCGGCCTAGCCCAGGCCGCGCAAGGCTTGGCCAGCTCACTGGTGTGCCAGTCATGCAGTGACATTGCTGTTGAGGGAGGAGAGAGAGAAATAACGGTCAGACGACAGGGCCTGTTAGGACAAGACTCTGGCCTCGATCTGAGCACGTACACAGAAAACAAACAGGGTTAATTTCAAGGCTTCTAATGACAATGTAAACAGAGTGGAGCTGTAAATGAGTTAAAGAGGACAGGAACAGCTGCAACAAGCATCGAGATTTCTATTTAAAGTGACATAGGCAATATTTCAAACATCTTCTAACGCACATTGAAAATTCACTTTGATAGCGATCAGTTGATCCTAATATGATATGGACAGTAAGTCACACTGAATAACTAACTGCTCCTCGTTGAGTTATTGGCATTGAAGGAGATCTACAAACCAAATCCCTTTTGCAACCAAACAGCCTCAGCTACTATCTCAGGGAAGCCTGCAGTCTTGCAAGGATATATCAACCAAATGCTGTGGTACATATATTTAAATCACTATGGCACATAAGGTGTTGTCTTAAACAACCTGGTAAATGCTGGTAAAGCTAAAACTGTGTTAACTGATGTCTTTCCCAGTTTGCACGATGGCTGACTCCATAAGAAACATAATGAAAACCAGTCTACACAGTTACGCAGCACATTGATCTTCGCCACAGTCTTTCTAGTTGTGGATTGCAACTTCCTACTTTTTTCTCAGGGGGAATTACCATTCGCAATTATTGCTGCACTGTTACCAGCCAACAGTTACCTGTTTTTTTCCAAATCATGTTGTCTTATTTAAAATCATTAAGACCATTAAGCAAGCAAATGGGACATTTACATGTGATGACTATACATCTTCCTATGCCGCAATGAATCTGTTGCTCAATACCGATCTAAATTCAAAACACGGTGACACAGCAGAACTTATCCCCATTTGAAAAATACAATTCAAACACTGACACATGTGAATGTAAATTGCCGTCGCCTGCTGAAAGCTACATCGTAAGAGTTAAAACAGATAACGCAGGACAGAAAATCTGTCAACTCCAGTCGAGAAACAGGATGAACCTCAAATGCTATGACAGGTAGAGATGTGCATAAATACTGCATGAACAGGCAGAGCAGTTCCTCTAAACAAAGACGACAGTATCTTGTCTGGAATATGGGATTCTTCACCGCCTTTGACTCCAAATGACCTGCCTGACAGAGGTTTGCCACAGAGCACAGGTTGAGGAAGGTCAGTGGTTGAGAGAAGGTGTTGGGGGTGATTAGTCAGACCCTATCAAATATGCTGGGGTGTGAAAACAGTAGAAGCCTGGCATCACAGGAGTCAGGGTAAAATATGCTTAGTCAGAAAAAAAAAAAAAAGTGGTGCGAGATTTTGGCAGTCTTGCCTGGCATCTCTACCTCATGGATCTGATCAAGAAGAAAAAAAACAGAAAATCAATAGGCAGAATACAGGGAAACAAGAGAGTCCATTAGAAATGAATGATAATAGTGTGCCTCAAAAGAAGGCACATCTACTGTATGTAAGTTCAGGAGATCTGTAAGGTAGTTTGTCGCTGTAATTTTCTGCCCTGCTGCCATCTACCTTGCGGTAGCTGGCTGGACGTGGCCTGGGTAGGAGCGGCGTGTGCTGGTGGCTTGTCTCTGCCGGGCCAGGAAGGACTGACCAGAACCGGTGTTGGCGAGTCTGTCTTCAGCCGCCTTCTTCTGCAGAGACATACCCTGGGAAAAGGAAGAACCAGAGCTTGTTTAGGGGCACAACACACAGAGTAAATGAGACACCAAGGAAACAACGAGCATTGGTGCATTAATATTGATGCATGAGAAGGCAAATTAGCTCAAACACAATATTAGTGCTGATTTAACAACTCAGGAACATAAACACCAGCTACTGATCTAAAGTGTTAAACAGCAAACATTATGTATAAAGCTTATAGACGAGCATATGCTGCCCTCTAGTGGTTGAAATGCCTCCCTGCATGATTTGTGAATGACAACTTCTTATTCCGTGCAATACTGGATAACTACTCAACTCAACTCAAATTTATTTATGAAGCACATTTAAAAAACAACTCACATTGACCAAAGTGCTGTACAAAAGAAATAGAATTCTAAAAAACGCATACATAGGGGTGACACAGGTACACAGCTCACACATTTATAGACACAACACACGCAGGTATGCATCAGGGAAAACCACATCATCATCGTTTTGAGCCTGGACGTAAAAGAGTCAGTGAAGGGGGCAGATCTACATAAAAGGAATATTATAAAAACATTAAAAGTGTTAAAATTCACATATAAAACATGTGGAAAGCCATGTTTCTGGACAACTACTTTAAAATAATGTAATGTAGGTCTATGTCTTCCAGTGTTATAAGTAGGGCTGACCCTTGCATTTATTTTCATCAATTGTTCTGCTGATTATCTTCATGATTACTTTTGTTTATTATGTAATAATAAAAAAAAAAAAAAGGTGAAAATGTGATCACAAGGTCTCAAAGCCCAAACCTCTTCATTTACTGTCATCAATGACAACAAAAAGCATCAAAGCTGCTCTGTACGTCATCTATTGCGCGTCTGTCCGTCCTGGAAGAGGGATCCCTCCTTAGTTGCACTTCCTGAGGTTTCTACCATTTTTTCCCCGCTAAAGGGTTTTTTGGGGAGTTTTTCCATATCTGCTGTGAGTGTCCTAAGGACAGAGGGATGTCATATGCTGTAAAGCCCTCTGAGGAAAATTGTGACTTATGATCTTGTGCTTTATGAATAAAATGGATTAATTGATTGATTGATCAAAGTCTCACATTTAAGAAGTTGGAACCAGTTTGACACTTTTGCATGAAAACTAATTAAAACCTTAACAATAAAAACAGCTGCCGATTCATTTTTAATTAACTGACTAATCCCTGCAGCTCCAGCGAATCACTGTCTTTTGGTCAGCTATGTATTACTCAAGGGCTGAAACTTAATGATCATTTAAATTATTAGGTAATCTTATGGTTTGGAAAACATAAGAAAACTGTGAAAAATGGCAATCACAGTATCCTGCAGCACAAGATGACATCATTAAATGTCTTGTTTCATTCTGCTTAAAGTCCAAAACCCCCAAAACACTCAATTCACTGTAATGTAAGACTAAGAAAAGTCAGAAGTTCTCAATCTTGAGAAGCTACAACCGACAAATGTTTGGCATTTTGTGTGAAAAAAATAGCTTCAAGATTAATCAACTACTAGACCAATTTTTGTAGTTCTACATTATATTATATTATTATGGATTTTTGTGCATTATTACTCTTCTTGGTATCAAATCCCAGCTGTACTTTAGTGTGTGCCCCAATTAAAAAAGTGACACTGGTCAAAAACTGTGTCACATTTTTGGGGTATAAAGCTCATCTTACCATGTTGTACCAGGCTGACACAATCAGTTTCTCCTCGTAATCTCTCTGGGTTTTTGTCTTGTCCATCTCCTTCTGTTGGGAGGAAAGGTAAGACAAAAAAATAAGCAATGCAAGTGCTTTGTAAGATACTAAACACATTTATCTAATTATTTCCACTGTGTTTTCATACTCTTCGTCATCAGTGGCTATTTATGAGCCGATCTACAAGCTGCAGAGTCCGCACCTATCCTCGCCAGACCCTCCAACTCCTCTAACATTACCTCCAATGAGTGCAACATCCTCTCCTTCTCCTGCAGCTGGTTCTTAAGGGCCTGGACTTCTGGACCTGAACCCTGGTTCTGCTTGGGGTCCAGGGTCCGGATCACCTGGAGGAGACACAATCAATCACATCACGTACATTTTCTTGTTGACCCACAACAAGACAGTTCACCTGTTGCTAGGAATAAATCTATACTCACACTCTTGGCTTTTTCTAAGTATTTCTTATATCTCTCCTCCATCTGTTTCATGTCTTCATCTTTCTTCTTCAAGGCCTCTTCCAGCTCGTCCACTCGTTGGGCTGAGAGAGAACAACATAATTGTGCTTAGTTTATTTCTCTTGGCAGTGCATATACGATAAAAAATACATTTTTATGTCTCAGTGTTGTATCTGCACCACATTAAAGACATTAGAGACATTAAATCATTACAAATTAAAAAATGATGACATCAGAGAGGATGGAGGGCAACAGGCTCCAGAACTTAAACTCACAGGAGGAGTTGTATTTCGGCTCCATTTCGTCGATGAAGGCATTTTTCTTCAGTAACTCGTTGTTCAACTCTCGTAGTTTCTCCCTGATGAAGAGTTCAAAGCACCAAAGTCAAAACATTTTTAAGGCCTCTGTAGTTTTGTATATTTCATGGGATGCATTTCAGAATTGAATGAACTTTTAAATCTCTTATGTTATCCTGATGCAGCAAACATGTTTCTGGGTCTGCATGGCGATAACTTACATGTGCTCCTCATATTTCTTCTTCAGGATGGAAGACTGAAAAATAAAAATAAAATAGACCATTATATTTCAACCTAAACAACCCACAGGTACGAATTCAATCTTGGGAAAAACCCTAGAAACTTTCAAAGAGACACTCTGTTGAGTAAAGGCAAGAGATGGAGCCAACTTCAGTCTTATGTACCATGCTAGCCCTCTTACCTGGATAAAATGATCTTCAAAGATCAATCGCAACATCACAATGTAAAAAAAACCCTGCATATTTTCCCTTCTCATCCAACAGAGGGAAATGTAGGACAGAAATTGTTTATAGTTGTAATACACTACAGTAAGAGAGCTAGAACTACTGTAAATGAGGCAACAATTAGAGAAGTAATGCAGACCTCAAATCCAAAGTTTGTGGGGTTGATGACAGGATTTTCAAGGTTGGATAATCACAAGGAATATTTACAATTATTGCAATATTCCAACTCATTTTTTTTATGGTTTGTGATCTTATATAAAAAGGCAGTACCGCTATCCGTGGGGAGTGCAGCAAAATCATGTGAGAGTAGAAATCTGCAGAGTATCTCTAAACTAGAAATCAAACAGCATCAGGAAAAGAGGAAAGCTGGGTTTCTACAGAGAGGAAAAATCTACACATGGAGGATGCCAAAGGGCTGATTAAAGATGCCTCTCTATTTCTACCAGGAGAAGACACCTGCAGAATATTCATACCTAGCTAGAGGAAAAATAACTACTGCATGTGTGCAACAACTCAGTGTAACAAATGCATGGAGCTGTAATTTTCTGTGCAAAGAAACTATACATTGCATTTTGGAGTTCTTATTTTATTCTCTAAAAATATATATATGCATATCTGCAACACAAAAAGCTTTGTAGCTTTATATTACGCATAGTTTTTTACAATGTGCGGATTTATTACATTCTGAGTTGTTACACATTTGATTCAGGAAGTCAAAAATCTAAACACCTTGACAGAACAAAGTCTAAGAGAAGTAGCTTGACAGGAACCACAAAATTATACTTACTATTGTCTGACAGTGGGAGCATTATTTGAAAAGAAAATGCACAAGTATTTTATTGATTGGCAAAAATCACAGACCTGCCAAATGTGGATGGTTTTACATCCGTGTGTTTATCTGTCGTCTTTGCAGCTGACGTTCGAAGCACCAGCTCCTCACCTGACTCAGACTGTACTGATTTACTTACTTCCTCCATTATTGTAATGATGCATTATGGAAACCAGTATTTCCATTCTCTGCTTGTTTTTATAGTGTTGTGCATTTATAAAACACTAAATGTAAGTGGTCTAAATGCTGAAAATAGGTGTTGTGTTCATCTTGAGTGAGGAAGACACATGGTAAAAGCAAGACTGACAACACTGGTGATGTAAAATCTACACAGGCTGGTAGGAATGGACCCGGAAACCCACCAAAGAAAATAAAATTCAGTCTTTTAAATCAGGGTTAATTATGGAGTAAAGAAAGATGGAGTTAAACATGCAATGCAAGCTCTTTCTCACACATAAACCTTCTTGGGAGGTGATCCAAACCATCCTAAATACCAGTTGTCTCCTACAAGGAACTGGTTTGATGAAGACAAGGAACAGAGAAGAAAGCGATGAAAATTTCCAGTTTGTTCTAAGTTAGCGTCAGATGAAACACAAGTTAAGTATGTTAAAATCGACAAGAATAAATGTATGTTGCTAATCTAGCATGTAATACATTCACTGATGCTATCAATAGCTACAACATAAAACAATGTGACAGCCAACACACAAACAGAAAACACCATCATGCATACAATGAGAGTTAGAAATGGTTATTGTTAGGAAGAGTTAGTTGCAACAAAATGAAATGAAAAGTGATTTTAACTGTTTTCTTTGCACTGGGTCAGGTGTGTACACGAAACTCTCGCAAGTCACTTTTTAAAATAAACATCAAAATCTTGTGTCTTTAGGGAGGAGCTGTGTACTGCAGTCTTGAAGACCATTTTTATTCAATAAATGTGGTTCGATGGGAATTTGATTTTCTGTGGTTGTTGCCAACATTTTACTGGTATCAGCATTATGCACCCATAACGCAGAACAAACACTTCGTTACTCACATCGTCTGCTTTGGAATCCTGTTCTTGGAGATTCTTCTGTAGCTCCTCGACCTGACTCTGCTCCTCCATCAGGCGCTGATTGATTAATCTAGAAAAAAAAATCCAAAAGAACAGTTGGATGGTGATTGCTTTAGCACAGCGATGAGCAAACTTCAGAGGGGCAGGCTGCTGGCTAAAGGTCACTGACTCATTTTCCAGTAAAGACAAAGAAAATCTTTGTGGGGGAAATAAATGGGAGACTGATTCATGGTCCAACACAGGGAAACACACTCTGTCTGTGGCTCTCAAAACTACAGACCAAAAGATACTAGGTAATAAAATAGTCTTTTTGCTCCATTTTTATTACATTTCAATAAGATACTGAGCATGATAAAAGTGTTTCTTCAGGCAAATGCAATAAACATTTCAACCGGCCAGTGCTGCATGTTTCTGTGCTCTTTGCTGACCTGTTCTCTGTCTCCAGCTCATTTTTCCTTCTGTTGGCATCCTCCAGTAGACTCTGCAACAGTGCAATCTTCTCATTGTCTGATCCCTCCTGAGCCAGCTTCAGCATCTTGTTTTCATGCTGGAGACGAATCAAATGTTCTCTGTAACAACACATCGGACAGAAGCAGGTGTTAATATTAAATGCCACTGATAACTGATCACACAGACATGAAACAACAAATATTGGTTATTATACATCTGTACTCAGAATATCTACCTCAATATGTCATTTTTAAATAACGCCTGATGGCATATTATCATGGCTGAAAGCAAAAAGAAACCTCCAGTGAGAATACATTATTACATGTGTTGTTTTCTATGTATTTATTTTATCTGTCCAAGGTTACAAAATGTGAAACATCACCTTGAATAAAGTGAGAAATTGTAATTTTGTTAGCACTGGGAACACTCAATTAATTCTACATACACCTCCTGTGCAAATATATGCAACACATCTGTTGGCTCAGTCTCGTTAGCACTAAAACATTTACGTCAAGAAGACAACTGTCACTGCTGTGTTTGACTTTGATGCGATTGCCATCTCCAGAGCTAAAATATGTTTAAGATTTCCACTGAGAAGCCATTTTTGCAAAGCTGTACTCTGCACTGTTCCCTCCGACTGACTGTTTCCTGATAATTTTAGCACTATGTCTTTACACAACTTGATTTACTTTCTATATCAGACAGAATCACACAGTTTTTTTTTTTACACCTTGTGGGAAGAAAACCCCTGCATCATCTTCACACACACATGTAAAAGCGCTGAGCAAACAGGGTAAAGGAACAGCTGATATCAAGGACCATGGTTTAGTTTTGTTGTGTATAGGGGGAGTCGAGTGGAGAAGACGAAGAGCAAACATGCTCCAAGACAGCTTTGGACTCTGGATCTGAAAAGGGAGGAGATCTGGAACAGACGGACGTGTCAGTCAAGAACACGGGGGCTTACAATGTCAAGAGGTTGGAAAACCTGGCAGCCTGATTCTCATGACCAAATTTGTGGGAAGCATTTTGTGACAAGTAAGCTTTATGTCTCATTACGTTTTCAGTAATCAAAGAAAAAACCTATCCAAGATTGTTAGCTTTGCATTATTAGGTTACTTAATGCAACTGTTGAGCACAATTAACTTTAGTTGAAACAGAAACACTATGATTTTATTTACAGTGCAGGTTTAAAAGTATTGTGCTATGTTCACACTACTACTGTGGCTGGCTGAATTGCTGCCAGGACACCGTTGAGTGTTGCTCAAGACCTATCACTGTTTAACTATTTATTTAGAGCTGAAAATAACAACAGAAATAAACAAGTTTGCCACTTTCACATGTCCCTGCATTCAAATCAACTGTCAGGTGTCTGTCCAGAAGTGCTGTTGTTGTTAGCGTGACATTACCATGATTCAGCCTGTTATCCTGTTTGCATTAATGCATGAATGCAATAAAGGCCCTCTTTACAACAGGACTGTGAGAGGCGGTATGACCTGCCAAAGTCAAGAGGTTTATATTTGCAGTGGCAGCAGGTTAAGTACACGCCGTGTAAAAAGGTTTGAGATTTTATAGCTTTCACTGAACCGTGTTGTTCTCCTCTCAATACAAATCTAGTTTAATTATCGTAGACACATTTTCAGTTGCCCATTCATTTCTCTTTTCTGCATCGTAAAATGAGATTTATAAAACAACAAAACAAAACAGAGCACTGTGCGCAACACAACAGCTTTGTTATGCTGCAGAATGTGATACAGCAGGATGTGTCGGATACTCAGGCAGTCTGGGAGTTAATCACTCGCTCATTTTGTGTCCTGAGGATCCGTCTGTTTCAGATGTCTTTATTCATTTTAATGAATAGCTCGGCAATTTAGGATACTTTCAATCCATTTACTGAACAGATTAGATTGGATCTGTTGTATGATAGTGTTGGGCACAGTCTGTCTCCTGGGTGCTGTTCAGTTAGGGCGTGGCTGCTGACTTCTCTCCAACTGGAGATCTGACTAAATGTTTCCAGAAGAACTCACAGCTGCTGGCGAGCAAAGGTTAGGCCAGGGAAGGCGTAGGAAGACGTGAGAAAAGCTTCCAAGACTTATTGGAAAAATAATTTCCAATTTCTGCACTCGATTGAGAGGATAACGACATTCCCAGCTGTTGTTCTGGCTGTTTTATAGTTCAGAGGAAACGGACGGGCAGAAATCAATCCCAGATGCTGCTTATAAAGCAACAGGTTCGATCTGTCAGTTCTTCACACTCACTGTTTGATGCTCTGCTGACAACCAACAGACATCAAAGAGCATGAACCATCATTAATTTTGTATTTTACAGACATTTCTTCTCTTTAGGTATCTCACAGGACACACTGCTATTGCAACATCTTACTTCCACCTTCTAAGATCTTGCAGGATGTGACATCACCTCAGAGCACAACAGCTGGACTGAGTTAACTCAACTAGTGTTTTTCTCCCTTTACTAGCTTTTAGGGGATTTTAATGTAAATCCATATCTATTTTGGTTCATGAGTGTTGAAAAAAAAACAGGCAGTGTATGCATCCAGCAGAAAACCCAGCCCTCTTGGAAAGCGGCAGACAGGCTGATGTAACTCACATACAACTATTACATAACTCGCTACAGAGACGCCTCTTTTAAGGCCAAACCCATCTGCCTTAAAACAGCAGAGAGAGCAAGAGGAACAGGCCAGAGCCCATCTGACTACTAAGTGAACAACAGCACCACAGAAAAACTGCGCACACACACACACACACACACACACAAGATGAGCAACATTACCATAAGATCTGATCTGCACTGATGTGTGTTAAGCATCAAGTTGCAACATTTAGTGCCATAAAATGTCTTCCTCTGTAAAGCATGATATTTACATTAATTTACCTAACTATCCTACTGAATTTAAACACATTAGATGATCTGATATGTGTACTCCAACAGCTCTCTATCACCATCTTCTGTTTTTATAAATTGCCAAATGAAACAAAACGGGGGGTTCAAAAGTCATACCGAATCTCTGGGGTGGTGATCTCAGCAGCGAGTGAATCAGTGCCGTCATTGCTGACCATCGGGAACAAGCCTGAAACAAACACATAGCACCGTTAATACATAATACAGGGTAAACCCAGCTATTTTGCCACTCTTTAATTCACTTCTATCTGTTTATTTACTTGATGTAAGCTGCCCCTCCTGGGCTTGGACACAATGTAGCTCCTCAATAGTCTCCTTCAGGGAGTCTCTCTCTGTTCGCATACGCTACAGAGGGAGAGAAAAATGTGCAGGACTTAACAGCAGAACAGAAAGCATGATGTGATAATAGAATTCATCTCTCAATTGTAAGGACAGCTACCACTTTGGTAACTTTCTGAAAATGCGGCATGTTAAAGTTATACACAGCCTTTTGACTTTCTTCTCTAGTTTTAATATATTTGATATCATCTATAAAATAACACTGAGAAAATGCAACATGGGATGAATATCTTTTTTTTGCAAAGTAAAAACATCACTGTTGGGTCATTCTTTTAAATGTACCAGTACTTATGATATTAAAATTGTACATACATCTTTTTCTTTTTGAAGAGAGTCCACTTTCTCTTTGACACGTTTATACTCAAACTCCATCTTGTCGGCCTTTTTAGACTCTTCTGACAGTCGGTTCTGAAGTTCAACCACCTGTGCAGAGAAAGGGCGGTTAATGGAAAGACATTATCTCTCAAAATATATATATGCATGTGTAAGTGATGTAACATAAGCCCCATTGCCACCAAACACTTTTGGTATGGTACCTTTGGAACCAAAAGTAACCCTTCAGACATGGTACCTAGACACTAGAGTGGTGTCACTCACTGCTCCATCCAGCACTGACTGTATTTCCTCGTTACCGGTGACAAAGAGGTAAGGAGAGGCCACACGCTGACATTTTCACAACAAAATAAACAGGTTGCAGTAAGAGTCTCTCTCCATGGGATATTCAAAAATAGCGGGTTTGTGCATTTAGTCCACATAAGGCAAGCTCAGGGGTTTAGTGCTGCTGTAACCCACAGGAACAATGCTCCGCAACGTGTTTTTGTCTCAGCAGCAGGCAGTCATCCTTTCATTTCATAGTTAGTTTACTAATAAAACACTCCACAGTATGTACAGTGGTTACATGAGCCTAAAACCAGCCACAACTCAGCCCTGAGCAGAGTCACTGTCCTCTACTATCCAGTCAACAGACTGCAGTGTTCACAGCTCCACCTTTTAGTACCAAAGTTTTGTGCTAGGTAACCCAACAGACGGGGGGACCAAAAATGGGGACGGTACATAACAGTTCCATTGGTACCATCCACAACTTTTCACAGTGGAAATGGCAAAAAAGCGTACCAAACTGAACTGTACTGTACTGCTTGGTGGAAACAGGGCTATAGTTACAAGTTGGGACCGTGTAAATACTGATTACTACATGTGAAAGTCAACATGGCTCTCAGTTGGGTACCTGTCTCTTGTACGTCTCCAGCTGGCCCTTGGCAGCATTCGCTTTTCGTAGCTCTTCTTCCAAACCTACATTGGTCTGCATTAACACTGTGTTCTTCTCCTCCATTAGCTTGTTCTGGAAAATAGCAACAGAAATGTGAACTTGATTTGTGCTGTCTAACATTGCCAGTTGTTGGATATGGATATGTTTTCTTACAAACCAGTGGACACTGTCTCATGTATTGCAAGAAAAATCTAGTAGAACTTGTCACAATAAATCTGTTGTCTGTGTGTGACTGTGTACCTGTCTCCTGAGAAGCCCCATATCCTCCAGTTTCTTCTTGTAGTGTTCCACCGTTCCCTCCAGCTTTGACACTTTGTCTGATGAATGCCTGGAAGGGAAACAACAGGCACTTTCATTTTGTGTTGGTACGTTTGGAAAGGAAAGGAGAGGGGGAAGCTTTACAGAGGCAATGTTTGTGTAGCAACACACCTGCAACAACAGGAGTCTGAAATAACAGGATAGTGGTTAAACAATACGTTATTTTTTTGCACCATTTCCTGTTTTCTGACACATCTTTCACTTCCCATCAGCATTGTTCAAATCATGGATACCTTTAATTACAGTGCCATATTGATCTTTTTAATGGGTGCCACCACTATTTATCATTTTTAATGCACTCGAAATTTTGTTTCTCTGGGGCTTAACCAGATTGCTACAAAACATAAGAATCTCCTCTCTTGTTCGCTCTCTTTCGTTTAGTGTTCAGTTTAGTTTGCTTAACTGAAGTAATATGTGTGCTGGGAGCCATTATTTTGCATCAGAATCTTACCTGAGGACATCCATCTCATCCTTGAGAGACTGGGCTTCGTCGGCTAGTGACGCGAGCTCTTCATTCTGCGACTTCACATCCAAGAGCTCCTTTTCAAGCTCTTCACAACGGATCCGGTAGTCATCTTTTGAAGCCTCCAACCTAGACAGAATTTTCAATAATCATTACCTCAAATCCGATTGTGATATCAGCATCAGTCAATTAAACTCACTATTTATATGACAAAACAATATCTCTCCTTCTAGCAGCTTCACACCTGAAGGTTTCTTCCTGTAGTTGCTCCAGTTGTGTCTGCAGCTGGAGGTGTCTGCGTCCTGCTGGGCTGTTAATGTCCTCTATGGAGTCAGACTGGTTAAGTCTCTCCATCAGGACCTGGTTTTCTGCTAGCAAACTGCTCTTCTCCTCCTGCAGTGCAGCCACCTGTGGGGGGGGAGACAACGAAAAGGGAGGGAAAAGAATGGAAAAGCAGAAAGAAAAAGGGGCAGAAAGGAATGGTTGAGTGTAGAGAGGACGTAAAGACAGAGAGAGGTGAGGCAGAGAAGAGAAATAAGTTGGGATTGAATGACTGAAAACTTTCAAGTTGTATCTTTCAAGCTACTTAAATGTACATGTGACACTTTCTTTACAGCATTCAGTCCATAAGATTAGGTTATATCACTGCAGCACACACCAAACACACTTCAACAGGGCAAACCAACAAACTCCAACATTGCAAAGAAGGCTACATATGTGGTTTGATGTCGCCTTCTCAATGTGATAGACAGGGTATCAGACTCCACACAAAGCAAAGCAGAAGCTGTTTGTTTTAAATGTGCGGCCATATCAATTTAGTCTAATGCACCACGAAAAAACATTTAAGACTGATGTTAATATTTTTTATTATTTACCTGGCATGTAAAGCTCTTATCACATGCCATCAACCCTGACTGATTGCAAATTTGTCAGGATGAAGTTAATAACCCTTCGATAAAATACTGACTTTAAAATAATTCCATCGGGCTTCTTCCTCTAACACATTAGCCATGTCTGCTGTCTGTCACATAACACTGTTATGTGGAAGCGTTCTACGAGAACTTGCACCAGTGTGAAAATTCTCTCACTGCAGCAAGCTACATCAAAGCTGTGATCAGGACAGCTCAAGAAGAAGGAAATAGAGTGGGAGTCAGATTAATTCTCAAAACCAGGAAATGGTTCTGTAAAAACCTACTGAAAAATAACAAAATATAGTAACATGACATATAAATAATATACAGTATGTGTTAATATTTGACATGTATTCAACAGTTTTGCAAGAAATGACTCCTTCCTTGGTTTCCCCTTACTGTTTACTACTGCTGTTGGAAAGCAATGAAACACACTGAGGTAAAGAGGCAGAGGATAATTAGTGAAGGGGTGACAACTGACACATCCACACAAAACTGCAGTTGTGGCTGGTGTGCCCCGAGAGGACCGCGTGTACACGTGTGCGCAAGCACTTGTGCGCACGCGTGTACACATACATGCACACGTAATTAGGAGAAGGGGATCTGGATTCCGTGGGGGGATGCTGGTGCAAGCAGACTGAAAAAAAAATCCAGGACTATTAGACACACCACACACCAATGGATGGAAAAAGAGAGAAAGAAAAGAAAGTTTGGATTTACCCTCTCCTCTAGCTCATTAAACTCTAACCTCAGTCTATCACGCTCCTCTTGGACATGGAGGGCCTTTAAAGCAAGGCACACAAGTGTTGAAATAGTCAGGAGGAAACTGGTTTAACACAAAGGGAGAGCAGGTAACCCTTTAAATACAGCTCCATTTTCTTCTGCTATAACTGCGTCATTAGCAGAAAATAAACATGAATAAATATGTGCATTATGATCAACTGCTATGAAGATAACAGCTTGTCACTGTTAAAGAAAAACAATCAACAGTATGACAAAGTAATAAGTAACTAATCAGTGATTTTGATGTCTTGTAATTATGCAAAAAAGGGAGCTGCTTTTAAAGTGTAACCACAAAATAGCTTTAAAAATCTGAGTATGACACAATCAGATAGTGAAAGAGATACAAGTTATAGCAGGAAAAGTAAGAATAAAACTTAATTGGGCAGACGTGTTATACCATGTTATTCTTCTGTATAGTCTGAATATACTGAACCTAATTTACTTACGTTACTGCAAACTAGGGCTGCCCCCGACTAAAATTTTCCAAGTCGACCAACAGTCATCATTCAGAGCAATTAGTCGACTAGTCGCCTGCATGTTTATGATATTAATGTAATTATTAAATGATATATTTTGGGCGGGGCAACACAATAGTTTGAGTTGAAGGTGTGAGACAGAATAGTATCAGTAACATTGTTAACACTGTGCTACATTACAGAGAAATACAAAACCGTACTAATGAACCTTCATTAATATAGGCCTATATTTTATCTGCAAGTGTACGTCACACACTGAGAGAGCCGCCTGTTAATGACGCTGTCGGCAAAGCAGTAATGATTGTGCTAAGTGGCTAATGGGCATGTAGCTACTTCCATGTCTCAGATGATGCGTCATGTTTGTAGTCGACCAATGAAGAGGAGTTTACATATCACCTTGGGTTCGTCCTTCACCTTCTCACAATGATCCCACACTTTGGATTTCCTGGCCGACATGTTATTAACTAGCCTGTGGAATAACCGCAGGTACCAGCCCTGGAAATTAGAGGCTGTGCACATGCTGCGTCTTTAACCACCTGGAAAACAAGGTTGTGCCTTTTTTGTGCCAGCTTTCAAGAGCATAACAGTATCGTATTGTACAGCCTATTTATCTGAAATCCTGAATGCAGAGCTGACCTTCTTCCAGGCGCTGTTTATAAGTGTGTAGGCCGATTGTCCATGGGACAGATGTAAAGCTCTGGGTAGCTCTGCACTAAAATGATCATCTTTTCTGTATTTATCAGACTGAATATTTACAGAAGAAGGGAAAGATAGCTGTCGGCTGTGATTGGTTTGTAACGTGACTCCTGTCTGACTGCTGAGTGTGGCCTCTTCCTGTGTCTGTCCTTTCCAATTAAATTTCCACATGGTCCAGTCATATACGTTTTGATTTAATTGAGACGCAGCTACGAGACGCAGCTTCTAGTTCCATGCTTGTTTTTTATGTTTGTTTGTTTTCTGCGACTAAGCGACCAATGAAATCTTACCGACTAATGACCTTTCAGGCCGACTAACGTTTGGGGGGGGGCAGCCCTACTGCAAACCATGCAAATGCTGTACCTAAGGCATTCATTTATCTTTTCATTTTAAAACTGCGTTGTCACTATACAACTGTAATTGCTCAAGGCTAATGACTCAACACTCAACAGTTCAAATTATACATTTGGCCACAGCAACATTGTCCTAACAATACTGATAATTGATGAATATGTTTAAGACTTAAGAAACTCTATGATGGAAGTCCAACAATTAATTTCAGCTCCATAAATACATAGACCAAAGGGTCCAGTCATAATAATCAGCCACAAATAGCATTATCCATTTATCAGTTATTCACAGACTCACTTTTTAGCAGCGTGCCACCATGATAACTAACTGACCTCAACATCCTTGCCAAGCCCACTGGGGGTGTTATGTCTTTCAAGTAAGGTCATTTAAACACGTGATAGGAGTCCCTGCACACTGTGCTATGATGTACAAAAGCAGTGGTCAAACAGCCTAAAACATGGAGGATTAGAGCTGCATAAAACCAACCTGCATGTCAAGCTCACGACACCTTTGGGCGATCTCTTCCTTAGTAGCCAAAGCATCGTTCAGCTCCTCTACTGTCTTCTTCAGCTGGGAACAAAAAGAAAGAAGAAATAAAAACCCTGCCGATGGTGTACAGTAATGCATGAACAGCGCCAAAGTGCATCTGCTGAAAATAGCTTTTCCACAGATCCAGCTGTTTGACAGGTCTGTGGCCAAAACAATAGGAGGGTGAAATGGGTTAAGAGGGAAATCTGGGTCAAGTTTTATAGAAAGCACATTTTGTGTGTTTGAGGTTTCAGTGAAAATTCAGAGAGGGTGTTTGTGAGTGATTTCAAAGAGTTTGGTGTGTCTGATGCCACTGGTCTACATACCTGTCTGTCTAGATCCACATATGAGTCGTTTCCTCCCGTCACTGGAGTCTCTTTACTCATCAGCTGCAGAAACACATTAAGAAAAGGTTTAAAGGTTGGAAGAAGTTAACTTACACACTTAGAACACAGTGATTTTGACGCTAGGACTGTG
Organism: Epinephelus cyanopodus; assembly: GCA_026686955.1. Taxonomy (NCBI): domain Eukaryota; kingdom Metazoa; phylum Chordata; class Actinopteri; order Perciformes; family Serranidae; genus Epinephelus; species Epinephelus cyanopodus. Next base: position 23,120,809 of record CM048932.1, on the reverse strand, counting down.
GTGTCAATTCTACACCCGCAACCCTGCTTCTGTTAAAAGCCTGTCCTACTCTCATCATTTATAATTATGTATATTTAATAACAGGTCAAACAGCCTATTAGCTCACCTCTTGGATGGCTGTCATGACAACATGCTGCACTGACTCCTCCATCATCATGATGGTCTGGATGTACTCTAGAGGACACAGAGAAACAGACACAATGATGGGGCAAATTCAGGCCTCTGACTCAGCTGTTTATGCAATGCGATATCACAGAACATTGTTTTCGAATATCAAATGCGCGCACACACACACACACACACACACACACTGACAAGAACACGCACTGTATGGGATATGTACCTTGTTTCTGTTCACAGTTGACAGCACAGCCCAGTATAAGTTGCAGCATCCTCCCAAGTTCTGCTGCGTCAGAATGTTCTCCGATGAGGTTAACATCTGGTAGTGTGAAGTCGTTAATGTGCTGGCCCAGGATCTAAAAGATATTTTAAATCACCACAAAATATCATTAAATGAAAACAGGATTATCGTGGCCTGTGTTGTGCTGCAGGGATTAAGGGTAGTGTTGGGCAGCCACAACTCGTTCATACTAGCGACACAACTACTTATGTAATCTGGACGCTGGGTGCTGATCGAATCAAAATGAATACAGTAGAGTCATCTTACCTCCTGGTTATAGTCTAGGATGCCTTTCAGAATTTTCTTTAGATTGCTGATCTGAAATAAGAGAAAATTTATGTAGAGGTATCCCAAGAACATTATAAATATGAATATAGCTGACACAGGCTAGACTGAACCAGAGTTTAAAGTACTTCAGGCGACTCACAACAAGGTTGAAACACAGATAACTGATCTATGCTTATTAAAATGTGACAAAGTAGTAGAGGGATCACTTAGGTCATTAGGAACATACAAAGTTCCTAATGAAAAGTCTGCTCTGTCATGTCAGAGTCCTGTACGTTGAGTGCCTGCAGGTACCTACTGAGTAACCCGCAAAAAAAACTCTGCAGTGGGTAAAAAATATATTAATATAAATTCAAAGGTGTGGGCGAAAAATGTCCTAAATGCGAGCAGGCAGCAGGTAAGAACAAAATAATCAGGTGCCTGAGCTCCCTGTATGGATGCTCAGCAGTTTCTGCCTGATTGGACGACTGGATCACGCAGCAGACTGACAAAATGTGCGCTGATGTCCACTTTAGAAACAAACCCAAAGTTGCGGCTAATAAGCGGACCTGGCAAGTGGCAACCCTGCGGCTTGTCCTCCTCACATTTCTTCCATCCTCCTGCATGCTGACGTGGGACGTATCCCGCCTCACATTGGCTGATGCTCTTTGTCAGTCATGTCACACTTTTCCAGTTTTCTAGCATGCCAGATATCCAATCCCAGTCGCAGGGGAGGGGGCGACTTGCTCATAGGCTTGTTCACACGAGGACTCGTCATGGCAAACTATCTGCCGACTCACCTCCGACCCAAGGTGGCTCTCAAGATCCCCTGCGACGTCAAAATCGTGGTGAAAATCGTGTAATGTGAACTAGGCTTTAGCACTGCATCACCAACAGGTGGGAGCTGACTGAGCGGGTGCTTTGCACATCTGAACAGAGCAGTACATTATGCGGCGTAATGGCAAAATGATGTGTTCAATCACAGGCTGGGTTGCAAGACTTAACAATTTGGAAGGGTCTGGATTTGACTTGAGATAACTACGAATGAAAGGTCGGTTCCCGTACTGAGCTTCGCAGGTGTGCTTGGAAAACTGGACCTGTGAAGGACTCTGTCATGTAGCTAATGTAGAAACTAACCTCACAGAACTAAACCATGCACACCTAGTAATTAAACAAAGAGTGTGTGACACTTACCTTTAACCTCCAGTTGTCCCCAACCTCTGGCTTGATTCTACTAATCCAAGCATCATTAAAATACACTATGTCTCTAGAAAATCAAGACAGATATGTCTATATTAGTGAAAATCATATTTACAGTACATTCTGGTATATTCAGTCTGCACAGGAATAGCAAAACATGCCATCAAAAATGCAAAGGATACAACAAATTAAGCATTTTTAATATCCCAAACTTAAGGATGACAATTTACATTTTCTGTAGAGCCTGGGCCATGGCTATACCACTCGTCAAATCTTCTACTGTCTTGCACGGAGCCTCCACTCCAAAGGTTTGGATCTAAAAAACAAACAGACACACACACACATTGAGCTCTTGGAGCAGGATCAAACTGTGCAATAAGTCTGAGTAAATGCGGCTATAATATAATCTGTTTACAACATTCGACACAGTTTTCACATTTCACATGACGAGCTACAAAATTGGAACTTTGACAGTATCTTCCTCCAGCAGCTCCCTGAAGGCCAAAGTAAATACAGTCACAAGTATGCAGCTCCCACTTACTGCGCCTGTAAACTTCCTCTGAACTTTGCTTGTCATAACTGCTCAGTTTCTCTTACATCAGCTCTATCACTTTGTTCAGACTTTTTTCTCTCACTTGTAGCCATCTTCGTGACATGTCATTGTTCCCTTTCCATCCCTCATATCCTTCTCTACCGCTTTTCTCCAGGCTGATTGTCTGTTGCTCATATAGAAGTGAATATCTTTCTACATGCCAGGAGTCCACGTGCCAAAGGAGGGGAAATTGAGAGCAGGAACGCTGGATTTCTGACAGGAAGAAAATGACGAGGTTTAAATTCTGCCTGCGCGTCAATCCATTGGTCTCACTTTTCATTACGTGGCTCAACGTGCAGCTCATAAGCCCTTATTCACAGATTTACCAAGAGCACACGAGATTCTGCAGATTGGCCAACTGCTACGAGAGGCCGATCATAAACGTGGTTTAAGTTAATATATGCACATATTCACAGGAGCTCGTATCTTCAGCTTGTCACTGTTTCCATCCAACAAACAGCTCAGTCAAAGTTCATATGACTGGAAGAAAATCGGGTGCAAGTGTTGGCCTGGCAATAATATGTCATTTGACTTGGTGCTATCTTCACTGCCATAAAACTACTGGCTGTAGAACAAATCTTCTTAAAATAAACATGATGCAAGAACATCATTTCAGACTGCTGTGTCACCATGATATGAGTATTTATTTTGAGCAGATTTTAAAAAAAAAAGAGGTGAAGAGGACATTTGAGACTGTACACAGTAAAGGACACACCATGACATTCAAAACAACAGCCACACTTCCATTATTTTCATATAATGTGCTTTTTAAATGTTTCTAAAATGTTTTAACTGCTGACATGAAGTGTACTACCTCTGCTTAAATGTGAACCTTTAAGATGTTTGCCTTTCTACCTTTATGCCTTATGTAAAACTGATCCAACAACAAAAAGCAGTTAAAAATGCCCAAAGGTAGTTCAGATCCAGTTCTTACCCTAACAACAAACGTCTGCTCAAAGTATCCTACATAGTTGCTGAATGACTGTGTGTATGACGGCTTTCAAATGACTGCCTTGTCAACCAGATGACACTATCCTACATCTTATCTAAAAATATCTGTATCATCATTCCTATTCCTACTAACTAGCTATCAATTTGTTTAGGTAGTCATGCATCAATGAGATAGCTCCTCTGTTTAGTAGGCAGCCAGGAGCTCAAGCCAACCACGGGCCCAGAGCCAACACAAAACAATACCCCTGATTACATAACACTACAGTGACAAGTGAGACACTGAGAAAATCTTACCTGCTCCGATTACCCTGCCAGATTTATACTACAGTCTAAAATGTATACTTTATACCACAACCAGGGGGTCAAATGACATCGGCCTAAGGACAAGGGGGGCATGTGCAAAGGTATAAATGGGATCAAGTACGATAATTTACTTTACTTGTATCACTGATAGCACTGTACCCAACTCAGGATTATGCCAGACATAGATTTGGGTGCTGAATACAAATATCACTTCAAGTTCCACGAGGTTCAGTGGGATGAACCTAACGATGCTAACAGTAGTCAGATATGTGCAACAACAGTTCTGCAAACACTAGATATTAAACAAAAGCCAAACTGTATCGTATTAGGTTGCTGTGAGCTATAAATTCAACACTTCTTTGCAGAAGTTGGAAAATAAAGTCATTTCAGAACCTTACACAGCAAATCCTCTCCTCCTTCATGCAGCTGCGCCTGTGTATGCAGCAGCCTGTATCAAAGAGCAGCGTGACAGTGAGAAGCGCTCACTCTGCAGCAAAACCAGGGGAGCGAAAAATCCCCGGGAGTGCACTGCACACTAACTGGCAAAAAAAAAAAAAAAAATAATAACCTGCTCGACTTAAAACTTGGGACAGCCCTTATCACTGGCATTACAAAGTTTATGTGTTTGCATGATTGTCATCATTAAAACACATCAAAAGGGCAGGGCTAAAAACAAAGTGAGGGGACAGAGAGAACAAACAAATGGCCAAATTCCTGACCCAAACAAATGTGAAGAAGCACCAGGTGTGACAGGTGAACCTGAATGTTGCAACGGTGTGATGCTAGGCAGACTAGCAAATAAAACCTGCTGTAACAGGTTCTGTTTTTAAGTTAGAGTGTAAAATACTACATGACCTAAGACATTACATTAGTGCCTACTGTGTCATGCTATCTTGTTGGGAAGGTGCTAAATAAGGATCGAAAATTCGGCTAAATTTTGGCAGGGTACAAAGTGGCATTGCCATTTTTAATTGGTGTAAAATGTAAAATTCTACAGACATGAACAAGGGTCCCTAAACACTCTTGAATTGGTCAGGTATAAACAGGTATAACTGGAAAGCTGAGATTTTTCTTAATTCAGCCCAACTGTATTCATGTGTGATAATGTTAGTCCTCATGGTAGCCATTTGTGACCATTTTTTAAAACTTGCCCTCACTGTGTAAAATGACCTACTGTGACCGTGAGGATAAATACAGCTTCATGAAACTTTACAAACACAAACTAGAGACCTAAGAGGATGTATGGCTTTGTATGTATGAGGTAATTTTTAATGGCTGGTCTGACCACAATCAAAAAACACCCTTTCCTGTGATGCTACATTATCTTATAGAGTGGGTTATATGCTGACTTCCTGTGTTTACATGCAAGAACACAATACTGGCAAGCAAAATGTCACTGTAACTTAATACACATTAGAGAGGATGGCGTGATGAAACTATAGGCATCAAATAATGTTGCATTAAATTGGCATTTCAGGTCAGAAAACACCATACAAACACATTATAAACATCTAAGGAACACATAATTATACATTACACTAGCTGGGACACTGCAACAGGAGAAATGACTCCTTTTCTCCTGGAGTGCCACAGTGCTAAAATAAATCGAAATGAGCAACATGGTAAAAATGGTGATGGCTCTCCACCACAGCAACATTTGGTCTGCATCATTTCCTTCTGCAGGAAGGAGATGGAAGGAAAGAAAACAGAGCCCCTCACAAACACACAGACAAAGGCCTTGACAGACACAATTCTCCAAACATGGCAGCATGACAACCAGTCTACAGCTCTCTACAGACTGTAATAAAGCCTGTCTGAGGAGGAAATGAATCAGTGGCCCTTGGCTGGAGCTTAATATCAGATTTGAATATCAACCAACACCTATGTTAGCTGGCGCTGATGAGTTCAGGTAATTGGGGTCCAACACCCCCAAAGCTGTCGCATTTCGTAGACTGACTGACCGACAGTATCATGTCTACTTTTAGCAGAGCTCCGTGGCTTTTTTTACACCCTTTACAAGTATAGTCCGCAATAGGTTCTCATGGCCACATAAGCTCCTCATGCTTGACTGCATGTTAGGTCAACAAACCTGTGGTACACATACCACTGGATTACAAAGCCTTCAAACAGAACATATGCCCATGTGACATCTCTTGAAAAGCCACAGTGGAGCAGTGCTGGTGAGTTGCTTTATGCCGTGTAGGACATTGTGCAGGCACCAGCTATCTGTGAAAGAAGCCCCCCTTTTTGCCAGCTCTGTTTTAATTACTGCTGGAACATAAAATGCACTTTTAGGGGTTCATTATTTGTGTCACACTCTATGCCTTGAATGCCGATCCAAAATCAGGTACATTAAGACATGGCCATAACTGTCAATTGGCCTTTGATGATAGCTGATTGTCCTGGCGCCCAATGAGAGCTGGACCATTTTATTGAAATCAACATGATTATAAAAAGAAAAACCTTTTTTTTCCCGAGACATTCATCTGAAGTGTATGAGATTCTATATTTAAGTTTCTAAATTCATGGATAATTAGTTTTGCTGGATGAATCAAGCTGCCAATTAGGATAATTTGATAAATACAATGTTGAAACTCAATGTCCTCTGGCAACGTTTATTCCTTGTGCTACACTTTTGAGCTGATGTTCTGGGGCCAAAGGTCACTGGCCTGTGGCCCACAGTGTAAAGGGATTAATAGGAGATATTCACATGTTGTTGATTTCAGCTATAACATCGGCAGTCTTCGCAGACAGCTCTGGGCTAAGCCATGTCCTGCATGTCATCATGACCACCTCCAAGTCAGCTTGTTATGATAAATTAATCACCAAACCTTGAAGCACTGACTGCCGAGTAAAAAGAGGTCAACAACAACCACTTCTGAAACCACAAAACATTGCTTATGCCGCATATTCTTTGTCACAGATTACCAAATGTCGACCGCAGAACATTTGATGCTATTTTATCTGCACAGTATCTTAGGTCCTGTAAGAACCCAATCTAAGTCTGTAAACTGCAATGTGATGATCGAAATCCAATTAATCTGGAAACAAAGCATCATGTGATCTGAGGGATTTTGAAGTTCTGGTTCAGCAAGATTTGCTCATGTACCACGGTCTTACCAGATTACACATAGGCTGCTTTGATCACGTCATCCATAGCAATCTGCTAAAAGGGCAGATAAGAGAGCTCAATGGAGTTTAACTGAAAGAAGTTCAAGAGACACTGGCTGGATTACAATGGGGATTGTCCTCTAAAACTAATACCTTCATTGAAAAATGACAATGTCTGACACAGAATGAGGCCTAAACAGTTTGTACAATGGACAACAATTTCGTGGCAGCACACAAAGGGCCAAAAAATAGCAGGCTATATAACACGAGAAATGCGGCGTCAACTATATTTCTTATCTATTAGAAATTAGTCTGGGTTCATTTATGAAAAACCACAGACTTAAACCAGTAAAACAAAAACAATATCTATGAAAATACTGACACTATGGATATACACAAATCAGACAGGGCAGCCTGAAAAAGGAAACCCACACCTAAGAGTTTGTGGAAACATTTCGTTAAGGATACTATCAAGCTGTGGAAAAAGTGTGTGTCACACAACTAGGACTGGTGATCATGATGTGGATACTTGTCCCTTTAAATTGTATGTCTACATTAGGGTTGCATCATGCAGAACATCAGTCAGCTCTCCTAAAGTTTCTCCTAAAGGAAGAACAGCATACCAATGCCATTCGTGCCAGCTTTGAGAGGAACAGTGAACGCGCATGTGGTGTCTGTTGAAGTGGTTTCGGCTACAAAAATATGTACTACAAAAATAACCACGCCACAATGCAACCAATGCACCTAGTCGCTTTGGTGATGTGCAAGTAGCGCATCATTACAGTGTAAGGCATGAGTGAGCCATAAATGTCAGACATGATTCTTTTTAAGCTGTCTTGTCTGTAGGAAATGCTTAATTACTTTAATTGAAGCACAATGTGTAATTACAAGACAGTTTATGCAACTACAGCCATGTCAAGAGCTCTGCTTAATATTTTTCTTGGACACCAAATATACTATTCTAGGCACAAAGATTTTGGTAAACAAGGAAAATTTGTATTTTCTGTCCAGTGACTGACTACAGTGTCATGAGATGTCACTGTATCACTTGCATCTCGTTATCTTATTAGACAAACGGGTTTACGTAACAGGCAAGAGCCACTGGATGAAAAAAATGTCTGACAGCAGATAAACTCTGAAGTCACGTCAAAGACTAACTGGCACTTGGCTGACATCTGGTTACACTTTCCACACTGGTACCATGAAATGAGTCATACCTACAGGTCAGGATGGGATGATTTATAATTTTATCTTGGATGGCGATAAAAAACACTCACAACAAGTTAATTGAAGTGAATTTCCATTCTCTGGATAATCAAGAATATTATGTCCTGCAGCACCCCAATACTGTTGGGCAACCAGTGATAAAGAGACTCTGCAAAAACAGGCTGCAAACGCTATTTAAAATTGTTTTTCCCTAAAAAGGTTGTTCACTAAAAAAACAATAAACAATATGTGTCCTTATCTGTGATACAATATAAATATATTTCTTCACAAAATGAACATTAAGTGATTTCCTGTATGTTTTAGTGCCACTTTAGGAGTTTTAAGCAAACATATAAAGATAATATCATGAATCGCAATTATTTTAGCCAGGAAAATTGTTACATGAAATTTTCGTATCGTCCCTTAGTGTAGGTATGATACCTTCATTGCAACCCCTAAAACGTCCTTTATACTTTTATGGTTGGATACTGAACAACCAGGAATACTAACGACTGGGTACTAAAAAGACGGAGAATTAAAAACTGATGTACCAAAAGCTTTGACTGTCTGATCATAATGGTAATCTTGCTTACTTCTCTACCCACACCCTGATTTTAAATTGACATTTTTGGCAATTTCAGACTATTCATTTCTTGTGTGGCTGCTCGTGTTAAATCACATCTAAAAGAAAAGTAAAGCAACATATGCTGAACTTATTTTGCCAGAAGACTTTTATTTGAACAGAATATTATTAAGGGGAGCATCACATTATGTGTGTGGATGAGGCAGCCATTCTGACCAAATACTACAATCATAAATACGCTAACTTGCTGTGGCTTCTTATATTGTTATAACTTATGTATTTATTATGTGATATGATATAACAAATAAGCCACTACTTAGACAGAGCTTTGAGTTGTTCAGTATCCCTTCAATCAAAACAACTCGGACCTCTTATTGCACTAACGCAGACACAATTGCCTCGTTATCTCCACTGCTGTTTCATAAGAGATACAGTACAGTCTCTTTAGTTACAATCAGTCGCACTCACTGCTGTGACTTCACAGATAATAGGTATGTGAGGAATGTCTGCCAGCCACATCAACTAGGAACATGAAGACATGCCATTCATGAGCCAAGCTGTGACAATAAGAGCAGGGAGCGACAGTGATGCATGTAAATGTCACTGTTAGCACACACACTGAGAGATCTACTCCTCAGTTTCAATCTAGTGTTAATTTCAAGCATGATTAGAGTACGTTACATGTAAGGAAGCACATGACTATGCACTATGGATAATGTATGCTAGTGGTGTATAGTGAAAACCTCTGCACAGTTTCCATCACATGCCATGTCAGCAAATCCATTCACAGTTCCGACATCTGGGTAAAGCATCACAAATACACTTTTCCTTATCAATAAGATTCTGGACTTTTCTGGATTCATGTCACTCTTCAGATGTGTGGCATGACCAGTGGATATCACATTCACATCAGCATTGTTGAACCACGTCTGCTATGTTTATCAAAGCACTAAACAATGTAAACATGCACCACTCGGTAGCATGTGATCCTGCAACCTAGTGCCTTTTTCCCACTTGATATACGTTTGTAAGCTTTGACTAGAAACATCCAGGGTAACGTCGACGTTTTGTATCCAAGCCAAGGAGGCTACCCTGTCTTTGACGTGTCTGATCGAGAGGAATGGGGAAGGGAAAGCGGACATGCGGGTATATTGGTCAACAATGACAGGAATTCAGACTCAAAGCAGACACCAGGCTGCAGCGTTTTCGGCTCAATCCAGAGGAAAAAAGCCTTCGCTAAAGAAGCGGTGAACCATAACAAGGCCAACGTCTCTGCCGTCTGATCCCCTTCGTTACAAGATACAAAAGAGCACTGGGAAAGTTGAGCTAGCTAAATAAACACCCTATTGTACAGGGCTAGCGGCGAAATTGCAATCTTGACTGTGTAGGTGTTTTTCTGGCGACACATCAGCAGCTAAAGCAGCAAACAGCTGGCCTGCATACGTAACCAACGTGAGCCCGTGTCATTTTTCCTCTAGCATGCTAACGCTCGCCCGCTAGCTAACCGAGCTAGCATTAGCTTTGTATGCTAGCTAGCGTCGCCGGCGCCGGAGAGCTGTCTGTCAGTGGAAAGAAACCCCCCGAAACTTCACATTTTGTCACCTACCCATGTCAGGAGGCTTTCACACAACTCCATTCGATCCAAGGACCCCGTTGTAGTCATCGTTACCTAACGTAAACCGACTTTGTGTGGTGAACAGAGCCTGAAGTTAACAGTCGGCTTCATGTACTCCCGAGATCTCCGGGTGTCTCGCAATCCGTCGGCCAATAGTCGGGTTCGCTGCTTCGCTTGTCCGGCGTCTGCCAGAGGAGGGCTGGGTGGGCGGAGTCTGCACCGCATAAAGGAAAACTCCCACTATTTATAAGAAAAAGTCAAAGAAATTTTGCTGATGGACTTGAATGACACATAAAAGGTGTTGACTGTGCAGTGAATTTTCTTAAAGCTCCTCCAGAAGCAAAAAAAAAGGCACTTGCTCACAGGGCTGAATTCACCTGGAGCAGAAACGAGCCTCCACAAAACAGAGCCTCATGTTTAGGGAAACATGCTGAGGAAACCTTTGGCCAATATATATTAAAGATTAATCAAACAACACAAATAGGGCTGCCACGATTAGCCGACTAATCAATGACTAATCGACTTTTAAAATAATCGGTGGCTATTTTAGTAGTCGACTAATCGGATTGAGTCATTTTTCATTGAAAAGTACTATAAAAGTACCCCAAAATACTCTTACCGCAGCTTGTTAGGTTCAGATATTGGCAGCTTTACACACTCTCCCGTGACAGTGAACTAAAACCCTTTGGCATGAGTATGAGACAAGACATTAGATGACGTAATTTTGGGGTTTGGGCGACACAGACCGACATTTTTCGATGAAATGATTAGCCGACTAATCGAAGAAATAATCGACAGATTACTCGACAACGAAAATAATCCTTAGTGGCAGCCCTAAACACAAAGACAATTTGGGACCCTCAAGGTCCCTGTTGCCTCTAATTAAGGTTGGGCATCAATACCCAGTGGTGCAGTAGTAGGTGACGACATGGGTGTCCATCTTGGTAGATGGGGTTACTGAACAGGAGGTTTGCATCTGCCACTTTATACTGCAATGGCTTTTTTTTACTATGGCCAGAAAAAGTGGTGAATATACCCCATAAATCTACATATACCCCCAACTGTACTACTGTTGATACATAAGGCAGGGGTGTCAAGCTCATTTTAGTTCATGGGCCACATAAAGCCCAGTTTGATCTCAAGTGGGCCATACCAGTGAAACCACTGCATAAATACCTATAAATAACATTCAGCCATTTAAAAAACAAATGATGAACAGCCTGGAATAACTTAAAAAAATGTGTGTCCAGCATGTCAAGACGACACAAAATTCCCTTAAGTATGGCTATACTCCATGCCTGTGAAGTCTAGTGACATTTTACACAACTGAATGCTTACATTCACCTCATGGGTACTGGATGAAGGAGAAACGAAAGGTTTTAAATTCAGTGCTCCATTGGTAACAGTATCACTTCAGGGGTATTGGTATCTTAATCTCCTTAGCAGTGCTCAGCCCTACCTGTAATCTAGGCTTGCTCTCTTGTGGCAGGAGCAGAGAAAGAAAATACATTAATGGTCTTTGTAAGGACAAATAACATTTATATGTTAGGAGTCACCCAAAATAGTTGTTAAGGGCAGTCGATCCCAACCCGGGTAGCAAGGTAAATTTGAGGGGTCATGAGATAATTACTAGAGCAGGAAAGCAGAAAACATAATTATGCTGCACAAAATTAAATTCCTCAATTCTGTGCTTCTTCTTGTTAATTACTGTTACATCTTCAGCTCTCTAAAATAATATTCCATTAATACCAGGAAAAAATGCAGCCATGGATTTACAGCCAAAATGGAGGTGGCCTATAGTATGAATGGCAGCCTCATCTACTCCCTTTTATTGAAGCGTCAGAGCCAAGTTTTGGGAAAGTGCACACACAGCTGACTCACTTCTGTGGAAAGATGGGAGGTTGTGCTCAGAGACTGTAGAGTCTGTGTGATGCTTGGACAGATTTTTTCTGGAGCATCACATGACCATCAAACTCAATTAATAGTAATGTTGAGTATCTAGAATCCCTATGCAGATCACACCAATGCACTGACTCTTAAAGCCTTCACAGTATTTTCCCACCAGGACAAGACTCTCACCTAACCGGTTCTCGGCTGGAGAGCACCAGATGCATTCACAGCACATGTTGCTGTCACTAGCTTCAGATTGGCTATCAAAAACAAAAAGGGTGGCGGTTGCTCAAACGCCCCAGAGACAAACTACGGGAGACGTTAATTCGTAACGACGGGGACAAGGCATGACACAGCCCGGTATGTGCCGCAGCTTGAAATAGGACATTCCAACAGAAGACTGAAGGTCCTGTTTTAGGTGATCTGAGGCTGTCAGACAAACTGAATGAATTATACAGTTGACTGTTGATCTGCAACACGAGCCTCAGCCTCCATCTTCTTCTACTATTCATAAACGTGAAGGCCAGTCCATGCGCAGCAAATAGAGCCCCAAGAAAGCAAATGGTTTGGATACAGTTTCAGATACCACTCTGAAGCAGCCATTTTCAGACTCAGGGGTCAGGACCCCACATGGACTGGCAGTAATGTTGGGAGGCAGGAACAGAAAAAATACAAATAGAAGACTCTTGAATGTCTCTACTTTGCTTCCTCCACACAAAATACATAATCATTTGTGGCCTCTCTTGTGATAAACTAATAATGTAATAAAAATCTAAAGGGGTCACCAGTTGAAACGGTTGAAAATAAAAACTGCATTTTTACTTTGTGGACCAAGTCCTTAACAGAGCTCTGCAATCGATCACCTTCAACAGCCCAAGAACCCTTTCATTCATTTTACACCCACCTAGTCTGAGAAAACGCTGGTTTCCAAATCAGTATATCCTTTACAAAATATTTTCCAAATAAAATGAACTGGGTCATAGACTGTACAACATTTTAAAGGGAAAGTTCAAATCTTTTGAAGCAGGGTTGAATGAGGTACTTATCCATAGTCAGTGTATTACATACAGTAGATGGCAATCAGCATGCCACCAATTTGGAGAAGCAGACAGGAGTACTGGCACAGAAGCTAAGCAATGTACTGCTGTGTAGGGTTGAGCAATAAAGTCATTTTACCCATCTAAAAAAGTCTCAAGTGTACACTATATTTGGAATATTTTGACCACTTTACCTTGGTGCCAGGCAGCGATTCAGATGGGGAACTGAAACTGTTATGTTGCTCTCTTTAAAACCAGCACCACTGAGAAAACAGTAATTTAACATTGCTGAATTCAGGAGCTGCTGGTCTACTGTTGCCTTGGTTGTTGTTATTATGCGACTTACTATAATTACTGTTTTTCTCAGTGGAGTCTGGTGGCTTTGATGAGAGCACAGAAACAAACTTAGCTTTTGTGAGGGTACTCCTGTCTGCTTCTCCAAACTAGGGGCGTACCGACTGCCATCTACTCTAGGTAATACACCTTCTACGGATAAATCCCTCATACAAGCCCACTTCAAAAGATCTGATCTATCCCTTTACATTTAATTTTTAAATGTTAACTTTTTACTAACAGGTTAAGCATGACGTTAATGTTCCAAAAATTTATTGGAGAATCTAAAAAGTCTCGTGACTGAGCCTGATTAAGACTGTAAGATCTGTACAGAAGACAAACATCCAAACTCACCATTATCTTTAAGTGGCAAGGTAAGTAAACATTCACAAGTTGAGCAAGTTTACATTCAACATGACCTTTAAGTGCTCTTTGACACCTTTGGGTTGCCTTCTTTGTAGGATCAATTATCTGCCAACTGAGGAGTTATCATGCAACGGTCAGGCTGTCCTGTGCGTCGTCAGTTCACATGGACACATGCAGAAATGTTGAGATTTCAGCAACTGATCAATAAATGTAAACAGCTGGGAATAAAATGATTCAGTGATTTCCACACAAGCATGAAAGGCGCCTTTCAAGTCATTATGAATATGCATAGGTTACTGAAATAAGTGCATCATCAGTTTAATTGGCCAAACAGGCTGTAGTAGTCGCAGTAAGGTGGTTCCAGTAAAACAAATTTGTCAATGAACAATCTGGATCTTTAAATGCACATAATCAAGACACTGCCATTAATACAGTACATTCAAGATTACGTTATGTTACACAATTGTCTCCATTATGATGATATGCACACTGACCAAATACCTGCTTTTGGCAATGCTGCCTTAGAATTGGCTGGCAGTAATTCTTTCCCAGGCCTACCGCAGAGTCTGATAGAGCCAGACGCAGCCATCCTTATGCCGTATTGTTGTTCGCCTCGATGTCATTCAATCTATGAACCTTCATGATTTCTATACACAGAGTTAACATTCAGAGTTCACCCCTCTCCGATGATTAAGTCACATCCCAGGATACAAAGTAAACCTCTCTTAGAGAACCAGCATTATTGATCAACTGTCAATGTCCACCTCAGATGCTGCGTTCACTCTTTCCGATTCTGGTATGAGCAAGCCAAGGCGACTTTTACGAGTCAACACCTAGCCATTCAGTCTTTGTGTAACCACCTCTCTGTACATGATAGAGATGTAAACAAAGAGAAGCAGGATCACAAAGAAGTCGTCCATGAATCCCAGGAGGCCGAAAAGTGCCTCAGGGAGGATGTCGAGCGGTGAGGCCAGGTAGGTGAGTGCTCCCACGAGGCAGAGAAGAATTCGAATCCTGAACATCCAGAACAGGCCACCCACAGAGAACATCTCCCTGAAGGCATGACGAAGCAGGGTGGGCACATCTCGCAGCCTGTCCATATACTGAGAAGACAGAGGGGAGAAAATATTATGAGAAGTTCTGTTACACTCCCCTAATTATAACGCACAGCACAAGTCAATATCTCATTTGCATGCTTGTATCTTTTACCAGCAGAGCCACAGATTACACAGTGTGGAGAAAAATTAACAAGAAAACTGTGTTTAAGTTTTAATACTGAAGCACAGTTTTGAAACTGCTATTAACATATTTGAATAACTGTTGTAACAGGACAACAAAAATGTTTCTAGCAGCAATATGTATCTGTTTGCTGTGTACCCACAGATCTTGGCTGGCCTGAGAATCTGCGGTTGTAATCATTAATGTCTGATAATATCAGCTGGGGTTCTGCCTCGCCATCTTGGACCCTCTGAGGACTGGCGTGCTCATGAAATAGTGGGAAGAGCAACGTTACCTGGGCAGGGGTGAGAAAAAACAACTTGACATTAGACGTGACAAAAACGAATTCTGTGGCATACACTTATATGATCAGTGACAGAAAACAAAATTAAAGATATTTTAGCGGTAGAGACAAACATGACAAGTCCTAACAGGTGAACAAGCAGCACTCAAAGCTACATGTAAATCTGGTATCTCACATAACATAAAAGCTCAGGTTAATGACTCTACATCAAACATTAGTCTCACCATTTGTCTGCAGATGGGGCAGTTAATAGCACCCAGCCATGTGCCATACCTCCAGTAGGCTATAATGCAGGAGCCTATGCAGGAAGAAGACAGCACTTTACAACATGAACCCAGCATTAGCACAAATAAAAGAACTTTTAAGTATTTTAGACATGTTCTCCTGAGACCCTAACTTTTGTTTGGGGTGCATTTTTAATTCCTCCTAGCTATTTGGGATCAGTAGGACCCAATAAGAATAAAAAACTAAACATTGTCAATGCTAATTCAGTCCCAATGCCCTCAAATGGGACAACAATAAAGTCCCACTGTCTTCAAATGAGTACTTCCTCATTAACAGTGTCTAAAGTATATAATCCTCAGTTATCTTTGATTAATTTCAATTTTTGCAACTGAATTCTACATTTATTCTGACTTGTAAGTATCTATAGCTAAGCCATGTCAGCTTATGCTAACAAAATACAGCTGAGAAAACATACCCAGCGGCGACAATAACCAATTTGCTTCAAAATTTCTCTCTGTTTTAAAATATATAAGTTCACTTTTGCTGCACGACCGGAATCTGCACAACAGTCTTACCACAGAAAAGATGCCCACAATTTGTTTCCACAGGCAGAACAGCCTGCTGTAAACACACAGGACAAGACATGTCTGTGTAATACTGCTGCCTGGCCTCCGCCTGAGGATTTTCATCCTGACAGAATGAAATCGAAAACATAAAAATCAAAAAGAAAAAGACAGTCATCAATCTTGCAAAACTAGACCTTGCTGCAAAATATATTCAGAGAAGGTAAAGTTTTTCCTTTAAACATGTAGAATTTGTTCATGGTAAATTAAAAAAAATCCATTTGCAACTTCCTGTACACTTTTCAATTTACATCCCTGGCTTTCCACTACTAAATAATTAAACAGCGATCTAACACTATACAACTAACACTAAACACGTTTTTATACAATAACAGAGTGTATTATTCTAAGGCTTTCTTCCTTGTTGTTAGATACAGATAAGACACTAGCATATATTATTTTTGGTCCAGCTAAAAAATGTGAAAGGAGGGCTGGCCTCCAGGTCACAATATGATTTACAAACTGGACCCTTGCACTGAATTGTGAAATGATACTTTGCAGGCATTTGAAAAACAATTGGGTTCTATTGTTTGACATGACACATAATGTCCAAGGTCTATGTTGATGTCTGATACAGAGTACAGTTGCCCAAAACAGAAAGGTAGTTAAGTTGCGAGGCTTACTATGATCGAATAGTGAATTCATTAAAAAAGATTTGTTGATTGCATGCCATCTTTGTCAACCATATTTAGGTGGAAGGGCTTGACTTGTGTTTGCCTGCGTACCTGTTCTGTTTGGAGTTGTTGCCGGACGGCTCGAACGTGCTCCTGATTCTCTGGATGGATGTTCTGCTCTTCTTGTCTGCAAAAAAACCAAAACCTAATATTCCAGAACTGAAACTTCTGAGTGTAACAACAGCACATAAAACTATGCAAACTGCCAAGACGATTTTTATTTTAATTTAACTGGAAAGCTAATATAAAACACCACAGTTTTGTTAACAGTATTATTTTTGTCAGCTACAAGCTACGTTACAAAACAGAACTCTGTTTCACTGTACAACTATGTAAGAAATACCATTTCTATCACAGTTAAAGATAGCCACTAACAGAAGGAATGGCAACACATAGAAGAGATGTAAAACAAAGCTTGCAGTGCTGGCTGCTTTAATTTGAATCACGGAAGATTTATAATACAGTACAGCAGTTAAATTAATGTTAATGCCGAGCAGTGCTATCAGGCAAAATAAGTGTAAAGACACGTTCTCCTGTGTGAAAGCTAGCAGGGAAACTGTGAAACTTTTTTTATTGGGCAAGCTGTACATGATTAGGTAAAAAGACATGTATTAATCGC